>CM029270.1:6980107-7321193 GCA_016920895.1 Vaccinium myrtillus
CACCATATCCTTTAAATTTAGACAAATATACTTTTTCACATCGCACCTAAAATAAGTTTTGATAAACTTTAACTTTAAAATACCTCTTTCACCAGAGACAACAATCAAATCGGAATAATCAATGATTCTCATTTAATCCACACATTCAAAAACAAACTATCCATTGTCTTCAAGTAATTGAGAACATCAATGGGCTTTCTTAGCTCTTTTGGTAAAATTTCTCTCAAGACTTTCAATTCCGAACATAATCCTTCCCATCAATATCAGAAAGCTCATCTATTTTCAAAATATCTTCAAGATTACATTTGGGCCCTTTCACTTGGGCCTTATTTTAAATTAGGCCCTCAAATTTTTTAGACAAATTAAACTTAATTTTTTTATTGATACCTAGTAACTTTATGGACCTATATTATTGGGGGCCCAAAAAATTAGACAAAATTTGGAGGCTTAAAGCGGTTGCTTTACGGGCTTTAGCCTAGAGCCGGCTCTGCTCTAAATTCCAATGGATAGAGCTGCACAATCCACAGGGAGTCAGTGAAAGGCATTGAGTCAAGTAACAGGACAAGATTTTCAAAATATGCCGGCCGGACATTGACATACATGCCAGGAGACTTTGAATAGTCAACATTTAACTTATATTTTTGCAAGTCATATATTTATGCAAAGATATATGTGTGAAATTTGATTAAGAGATACATAATAACAAGTGTAACCCAACATGGACTTTTTCACATTTAACAAAATTTGTTCGAAACTTGAACACTAATATAGTAATATGTCATGCATATTATTCAGTCACATATAATACAAGAAACCAAGATCATCTAATATAAAGTAATTAACCAAAATCATAAATCTGTCCATAGAAGGAGGGAGAGTATAGCTAGTGTCATAGCAGTGTCAACATTATACGCCACCTTCTTAGAAATCTTACTTCTTTGCATTACACTATTCACTAAGTTCAAATGGATGAGAGTTACCCAGTCCACAAGGTATCTATGAAAGGACTTATCATGACCAAAGGCCAATATACAGACAAAAGCCAATTCAATGGCTTACCACTTTTTTTGCCTATTTTTTCCATTTTATCCTTCAATTGTAGACATTGACAATTGTCTTGATTGTTATTTTAAGTTTTTACCATGGGCAGTCCTGTCTTTTAAAGTGATTTTTTCCATTTTCCATATTTACCTCCCAAGCTTTATTTTTTTGCTCTTTAGTCCCCAATTGTCTTTATTGCACATTTCAAGAAATTCCTTCAGATAAAAAAATAAAGTATTTCCGCACATAATTTTAAATTTTTTGCTCGCACCAAATTATACTACTAATAGAGATCTTTAATTCGATAAAAAAATTAAAAAATTTATACTTTAGAATTTTACCTTGTTGGCTTGTTGAGTTACTTTGCAATATCCTTCGAATCAGAAAATAAAGTACTTCCACATATATTTATTTATTTATTTTCCTACCAAATTAAACTACTAATAGAGATCTTTAATTCGATAAAAAAAATGAAAATTTATAGTTTAGAATTTTATTTACTGCACAAGTCGAGAAATTCCTTCGGATAAAAAATTAAAGTACTTCCGCGCATAATTTTAAATTTTTGTTCATACCAAATTATAGTACTGATAGAGATCTTTAATTTAATACAAACAAAAAAGTACTTCCGCATATAAATTTTTATTTATTTTTGTACCAAATTAAACTACTAATAGAGATCTTTACAATAAAAAAATGAAATTTTTTTATACTTTAGAATTTTACATCATTGGCTTTTTGGCTTGTAGAGTTGCTTTGCAATATCCTTCGCATCAGAAAATAAAATACTTCCTCATATAATTTTTTAATTATTTTTATACCCAATTAGACTACTAATAGAGTTAATTCAATAAAAAAAAATTTAAAAAATTTATACTTTAGAATTTCCTACTAATAGTCAACTAAAGTTGTAACGAATCTATTCATAATCTACTTCCGCTGCTTCAATAACGAGCATTAACTTTCTGCAAAGCATGAAGGCTCATACCTAGTGAGTCAATAACAGGACAAGACTTCCACAATATCCTAGCTTAAAAGAAATGTGCAGATGTGACTTGACTATAAAGTTATGGGGATTTGGAGCATCACATCTTAATAGGACAAGACTTCCACAATATCCTAGCTCAAAGGAAATGTGCAGATGTGACTTGACTATAAAATTATGGGGATTTGGAGCATCACATCTTAATAGGACAAGACTTCCACAATATCCTAGCTCAAAGGAAATGTGCAGATGTGACTTGACTATAAAATTATGGGGATTTGGAGCATCACATCTTCACAGGATTACGTACAAGGCAGTCAGAATTGTGATTGTAGACAATTCTAGGGTGTCCAATTGCATTAATTTGAAGTAGAGATCCTACTATAAAAGCACATCAAAACCATATGCTTGTTCACCCAACATTGCAAAACTAGAGTTGGTTATATACATCATGGGTTCATCTTTAAATCTTCACATGTTCTTGATCTTATGTTGTTGTAGTCTTAATGTTTTGACTAACTCTTACACTTCTACGCAGCCACTATGCCACGAAGATGAGAGATCAGCCCTGCTGCAGTTCAAGCATAGCTTTGTCATCAACAAGTCTGCTTCTGTTGACCCTTCTGCTTATCCAAAGGCTAAGTCATGGAAGCTCGATGGAAATAATAGTAATTGCTGCTCGTGGGATGGTGTGGAGTGCGACCATGACACTGGTCTTGTGATCGGTCTCGACCTCAATAATAGCTTCCTCTATGGTTCTATCAACTCCAACAGCAGCCTCTTCAGCCTTGTTCACCTTCAAAGGCTGAACCTTGCGAACAATCACTTCAATTATTCTCGAATTCCGACCAGAATTGGAAACCTTTCGAGACTAAGGAGTCTCAACCTCCACAATTCTTTTCTTTCTGGTCAAATCCCTTCAGAGATCTCCTCTCTTTCCCAATTAACTTTCCTTGATCTATCTGGATACATCTACGGACATCCTACTATAAATCTCTTGAAAGTTGAAAAACCAAGTCTGAAAGACCTAGTTCAAAACCTAACCCACCTGAAAGTACTTGACCTCAATGGGGTGAATGTATCTTCTACAGTTCCAGATGCTTTATCGAATATGACCTCTCTGACAACTCTTAGTCTTAGGAGTTGTTTGTTGTCTGGTCAATTCCCAATAGCCATCTTCCATCTGCCGAACCTACGGCTTTTAGGCTTGTCAGGCAATGAAAACCTATATGGTTCTCTTCCTGAATTTCCACGCGGTAGTTTGCTTGAGGAATTGTTGATTGCAAGGACAAGTTTTTCAGGATCGCTGCCAACTTCAATTGGCAATCTGTCCCAGCTCACGGATCTGGTTGTTACTGAAAACGATATGTGGGGACAGATTCCTTCATCAATAGCAAACTTATCAAAACTCACTAACTTAGGACTAGGCGGTGGTACTTTTGAAGCAGGAACACTACCTTTCCTACTTGGAAAGCTATCAAAACTCACTATATTAGACCTTACTGATACGAAATTAAGTGATCATGTATTACCGCAGTCTCTTTCTAACCTGACCCAGCTATCTGTGTTCGCTCTAAAAAATAATGAGTTACATTGTGAAATCCCTTCTTGGCTTCTAAATCTCACCCAATTAACCAATCTACGACTTTCAGAAAACCATCTATATGGCACATTTCCAAGCTCTATCTCTCAACTCAAGCATCTTCAACTTCTTGATCTTTCTTCAAACAACTTGAGTGGTAAAGTTGAGCTAGACATCTTTCAAAATCTCAAAAACCTTGCTATATTGGATTTGTCTAAAAACCAATTGACGGTGCTCACAACAAACAGTACCAATGTTACTTTACCAAAATGCATTGCTATAGATTTGGCGTCATGCAACGTGAAAGTGTTCCCCGATTTCTTGCGGTTCCAGGATAAATTAGAATTCCTTGGTTTGGCTGATAATAGTATTCATGGCAAAATACCAACTTGGTTGTGGTACACAAGTAAAGAAACAATGAACTATATCAACCTTCAAGGAAACTTTCTTACAGAATTTGAGCAGCATCCAGAGGCCATTCCTTGGATAACACTACAATACCTAGATTTCAGCTTTAACAGGCTGCAAGGATCGCTCCCACTTCCACCATCGTCTATCCTTTCTTATACTGTCGCTGGTAATAAACTAACCGGAGAAATCCCTCCATCATTCTGCCAATATAGTGCTCTTTTTGCGCTTGACGTGTCTGCTAATAATTTAAGTGGGGTCATTCCTCAGTGCTTGGCCAGTTCTGCTAGTGATTCTCTGTTGTTTCTCAATCTGAGTAGCAACAATTTTCAAGGTCCTCTTCCCCAAATGTTCACGAAGGGGATCAAGATGATTGACTTGAGTCAAAATCAATTGTATGGGGAAGTGCCACGTTCATTAGCTAATTGTACAATGCTTGAAATTCTTGTTCTAGGAGATAATCAGATCGAGGACACTTTTCCCTTTTGGTTGGGATCTCTTCCTGAGTTACACGTTCTTGTTCTCCGATCTAACAGATTTCATGGTGCCATCGAGAATCCTAAAACGAATTTGAGGTTTCCGAAGCTGCGGATCATTGACCTCTCTCACAATGGTTTCTCAGGTACATTGCCATCAGAGTACTTCCAGAACTGGAATACAATGAAAGTGGTCGCGAAAGGGAACTCAAGATATATGCAAGTAGTGAAAAACCCGCGATCTTTTGGGGAGGGAGACTTAAGTCGTTCTATGTATTATACATATTCGATAACAATATTTAGCAAAGGGACAAAAAGGTTTTATGCGAAGATCCAAAGTGTGTTTGTAGCTATTGATCTTTCGAACAACATATTCAGCGGCAAAATTCCTGAATCCATTGGAAGTCTTCGTGGACTTCAATTGCTGAACATTTCCAAAAACAACCTCACTGGCGTCATCCCATCATCCTTTGCAAATCTGACGGACCTGGAATCGTTGGACATGTCTCAAAACCTTCTCTCAGGTGAAATCCCTCCACAGCTACCCCAACTCACTTTCCTTTCAGTTTTAAACCTTTCTCATAACCGTCTAACGGGCCCCATACCTCGTGGGAAACAATTTGATACGTTTGACAATAGTTCATATGGTGGGAATATGGGATTGTGTGGTGTCCCTCTAACGTTGTTATGTCAGAAATCAGAAACATCACCGCCACCTCCACACAGCTTGCAAGGCAATGATTCAGAGTTTTCGATTGGTATTTACTGGATGGTCATAATCCTTGGATATGGGAGTGGGCTGATAGTTGGGTTTGTTATTGGGCACACGCTCACCACGAGGTATCATGAACGGTTTGTTGCGATCTTTGAAGGGGGAAAGAAGACTAAGAAGATGGAGAGAAGGAAGGGGCAAAGAAACTAATCTATTGGCAGTTTCTATGACTGTACTATATTGCTTGTCCATGTGTGTGCTCTTAGCTTTCAAGAAATAATTTTCATGTCTTTTCAGTGATTCCTACATGTTATGGTTGTTTACTGTGTAGCTTGGTTTCTGTATTCCTCATTGTATCCTTATCACTCATGATCTAAATTATGGACCCTTGTGCTAAGAATTATAGCTACTTTGTTATTTAATCTCTGTATTGCTCTTGCTAGGTAATTTTGATGAAGTAATTACAATCAACAATTCAAAGCACTTTCCGATGATGCTAGAAAAATGATAGTATTACCTTTTTGTTTCAGCCCCATCCCCCGTGCTTGCTCTTTACAGTCTCTGTTTTGTGCCAAACATGCACCTCATGCACAAAAACAGTAAAATCAAGTAAACGAGACACACAATTTACGTGGTTCAGCCAATTGGGCCTACTTCCACAGAGAGGGGGATTTCACACTTACTCTCAATCTCACAATAATGATATCCTCGCTATTCTCTCGTGTATCTCTCTCTCTCTCTCACACTCACTACCTCTCTCAATTTTTTACACAAAATAAAGAGACATATCCGAGTATTGGTAATCCAAGAGCCACGCCGAGAAACCCTAATCCCTCCCTCCAAGCCTAAGCCCATCCGGCCCACATGGATGAAATCCCAACACTGTGGTCCTTTGGAAATTTAGCTGCGAACTAGTAACAAAGGGCAGGACAAAAAAAAAAGAAGTAAATAACATGAGCTGATTGTTAACATGCATGTGTACACTTAACCGAAATCCCACACTACAAAAAAGTAAATAACATGGGCATCAAAGGGTGGGTACTGAAAATGTATATAACCCTTATGCGGGGTCCATCTCGAGTCCACAGATTTGAAGACCAGTGGAAAGTGCTTAATCAATTTATCCAATTTTGATTCTAGAAGTGTTGATCAAAGACGATCATTTTGTAAGAAATAACTTTTTAATCTGTCCTGTAGAAAATTACTTTAATTTATCGGTTAGTACTTAATCAGGTCATCCAAAAAATTGGATGAACTGTCGTGAATTCAAAACCAAAAATTTAGACAAATAATGAATCCAGAAACTACAAAATCTTGGCGCGGAGCTAACAAATGAAATTTTTTTTGAATAAAGACGAAAGGAAAAAACCAAAAAATAATAGTCTTCTTTTTGGCCAAAGGATTCATAAATGAAAAATCTTCGGAACAACTCTTATATGGTCACAATGATTACCCTTTTACCCTTTCTGGAGTATAATTTTGCACACATTTGTATTGCATATCAAATGTATGTAAGTGCATACATATATATGATGTTTACTAAGTTATCAATAACTGACCAACTTCATTTTTTTCACACGTCAAAATCTACATAGTGAATGATTCATATCTTATTTTTTAGCTCACGACAATATCCGATTTTCAGGATTATAACCTACATAGTACTCCATTTACGCAGTACTCCATATGTTATTATTTAGCTAGGTCACATTCTAATTCTCACGCTGTCAAAATTCGCTCCAATTAATATCATATTTTATAGTCAAGATCTACATAGTGAACAATTCATATCATATTTTACAGCTTGTCCGATTTTCAGAATTATAACCATATGTGGTACTCCATATGTTAGTATTTAGCTAGGTCACATTCAGTTTGTTAAAAAATTGAATTTCTAAACATTTTTTTTTTGAAACTCGTTAATGTTTCAAATCAATCTTGAATAAACCTCAAGGAATTGGTTTAGCGGTAAAAGCCGGAGATTTAGAAGGTAGCTTACTCCTAAGATCTAAACTTTGATATACAGTAGGTTCTATTCCAAACATCATAAACCAGCCTAGACACCCTAGTTATCGAGAAAAATTCGAACTTGAGTAAGTTACTCTTCATCTTGTTCAACTTCCGATAGATAAAGAAAATCAAATTTCTCTAAAATAGCTTGTAATCGGATCGCCTGACAAACAAGTCAAGCTTGTAATTTAACCTTGTTATTCTTCGGAGACAAGCTAATTTTATTACTCAATTGATTTGGCTTATTTATCAGCCAAAACTTTTATATGCAAGAAATTAAATTTCTCACAATATTTACCTTATTTTATTGATGTTGCCTAATTATTTCGGCAATCAAGTATTCAGAAACTAGGTAGTGATATTTATGAAAAAAAATGTAAATTGTAACAAATATACTTCCTGACCATATTTTCCGGAACCTGGGGGTGCTGTGCATCCCCATGCACAGCACCGTGCTGTGCAGCCCCGTGGTGCCGCCGCGCCGGCATTTTTTCGACGATCGGAGACGTTCACCGTGTAGACCTCGTCGAATACTACAAGTGTACCAAAAATCAACTTGATCGGATATCTTTTTGTGCCTCATCAGAACACAAATAACATGAAAAAGTGGTTTTTATCCAGTGTTTGTGTCCATATGTGTTCCATGTGTTTTCAAAGTATTTGTGTTCCGATAACCTACTTAAAGATATCCGATCAAGTTAATTTTTTTGCGTACTTGTAGTACTCGACGAGGTCACGCGGTGAACATCTCCAATCGTCGAAAAAATGCAGAAGGAAGTTTTTTTTTTTGACTTGTCATTGTAATCGATGACAATCATATCATTTCAAAGAGCTCAACGGCAATTACAGAGGAATCCACCGAGAGATACAAAGATAAGAAACTAATGCCCAACCAACCAACAAGACATATTACATCGAAATAGGATACCTAATCTCTATCATCTTCATTTTCTCGTTTATTAATAGTTCTTGTAATCTTTGAATCTTCGTATAAATCTACCGTCAAACATAAACACATACTAGAACCGAACTTGAAACAAAGAATGGCGTCGAATGTTACGGCTAGGGAAGAAGATAGAGAAATGTAAAGAGAAAACAGAATAGAATCTGTATTATTTCAGAAATGAATTACACGATACCCCATGAGAGAAGAAATTCTCAGTACTCATAGCCCCTAAGCATGACCAACTCCACAACCAACTCTCCATAACCACCTCTAACTAACTCGTCCAGAAAGTACAGAATTACAGAAAAGCATTACAAGTTTAATGGAATTACAGTAAAGTCCCTACTCTATTCTGGACATAACATCGAAAATGGACAAATGCTCTCTGGATCAGATTCACCAGAGCAAAGCCGAGTCCCCAGATCCGAGTTTCGCAGCTTGAATCTCCTGGTCGCCACCGGAGGGAGTGGAAAAGGAGGAGGGGTAGAGAGAAGAAGAGGAACGCAAGCGGATCATAGGATCCTTTCAGGGAGAACCCGACGGATGGGTTAAAACGCGGAGAGGGAGGGAGGTTGGAGGCGGCAGCCACCCCCACCCCCCAAGCAAACCTTAAAAGATGTGAAAACTTTAGAGTGACTCTAATGAACGGATTCAAGAACTACACAATCCAATGAATCCATCACATTATGCAAACTGTGTAACAGATTACTCTACAAATCTTGTTTCCAAGAACTTGATGATAAATTACTCAAAAATCCTCTGCAATCTTCGACAAATAATGCCGATAAAAATATAAAAAAAAATCTTCGACAAATAAGTTAGAAATTTTTCTCGATATTTGAGATCAGTTCCAAAGAAACAAGATAGAAATTCTACACCAGTTTCTCACAGCAGAAAATTTTCCAGATGAGTAACCTCCTGACGGTGCGAAATCGGCTCTTGCTAGATAGTGAACAAATGGTAAGTAATTGTTTCCAAAAAGTAAGGACATGAGCAAATAGCAACGGGGTGGATACGGAAGTTCCGGCATTTTAACACAGCAATGTCTTAAGAAACAAATGAAGTAAACGTAATAACGCAACATTTTGAGCTTATGGGAAGATTGTTCAGTTGACTGCTGACCCTTTGCTGCAGCTTGTTTATATCTTCCGGCCAGCTGCACAATGTCAAACTTTCCAAAACCATTGCATTCTTTAACAAAAACCTTATAAACTGCATCTCTACCGGCTTCGCATCAAAATCAGCAATACGAACAGTTTTGAGGGAAGATGTGAAACAAGAAGGTACTCTTCCCAACATCGAATCATCCTCGTCGGAATCAAAGCCCTGAGAGAATTTTTTTTTTGGTAAGTAAAGCCCTAAGAGAATTAGATGAAATCAATATAATAAGTATGGATATCAATGGAGAAAACAAATCATGAGGACAGGGATAAGCCAGAAGATTAGAATGAATAGTTTCCAGACCACGGACAGGATTGAACTGTGCTGTACAGGGCCGTGCCTACAGGCCTGGACGACAAGGTTCAATCCACCAAGTGGAATGGACAAACCAGTTCCTCTAGAGACATACCTCATCAAAATTAAGAAACTCCAGCTTAGGTGTTTTTTCTAGTAGGTCCATAATAACTCCGAAGGAAGGACCAGAAAATACCCAACCCAGCACCAATTCGGTCATGTTGTAAAATGTAGGAAGACGGTCCAATAGATTTTCAATCAGCGTGAGGTACTTGGCACCAAAAAACACAAACAAATTAGCATTGTGAAGGTTTAATTTCTTGGCGAACCACAAACATAACGACGGTAAAGTTGACTAAACAACTCCGTCTTTTCCTTTTAGATAATGCAAATTAAATAAGCTAGCATACCTCGAGAGCTATACATGTAGTCCACAATTTCTCAACATTCAAAACCCCAGAAAGTAACCCGAGCACTCGAAGGGCAACGTCTTGCTCCGGTAAATCGTCATATAAATAAAGAGATGCATCAACTAATGAAGATAGGTCATATAGACGAAAGTCAACCACCAGGCAACAAGCAAAATGGAGATGGATAAGATTTGCAGCATAAATTTTGGTCACACAACTGAGGACAGCTGCAGGAAGCTCCATATATTCATTCTCAATAGTCAATCTCTTCAGTGTGGGAATACAAATCGTAATGGTCTTTAGATTCTCCCATCCACAGTTCACCAAGGCCAACTCCTGAAGCACTGGGCAACCAGAGAAAAGTTGTTGTGCGGAGTTATCATCGGAAAATGTAACATTTAAAAGTTTCAAGGTCTCAAGGCTTGAGAATTGAGTCAAACTTGGAACTTTCAAAGCCCAGTACATAGATAATTTCAATACCACTAGGGATTGGCAAGTGAAAAGGGAGCAAGGCAATACAGGCTGTGTTTTCCGAGGTAAAGACAGATTAAGTTCTTCAATGTTGTGCCTTATCGATGCAGAGATCCATGAATTAAGACGACAAGAATTGATATCCTCGTAAAAATCTAGACTGAGACTTTTAATATCTGAAGCATCGTGAAGAAGAAGAACTCTCTCCACAAAATCCAAGAAACTCCTATCTTCCTTTTTGCCAGCCAGATGATATGTTTCCTTCAAATCAATGTTGGAAATAGAGGTCCACAAATATTCCCATTTAGTAGACAATATGGAAGTTCGTATGGCATCTTTCGTAGAGAGGAAGGAGATGATGTGATGGAGAACATTTTCAGGCAAGCTGCTGATTATATCATTGCCCTCACCGACATTTGGTTCTTCTGAAAGCTGTATGTTTCCGAAAGAATGTGAATGAACATCATCATTCTTCTGTCGCTTCCTCTTTCCCATTTGCCTAATAAATACAGGGATCTAAAAGTCATCGATCAAGAGGCATGACCCAATGACACCACAAATTTACAAATTCAATAATTTGTACCAAAAAGCAATGTTAAACTACTGAATATGTGGAAGCTCAAACTGGTCTTAGGAAAAATACGCCGATCAATTTTGCATGTTTAGTCAAAATACAAGTACAAGGTGTAGCACCAACAGTACAAAGAATCATAGTTTGTCATTCCGTAACAGATTAAAGGCTAAAGACATCCAACAAATAATTACATAGGAATGCGACGGCATGTATATGTATAAAAAAAAGGGTCCTACATCTACATGGTTTACAAAGAGAATTTGCTCAATTTAAAAGTAAGATGTGTATCGATAATGGTGCAAATGATCATAGATTGTACATCCCATAGCGGCGGAGGGAATCCAAGCCCGTGACAACACTGTAATTTCAAGTTTTCTTGTTTTTGTTTTCAGTTTGACTTCTGACCTCTTACGTATTGATCACCAATTATCAATTCAAGCGAAGTGGATGTAGATGTGGGTTTCGATTCAGTTGTTTAAATTTCATTTTTATCATTTTTTCAAAAAAAAAAAAAAGAGGAAAATTTATCGAAATGGTCCCTATAGTTTGACCCATCTCGATTTCGTCCCTCTATTTTTAATTTCACTCAAACAAACCCTGTAGTTTCGATTTTATACGATTTGAGTCCAAATCAATAACAGCAGTTAGGAAAATAGATGGAAAAATCAATTTGGGGCATTTTTGAGGGACAAAACAGACTTTTTGCCCATCTTTTTCTTCCCCAATTTGTAACCCTAATCCTTTCCTTTGCAAAAAAAAAAAAAAACACTCTTTAAGTCCTGCCATGGCTACTGCCGTAGGGAGAGAAGAGAGAGGGGAGGAGGAAGATACACGAGATGACGAGATCGACGGCTGACGGCCATGGCAGTAGCCATGGTTGCCGCCCCCACCTCTGAAACAAGCAAGTTATAACTCCTACCTCTGAAACAAGCAGGTTTTAACTGAACTCATACGGTTAGGGCTGAAGCTATTGATGCTGGTGAGAATAGTTCAAATAACACTGATGATTTCCTCTCCCCCGACACTAAAATGAAATTACAGGCAAGTTGATTCTAATAATGCTATGTGATCATGGCAAGCTCTGAACCAACATGACCTCATTAAACCCTAATATGAACATGATGAATCCAATCAGTCAGTTTAGGTGTAACAACTAAACTCAATCTAGTCGCACACCTGTGTGGTTCCCTCATGAGAATCAGACCTGCATGACATGATTATATACGAATTATTGTAAATTTCAAGTGAGGTCATATTGATAAATTTGATAACGTATTCCCCAGTCAATGAGGGTTTTAGTGTACCAACTAAACTTGATAACTCTTTACGGCAGTAGACATGGCAGGACTTAAAGTGTGTATATGTTTTTTTTTTTTTTTGTGTGTGCGCAAAGGAAATGATTAGGGTTAGGCTTACAAATTGGGGAAGAAGAAGGGTGGGCAAAAAGTCTATTTTGTCCCTCAAAAATGCCAAATTGATATTTCTGTCTATTTTCCTAATCGTGGACTTAAATCGTACAAAATCGAAACTACGGGGTTCATTTGAGTGAAATTGTAAATATAGGGACGAAATCGAGAAAGGGATCAAACTAGAGGGACCATTTCGATATATTTCCCAAAAAAAAAATTCGTTCTTAAAACATATGGATATTCAATGAACCTGAGTTTTAGAGTTGTTGACGGTCACGACGAGTTTTATTTTGTGAACAATTCTGCTAATCCAATAGGCCAAGAAAAGGCCCTTAAAGAGCTCGGACCGGACGGTCTAGTCCTACAAGGGGCCTGGAAAGGATCCCAATCCTTGTTGTAGATAGTCATGAAGAAAATGTACTTCAAATAATCAAATTGTGTGCAAGAAATCCTTTACAAAGACACGTGTGTAATTGTTGGCCTCACTCCCACCAATTCCTGGCTACGCTACTAAATCCCGGGAATTAAAGTTCTTTCATTTATTGCCATTGTGTTGCTCGGTAGTAGGTATTTTGTTGTGTCTAGATGATATCCTAGAATTCGGTTGTACCCATTTTGTTGATTTATGTTATACTTGTTGTATTAGCACTGACATTCAATGATTTAGCTGTTTTTGGACTTTATTCTGCTTAGAGTTTCCCAGTTGGGATCCAGGGCCCTTTCCCGTGCAGAGGGATCCGGGGGTGCTGTTTTTCTCCCCCTACTTTTCTCCATGCTTTTCCCCAAAACGACGTTGTTTTGCTCATTTTATCGGTACACCATCCAATGCCTAAACCCTAAACCCAAAGTGCAAGTGCCTAAACCAACTATAACCTACCCCAAAGAGCCTAAATCTCGTAAAATTAAACCACAAAATTAACTCTCCAAATTAACTCTCCAAGCAGGGTCCTTGGAAGTTTGGAGGTGTACCAATTAAATGAGCAAAACAACGTCGTTTTGGGGAAAAGCAGGGAGAAAAGTAGGGGGAGAAAAGCAGCACCCCCGGATCCCTCCGCACGGGAAAGGGCCCTGGATCCCAACTGGGAAACTCTAAGCAGAATAAAGGCTAAAAACAGCTAAATCATTGAATGTCAGTGCTAATACAAGTATAACATAAATCAACAAAATGGGTACATTTCAATTCTAGGATATCATCTAGACACAACAAAAAACCTACTACCGAGCAACAAAATGGCAATAAATGAAAGAACTTTAATTAAGTAAGCCGAATTGAAGGATACCATCTGGTAAATGAAATTACTCCATCGTCTTTTTCTTGTATGGCATTTAGAATGTCGAAGCGGTTCAATTTCATTGTAGGCAAAGAAATGGGTACCTAATGGGGAGAGAGTTGACATGGTATACATCGTAGAAATCTTCGAATTCTGTCAAGTGAGAGAGAGAGAGAGAGAGAGAGACATACGGTGAGATAGCAGGGGAGTTGACGCCGGTGGGTGGCCGGTGACGGACGGCGAGAGAATCGCCCGGAAATGAGATCGTCGCGTGGAGAGACACTGGGTACGTTGCAGACAAAGCGTCCGTTGGGTAAGCTTAGGCAACTTCGGCGATAAGGACAATCTTATAGCAGCCGATAATGTAAATAGGACATAAAATAATTTTTTAATACTAAGAAAGCAAATTACACCATGTTTCAAATATGCCCCGCTGGCCATGAAAGTGCGTATACTCCAAAAAGCTTATGAAAGTGCCTAAAGAGCTAGCGTTATTCGGAAGACGCTACCTAATTCGGCATCGAATTGTGAGGAAAGGGATATGGGAAAGATCTTTGAGATTCATTTGTAAAAAATTGTATTCAGTGGCGTAGCCAGAGAATCACACTAGTAAGGACACAATTAATCTATAAACGTCACTACTTTGTAGTGTAAAAAAAATTACTCTTTCTTTAACAATCTAACAAGCCTTGACTATCATTTGAAAGGAGCCTCTTTTGATTTACATTTTATGGACAAATGTGCCTTGGCCTAGTTTTCCAAAAAAATTTAGCAACCCAGTTGTTAAAATCAAACGGAAAACTCAGCCTATAGCTATTTGGGTGTACCCTTTGAATTCCAAAGGGAGGTCTACGGTTCGAGTTAGTTGAGAGATTTCAAACACTTTTTAGTTGTTAAAACGCTAATTTCTCCACTAACCCCTGCTGATGTGTATCGTAAGGGGCAAAAAATGACTTATATTTCATGGTAATATAGTAATTATGAATCCGTAAACACGTAATAGTTTCGAGGCAAAAATTCAGTGAATTGAAATTTGTTTGCGAGTAATTAGTTATTCGATGGTTATGGGGAATCACCACGTGGTGCCCTAAAATCCTTCTCCATCACTTTTTTTCCTCAGCCTTCATCATCACATATTTAGGTAAAAACCATATATTTAGTCTCGAGTCTCACATAAATATGTACAAGAGAATGATGTTATAACACCACGTAGTGGCACCCCAGGAGCAGTAATTAGTATTTTGTATAAAAATTGCAATGTACCAATCAAATATCTAATGCATTTTTCTACAAGAATGCAAAGGAACAAAAAAAAAAAACACTTTAATCTGTGTTTTTGCGAATTTTAGTAAAATATATTTTTGGGTTTGCGTTCTTGTTCATGCACATTCATTATGAGGCTTAGATCATGCTAGGACTCAAAGACGGAACCACTAGTTTGCTATTGGGGGCCAAGGCCACCCCCGCCCCCGATAGAATATTTCCACTGTGTTTTTTTTCTTTTTCTTTTTTACTATTAAAACATATTATGGATGGGCTACCCCTCCTTTAATATAGGACACTTTAAGCTAACAAATTTTGTCTATTAGGCTGAGTTTCGATTAAGGAATTAGTATTTTTGGATTATAAGTTGTCAAATCATTTGATGTATGTAGTCCAAGAATATTGAAAATACCGAAAAATATCGAAGTGGAAACTCACCCTTAAGCCTAGTTTTCCAAAAAAAATTTGCAACCCAGTTGCTAAAATCAATCACAATTTTAGTAAATGAGTTTACCACGTGCTAAAATCATGGTTTTGAAAACAAAAAATAAAGTGGTTCCGTGTATCATTTTTCGATTTTTTTTTCGCACCAAATTAAAGTACTCCTCGTGTACTTTAATTTAGTGTGAAAAAATTCAAAAAATAATACACGGAAACACTTATTTTTTTTATTTGAAATATAATGACTTTAGCACCTGGTGAACTCATTTGCTAAAATCACCATGATTTTAGCAACTGAATTGCTAAATTTTTTTGGAAAACTAGTTACTCTATGAAAACATCACATGAGTGGTCCCCCTGAAAGAAGAACTTTAATTACCACACTTGGGGTTTGTTTCGACTCTAGCCTCAGGGTTCATTTGTAGAATGGAGGGTGAGTTTCTCACAGTTGCTATGGGTTTATTCATCGAGAAGGAAATTATTTTCCAAAATTAGTTCTGACTCATTAATATATGATTTTCGAGATCTAAAGGAGTGTCCACTAACCATTGAAATACTTTTATTTTTTTACCTCTTTATGTAGTTTTTGGTTTATTAAAAGCATGTAGTATAGTGTTTTGCATTGGTTACTATTTAGACATTTAATTCCTTTATATACTTGAAACTTGAATTTTTTAAATCTTGTTGTTTATGTCACGGCCCCAAATATAAAATCATGATTCTATCCCTGCTAGGACTGCAACTTGGCCTGGCCCCAAAAATTAGTGCTTTAGTAACATAAATTTTAGCCCTAGTTTCGATCTTGGAAAAAAATTCGGTGTTGAAATTGGTCTGGACTTGGGTGGAAATCTCAAACTACCCTCGGGGCCGAGTTTTATCAGGTTATGTATTGTAAATTATGATACGCGTGCCCATTTTTTGTTTTTTCCGCAACGTGTTTGTGTATTTGTGTACGCATGACTTCTTCCGTATTCATATTAACTTTTATGTTTTTTTGACATCAATTTCATTAGCTCAGGGTGACATTACTCCCTGAGTTTTTTTTTTTTTTTGGTTGTTATATCATCCAAGTTATATAGATACAACTCAAATATATGAACGTCTTCAATGGACAATAGTGGTCCTCAAAAAAAAAAAAAAACCTCTTAGCTCCGGTGTCAGACCCATCACTCTTGCTCGTGGAGGTGGGTGGAAGATTGCCACGGGATCTGGTCCCGCCATATATAGCATTGCCATTGGATCTGCATCTTGAAGCCTTCACTGTCACCGTTGGAGAGCTCAAAAAACCAGTCACCCTAGCCGACCGGATTCTAGAGCCAGAACCCAAATCAAGAACTTCAGATCAAGGTCTCTGTTATCCAAAAATGATGGGAGATTTTCCCTCCCTAAAGAGGAAGTCTCAACTATCTCGCAACCATGAAGGTAAAAGAGGAGGAGAGAAGGAAATGGAGAGGAAAGAGGTGGGAGGAGCCACTATCGGGGAGATAAGGAAAACGGATGGGGAGGCGGCTGGGGAAAAGAGAGGGAAAAAAAGGGGGGGAAGAAAGCTCTCTCCCTAGGGGGAGAGAAGCTCTCCAGGAGTCCTCCCTCTCCAAGTTTGTGTATTGTGAGAGACTACTTGTAGAATCTATTACTCCCTCCGTCCCTTTTTTAGTTTTTAGATTTCTATTTTGGGTTGTCTCTTAATAAGTGTGTGTTTTGAAAAGTTAATAGGTAAAAGCTAGTACAATTATCATTTTGCCCTTTTGAAAAGTTAGTGGGTAAAGAGCTAATGGGTAAAAGTGGAAAATAATTTTGAAAAGTAGATGTAAAGTTGATGTAAAATGTGTAATGATAATATATATTTTTAATAAATTGGATTTACGAAGTAACACATTTAAAGAGAGACGGAGGGAGTAATAGCATTCGTAAAAATGAACCCAGATAGTGCGTCTATATGTTTGTGAATTTGTATGTATAGGCTTCTTATTGTCTTGATGGAGATAACTTTACAAGTTGACGAATTATTTGGAGACAATTTTTTATATTAGAGCCAGTGGATATTTCGCAAGGCCCATTAGCCTTTTTCACATAAAACTGTCAACAAAAAGGAAACGTTCGATCTCATCCATATCTTCACAAATCAAAACTAAAAAAACAAAATCGTTAAGCTAAAAACAATAAGACACAAAGCCTTGTGTGTTGGTCGGAAGGTTTCAAAGCAACTCAATAACACAGCTTTCTGATCCTCTTGGAAATGCCCTTAACTGATTCTTGACCTCCGCTTTCTTTTCCGAATCCTTAGATAATACAGGCACGCAGTATAAAGTCATCCTCTCCAACAGAGTCGCATTCTTTAACAAAAATTTTAGAAAGTGCATCTCTGCCGGCTTCCCTTCAAAGTAGGAAAGGCTAAACTCTTTAACGCAGCAACAAGAAGGTACTCTTTCCATCATCAAATCAACATTATGGCAGTGGATATCGTCCGGGTCAAAGCCCTAAACAACAAAAAATCAAATTTGAAACTCCAATCAAACCAATTCAGTAAAGCCTTTGCCTATCATAGACAAAATAGTCCCTAAGCAAGGAAATGGAGTGCAGATGTACCTCAGCAAAGTCAATAAACTCAAGCTGAGGTGATTTTTCGAGGAAGTTGATCAGAATTTCAGTAAAGTTAGTACGAAATTCTGCTTTCAGCTCCAAATCGGTCATATTGTGAAATGTAGGAAAAAACTCCACGATATTTCCTGCAAAGTAGATAGACTTGGCACCACAAAAAAACAAAGAATAAACCAGCAAGTATTGTGAACTGTGAAGGTTCGTTTCTAGTCGTTTATTTTATGTGTGGGAAACAAAAACAATTGAGTTTCAACTGCCTAAACAACTCCAGTTTTTCTTAGAGCAATAGAGTAAAACAAGAGAAGCAGACATACCCAAAGCGTATCCTCCGATACAGTCAAACATTTAACATTGCAAATCCCTGTAAGCACTTCTATCACACGAGCTTGCTGCACAAAATCTGGATATAGAAGGTCAATATATGCATTGACTAAGGAAGATAGCTCACATAAATGGAAGCAAACTTCCAGATTACTGGCGAACTTCAGGTCAATGAGATTTGGAGTGCAAATTTTGACAACACAACTGAGTACATCCGCATCCGCATCCTCCCATGGTGGGTCATCTTCAATAGTCAATCTCTTCAGCGTTGGAATTGAAATGGAGAGAGTCTTTATATTCTTCCATCCACAATTTTTTAAGGTCAACTCTTGAAGCACCGGGCAATTAGAAAATAGGTTTCGTGTTGATTCATCATCAGAAAATTTAACAGCGTCAAACGCCAAGGTCTTGAGGCTTGAGAAGTAAATAAAACTAGGAGCCTTCAAAAAGTGGTTCATAAATAACCTGAACACAAGTAGACACTCACAAGTAAAAAGGCAACAGGGCAACAGAAACTGCGTTCTACCAGGTAAGGAAAGATCAAGCTCTTGAACATTGTGCCTTACAGCAGCAGAGATCCATGAATTAAGACGAGAAGAACTCACAGGCCCAAAAATATTCAGACGAAGTCTTTTAATAGCTGAAGCATCGTGAAGAAGGAGAACTCTATCCACGAAATCCAAGAACCTCTCACCCATTGGACACTGGTATTTTTTTTTGACAGTATCATATCTTCTATAAGAAATATCATCCAAATTGATGTCCGAAATAGAGGTCCATAAGTATTGCCATCTTATCGATAATATAGAAGTTCGTATGGACTCTTTGGTTGAAAGGAAGGAGATGATGTGATGGAGAACATTGTCCGACAAGCTGCTGATTATATCAATTCCCTCACCAAAAATCTGTTCTCCAGACAACTTCTGATGCTTGGAAGAAGGTAGCAGAACAGCATCATCCATTTTTCCTTGTCTTTTTCAATCAACTTCTGATGACCGATATGGAGTCCTTAATGTCGAGAATGACTCCATGAGATGGATTATCTGCAGCACTCATGATGGACTATCTACGGCACTCAGGACAAATGGCAAATGAAACTTGCAAATATCAGAAAGTAGGGATCGGTCTACAAATTTTGGAAAACTATTTTACCAATAAAAAAAGTAGATTTTCGATGAAAGAATTTTCTCTCAAAAACGCTATGAAGAAAAAATATTCATATCTATGGTGTCCAGTGCATGCTCTATAATTTGGGGGCCCAAAATGAGTCCTGTATGAGGGGCCTTCTCTATGTTTTCAATCAGGATTATGAAGAAGATAAAGCTAAAATAAATAACAAAATCAAAGTTAAGAGTACGAATGCAAGACCTATAAAATGACAAAGAAAAAAGAATTTTTTCAGTGCACGTTTTGTGCAGTATATATAGGATCTTATAGAACTTTGCTAAATGATATGCATTCTCATTGTCCTTTTCTGTCGAAGTTGTTTAACATGTTTAGATGGAGGGGCCAAATCAAAACTCTCCTAAAGATATGCTTTTTATTGTGTACATTAGGAATGCAGAGACCAAAATAAAACTTCGCTCATCCAATTTAACTCGGAAAAAAAAAAGAATCACACGTTCAATTAAATATGGTGCATTTCAAATTTCCCTATGCTCTATTTGGATGAATGTGGATTCCAACGAAGGGTGCTGACATTACTATAAAGAATGGGGACCTGCTGTTGGGATAAATGGTACAAATGACCATAGCAAATAAATGACCATAGCAAGAACTTACAGATAATGATGATTAACCTTGTACATAAAAATTTATATGCAAAATGGCCTTGCTTGAAGAAGTTACTGTTCACCCAAAAAAACACATACAAGTACTCAGCTTTATATGCATATATACAGTTATATGTACACACTGAATCAACCCTAGTGAGAAAACATGAACATGAAAGGCATCAAATCAAAAAACTGAACAAACCAGCAACACCATCAAAATTCACCGTATCGTCTGCTATAAGGGGTGCAGACGATCCTGATAAAGAATAAGCGAATGCAAGTTCTTACCTTTGAAACCCTAGAAACACTGAAACTTGAATAACCTCGTCCTTCTGAGCTCCGAAAGAACGAATTTTTTGAGCTCCCTCAGGTTGAATCGGAAGCGTAAAGAACCTAAGGAATTAATTAGGGCTTTCACAGAAGGGATAATCAGGAAGTCGGGCTTTACAGAGGCGATTAGGAAAGTGACAGTAATTAATGGGGTCACCCGTTAGTGCATTTCTTCTTCATTTGAAGAAAGGGAAAAAATTACTTTATTTCACTAGGCAGAATCCTGCCTATTCTGGGTCTACTGGGCGTTTATTTCGGTGATTTGAACTTTCCATTTTGTAGGGCTCGTCGAGTTATTTATACGCATAACAAATAAACTTAATTGTACAACGATAAGTATATAAAAAAATGATTTTAATTTATAAAATAGACGGTTTTGGACATTTTAACTTAACATAGACTTGTCCGTTTTATAAATCAAAATTTGATTTTTGATATGCACATTGATGTTCAATCTAGCTGATTTTCGTGTAGATATACTGTTTTGCGGGCCTAAAAAAATAAACGATTAAAATTACCGCAATGAATACACAATAGGGTCCACAAAAAGCGGAGGGGAAACCTCAAAACATACACTCTCAAAGAATAGTTCGCTTTCAACCATATTTCATTTAAGAAAAATATGAAGAATCACTTTTTATTATTTCATAAAATGAAAAATTCTTCAACAATTGAGTTACATTCTTCATATTATTTCCGTGGCAGCGTAGCATATTTTTTTGAACATTTATATTTGTCAAAAAATGTGATTCTTTTACTAAGGTACTATTTGATTAAGCTGAAAATTGAAAGCTAAAAATGAAGTACTGAAAACTGAATGCTTAATTTGTTAAGCTGATAAGCCGTTTGATATGTATTGAATTTTAAGTACTGAAAAAGAACCCGTTTGATGTATACAAAGAGTTGTAGTATTAAATTCACTGATTTTCCTACTTCGCCTTATGTACGTCTATACTAGAATGCAAAAATCAAATCAACAAATGAAGAAAACATATAGTTATCCAAACAAAAAATTTATATACTTCTACACAATATTGACAAGATGGCTCGAGAATGGAGTTGTTATTAATGATTATCATGTGTTTCCGATAATGGTGATTATGGTGACTCGAGTATGGAGTTGTGGAGTGGTGGTATTGAAATGGTAGTGGTGGTGGTGGTGGAATACTGATGAGAGTTGTGGCAATTGCGGTGACGGTAGATTGATAGTGGGAGTGCTGGTGGTGTAATGGTAGTGGTAATAGTGGTTGTGGAGTGGTGACATCTGGTGGTTGGAGTGGTGGAATGGTGGTGGAGGTGGACAAGGGAGGTGATGGTGGGAGTAGTTGTGATGCACAAGTGATGGTGATGGTGGTGTAATGGCAGCAATGGTGGTGGAGTGGTGGTAGTTGTGGTGGTGGTTGTAGCGGGAATGGCGATGAGAGTGTAGGCAACAGAAGAATGTTTGTAGTAGTGGTAGAGTGGTTATGGAAGTGGCAGAGTAGTGGTGGAGTGGTGACATCGTGGTGGTGGGAGTGGCATGGTGGTGGTGGTGGTGGTGGTGGAGTAGTGTGAGTAGTGGTGGTGGTAGTTGTGGTATGAGTGGCAGAGTGGTGGTGCCCTGATTGGTGGTGATAATGGTGGTGGAGTGGCAAAGTGGTTTCAGGATGGTGGTGGTAGTGGTGGTGGAATGGCAGTAGAAGTGGTAGTGGAGGCAAGAGGAGACTATATGTGGTAGCGGTGATGGTAGTAGAGTAACGATATCGGTTGTGTAAAGCGTAGTAGTAGAGTGAAAATGGTTGAATGAAAATACACACAAATTCAACCAAAATTAAGTAGCTCAAAGCTAACAAATATTTATCAAGGGAAAAATTCAAAAAAACCCCTAACCTTTGGACTGAGTATTATAGAGACACCTGACCTTCAATAAACGTTAACTAAACCCTTGACCTTTGCATTCCGTTATCATTTTACCCCCTCCTCCCATTTTCCGTCCAAATGCTAACGGAGAATCCTACGTGGCACTTGCCTGGCATAAAACTGATAACCTCTCTCTCTCTCCTCCCCTCATCTCTCCCTCCCCCAAAACCAATCCCCCCCCGCCCTCCCCTCTGCCTCGATCCATGGATTCCAATCCCCTCCCCGATGGACAAATCTTCGTCCTCACGTCTGTCGGATACAGTCACCTCTTCCCCAGCATCGAACTCTCTCACCACCTCTCCTCCCGAAATTACACAACCACCATCATCCTCCCCTCCAATTTACTCCCCTCCCTCCCTCCCTCCTTCCACCGCAACCCTCTCCTCCGCGCCGCCTCAATTTCCCTCTTTCGCTTCGGCCCACCGTCTCCCGAACGGGACCATGCCAACCACCAAGCTGGTCTGGACCATTCCGCCCACCTCGAAGCCCGTCGCCCTCTCTGCGCCGTCGTCGACTTCCATTTGGACTGGGCCAAGCCCATCCTGGACAAATTCAACGTTCCCGTCGTCTCCTTCTTCACCTTCGGCGCCTGCGCAACCACCATGGAGAGAGTGGATAGGTGATGGTGGCTGTGGAGGACAAGGGAGGAGATTGGGTTTCGGGGAAAGAGAGACAAGGGGAGGAGAGAGTGGATTTCAGTGGTGGCTATGGAGGGCAGGGGAGGAGATTGGGTTTGGGGGAGAGAGAGACAAGGGGAGGAGAGAGAATTTCATTTTTTTTATTTTTTTTTAGTCAGTTTTAGGAAGAGAGAGAGTACTGGGGGGCCCAGTGCTGAGTTGGCATGCCAAATATTATCCTCAAACTCAAGTTTTATGCCAGACAAGTGCCACGTAGGATTCTCCGTTAGCATTTGGACGGAAAATGGGAGGAGGGGGTAAAATGATAACGGAATGCAAAGGTCAGGGGTTTAGTTAACGTTTATTGAAGGTTAGGTGTCTCTATAATACTCGGTCCAAAGGTCAGGGGTTTTTTTGAATTTTTCCCCCATTTATCAACTTTTAAACTTACATTTTAAGAGACACTTATTCTTTTAATCAATGTAAAATTTAGTTATCAAACCTACTTAATCACTTAATACTTAATTCATTCATTTTTAAGTGCTAAATTTATATTACTCCCTCCGTCCCTTTTTAAGTGTTTAACTTTTCATTTTGGGTTGTCCCTAAATAAGTGTGTGGTTTGAAAAGTTAATGGGTAAAAGTTTATACAATTATCATTTTGCCCTTTTGAAAAGTAAGTGGGTAAAGAGTTAATGAGTAAAAGTGAAGGACAATTTTGGAAAGTAGATGTAAAAGTTGATGTGAAAAGTGTAAAGTGGAGGAAAAAGTTGATGTGAAAGGTGTAATGATGATGTTTTTTTAATAAGTTGGATTTACGAAGTAACACATTTAAAAAGGGACGGAGGTGTTACATTATGTAATTAGGAAAGTAGATCTTGTTACCTTATTTAGCTTCCTTGTAATTAGCTTGTAATTAGGTTTACCATATCTAGATTATTAGGGTTGTATATATACCTAGTTAGTGGATGAAATAAGAAAAGCTCTTCTGAAATTTACATGGTATCAGAGCCGCACGAATTATTTTTCCACCATAGTTGCTGTTCTTAATACTCATCATGAGCGAGAAGAAGGTTGAATCATCTGGATCAAAAACAGTTCCTGTTTTTGTCCAATCTGAAGGGCCGTTTAGCGCTGGAATCATTCTTACCGAATCGAACTATGATGTTTGGTCTCAACTGATGGAGATGCATATTGCCGAGAGGGAGAAACTCTCCTATATTCATGGCAAAACCAAGCCACCGGCAGAATCTGAAGATTGTTATGAAAAATGGTATGCTGAAAATCAAAAAGTAAAGAGGTGGTTATTGATATCTATGACGCCAGACATCGTGAAACGTTATTTACGGGTACCAACTGCCCGTGAAATATGGAGTGCCTTGTCAACAGCCTTCTACGATGGAAGCGATGAACTGCAGGTATTTTCCTTGAATCAAAAGGCCTTTACGGCCAAACAAAGTGGAAAACCTCTCTCTCTATATTACGGAGAGTTGTGCGAAATTTTTCGTGAATTGGACCATCGTGATAAAGTGGTCATGGAGCAAGCTGAAGATATTATAATTTATAAAAATTCTATCCAACGGCAAAGGGTACACATATTTCTCGCCGGATTGGATGGTGAATTTGAACAGGTTCGTGGAGAGGTCCTTCGCAAGGAACCTGTTCCAGAATTGGAAGAATGTTATGCATTGGTTCGACGCGAGGCAGTTCGTCGTGCTACCTTGAATGGGGAATCGGAAAACTTGGAGACCTCTGTCATGCTGGCTCACAATCGCCCAAGTTCAAAACCACAAGATCGTTCCCGTATGCAGCAGACTCGGCAGGATCAGTCACAGGGGCAATCCCGAGGTACTAGTAAACCATCTGGCAAGCCATCCTACAGATGTACTCATTGTGATCAAGTAGGTCACACCAAAAGTCGTTGCTATGAACTAGTCGGATATCCAGAATGGTGGGATCACAATCGTGATTCGAGGAAGAGAAGCTCTGGTAGGAACTCTACTACGGCACTTGCTGCAAGAAAGGCAGATGGAGATGATGAAGTTGCCGAACGAGCCTCTGCGTTGGTAGCAATGGCAGGTAACAATAATGGTAAGGCTTTAAATATTTCTGCACCTGTTTTGAATAATACATGGATAATTGATTCAGGAGCCACAGATCATATGACATTTGATTCGAGACAAGTCTTATCCCTAAAACCATCTCCCAAAAAATATGTGTCCACTGCTAATGGTACCCCGGCTCCAGTTATTGGAGAGGGCGTTGTGTCTCTTACAGATGCTTTAAACTTGGACTCTGTTCTAATTGTCCCTTCCTTGGATTATAATTTATTGTCAGTTGCTCAAATAACCTTGACCTTACATTTGCATTGTTGTTTTTTGGCCTGATTTCTGTGTTTTTAAGGACATCCGAACGAGACAAACGATTGGTTGTGGTGTTAGGCGTGGTAGGCTGTATTACCTGGACTTGGTGTCGAAGAGTTCAGAAAAGTTACATAAGGCCTTGGCAGTGGACAGTTCTGAGGGGGAGAAGAAAAATTCTGCAATATGGTTGTGGCATCGACGTCTAGGACATGCCTCGTTTGGTTATCAGCAGAAGTTATTTCCTAGTTTATTTTCCAAAGTTGATATTTCTGGATTTCGTTGTGATGTTTGTGAACTTGCAAAAAGTCACCGTGTCTCTTTTCCATCAAGTTTGAATAAAAGTTCAGTTCCTTTCATGCTTATTCATTCTGATGTTTGGGGTCCATCTCCAGTTACTACCTTAGGTGGATCACGTTGGTTTGTGACATTTATTGACGATTGTACTAGGATGACTTGGGTATGCGTAATGAAGTCCAAAAGAGAAGTGAATTTATTGTTTCTAAAATTTCATACAATGATTCAGACTCAATACAAAGCGCAGGTTCAAGTCCTTCGTAGTGATAGTGGCGGAGAATATATGAAGTCTGAACTTCAACACTATTTGACTGCACATGGCATTGTTCATCAAACCACGTGTACTACTACACCCCAACAAAATGGGGTGGCAGAAAGGAAAAATCGGCATTTGCTGGAAGTTGTTCGTGCTTCCTTAATTGAAGCTCATATGCCTGTATCATATTGGGGTGATGCTCTTACCTCTGCTGCATATCTTATTAATCGTGTTCCATCCAGCACTATCAAGTTTCAAACACCATTTCAAGCTCTACAAGATGCTACCGTTGCTCCCACTGTTCCTAATCTACAACATCGTGTTTTTGGATGTGTGGCGTTTGTACATCTTCATAAACATCAACGTTGTAAATTAGATCCTAGAGCTTTACGCTGTGTTTTCTTAGGGTATGCATCACATCAAAAAGGCTATCGATGTTATCATCCTCCCACAAAGGCCATGCATATTACACTGGATGTTGTTTTTCATGAAGATAAGATGTATTTTTTGTCTGAGTTTGCACTTCAGGGGGAGTACCATCAGGAGGAAGTTCAAACTTAGGCTTATGATTATGAAGTTCTGAATTATGATCATGGAGGAATATCTGAACATATGGACCATACTGTCAGTTTCGATACAGGTCGTGACGAAAGCTCATGCAGTTCTGAAAGTGGTTTGGATACAGTTTATGTTGAAAAGTCTCAGGATATTGAAATGGAACCATTATCTGAATCAGTTTCACTACAACCTGACACACATAACCAATCACTCGTTGAGGATGCTCCCGAGTCTGTACCAAATTCTCCCCAAAGGCACAATCCTCCTCGTAGTAACAGAGGTATTCCTAAACCCATGTATGAACCTGAACTTACTAGCAAGGCCAAATACCCTATGAGCAATTATGTGTCCAACCATCACTTGTCTGAATCAAATAAATCATTTGTGAATCAATTATCTACTGTATCTATTCCTAACAGTGTACAGGAAGCTTTAGCTGACCCAAGGTGGAAAGCAGCGATGAATGAAGAAATGAAGTCCTTGCAAAAGAATGAAACATGGGAACTTGTTGATCTTCCATCAGGGAAGAAACCAGTTGGGTGTCGATGGATCTATACTGTGAAATATAAAGCAGATGGTGCCATTGAACGATTCAAAGCTCGACTGGTGGCGAAGGGGTATACTCAAACATACGAGATTGACTATATGGAGACGTTTGCACCTGTGGCTAAAATCAATACTGTCCGAGTTCTGTTATCTCTAGCCGCGAATCTAGATTGGCCATTGCAACAATTTGATGTAAAAAATGCTTTCTTGCATGGTGACTTGATAGAAGAAATCTATATGGATTTCCCACCTGGATGTTTTATACCAGAAAAACATCAAAGGAAAGTGTGTAAATTGAAGAAGTCGTTGTATGGATTAAAACAATCTCCCAGAGCCTGGTTTGGAAGATTTACAAAGTCCATGAAGGCCTTTGGATACAGACAGAGCAACGCAGATCATACCTTGTTTTTGAAGCAACAACAAGGTAAAATTACTGCACTTATTGTATATGTGGATGATATGGTGGTTACAGGGAATGATCATGAAGAAAGAAAGGCACTACAGAATTACTTGTCCAAAGAATTTGAAATGAAGGATCTTGGTCCATTGAAATATTTTCTTGGGATAGAAGTATCTCGATCCGCCAAAGGGATCTTTCTGTCTCAGAGAAAATATGCTCTAGATTTGTTGCAGGAAACTGGGATGTCTGCATGTCAACCAACAGATACTCCAGTGGAGGAAGGGTTGAAGTTGTGTATTGACTCTAATCAGGTACCAGCTGACAAAGGGAGATACCAAAGACTTGTAGGGAGATTGATGTACCTGGCTCACACAAGACCAGACCTTACCTATGCCCTGAGCATTGTTAGCCAATTCATGCATAATCCTGGAGAACAACATATGAATGCAGTAATGCGAATTTTGAAGTATTTAAAGTCTGCTCCTGGAAAAGGAATCTTGTTTTCCAAGAGTATTGATCATCAAAAGGTTGAAGCGTATACTGATGCTGATTGAGCTGGGTCAATAGATGATAGACGATCTACCTCAGGTTAATTTACCTTTGTAGGAGGTAACCTTGTGACTTGGAGAAGCAAGAAGCAGAATGTGGTTGCACGCTCAAGTGCCGAAGCTGAGTATCGAGGTATGGCTCTTGGGATTTGTGAAATATTATGGCTGAAACATCTCTTACAAGACTTGGGGTATCCATCGACGCAACCAATTCAACTGTATTGTGACAACAAGGACGCATGTGATATCGCCCACAATCCAGTTCAACATGACAGAACAAAACATGTGGAGGTTGATAGATTTTTTATCAATGAGAAGTTGGATGCAAAGATTATAGAATTGCCCACGATTCGATCAGAGGATCAACTGGCGGATGTCCTCACCAAAGCAGTATCAAATAAGTTGTTTTCAAAGTTTATTGACAAGTTGGGCATGTGCAACATTTATGCACCAACTTGAGGGGGAGTGTTACATTATGTAATTAGGAAAGTAGATCTTGTTACCTTATTTAGCTTCCTTGTAATTAGGTTTACCATATCTAGATTATTAGGGTTGTATATATACCTAGTTAGTGGATGAAATAAGAAAAGCTCTTCTGAAGTTTACAGAGTATCAAACAAGGCCTAAGTTTATGGTATCATCGACTTCATTTTTTTACAGATTTATTCTACACCTCAAGCTTTAAATAGCTAACGGTTCATAACACATTTTTAAGCTTAGGACGATATCTAATTTGTGGGCATAGCCATCGGAAGGCTCCGCCATCCCCTTTCGAAAGTAAAATCCATTTCTTTTACTGTATCTGAAAAAAACAATTAACCTTACATGGTAGGAGTAGTATTCACTAGTATTAGCTAGGTAACATTATAATTCTCAACTCTCAAAAGTCGATCTAATTAATTTTGTTAGTTTCAAATGTTTTCAAATTTTAGGTTCACGATCCCGCTCATATTTTCCGCTCATGAACACGTGTGCACATTACTTGACATAGGTATGTATTGCTGGTAAATGAACTAAACTATTTGGGTTCGAATACATTCAATTTGTTAAAATATTGAATCTCTAATCCTGCGCGTTAAGGCTTCGAATCAAGCTTGAATAAACCTCAAGGGGTTGTCTGGTGGTAAAAGCCTGACTCAGAAGTTTGCTTTGCTCCCAAGATCTCAAGCTTGAAAAATAGTAGGTGCTATTCAAAACATCGTAAATTGGCCTAGACACCCGAATTATTGACGCAGAACAAGTAGCGGCCCAGTTCTATGATCAGTTGGACAGGTCGAAGCCTGGGAAACCCAAACAATTCTCAATTGAAAATTGCCAATTTCGGCAATTTATCGACGAGCCCGGAATAGGCCCAAACTTGGTGGGCTGAAGCGACCCTAAGTCGTGACTTATGGTGAAATTTGGCCTAATTCATTAGAAATCTATTGGCCGGTCCTATTATTTGGAATTTTGGCCCACCGGGTCCTGGGCTAAAATTTATTGCTGGAGAGGTCCTGGGGCACAAATATGGTTGGAGATTTTACTTTTTTGCCCATCCTTCTCGTCATTACTCTTTGTTTTTACTAACCGTTTAGACACTTTCATAGGGTACCCTACAGTTTAGGGTACCCTAAATTTAGAATGTACATTTTAGAATTTAGACCGTATATTTTAAAATTTAGACCGTACATTTTAAAATTTAGATTGTATATTTAGAATTTAGGGTACCCTACAGTTTAGGGTACCCTAAATTTAGAATGTACATTTTAGAATTTAGACCGTATATTTAGAATTTAGAATGTACATTTTAACACTCAAAATGTCCATTCTAATTTTCAAAATGTACATTCTAATTTTCAGAATGGGGGTAATTTCGGAAGAAAAAGTGTAAAACTTATATCCAGGACCTAGTGAACTATGCGCATTATTTGTTCCGGACCTTACAAGCTATAACACATGTTTATAGGACCGGCCCACAAAACTCTACAAATTCATTCGTTTAGGCCTTCAATTTAGTAATTTTGCTATGGTTTGCTAGGTTTCCCTATAAAAGGGCATGTAACCTCTATTATTTAGCAACTTTTAATCAATTATAATTCAGAGTTTCATCTCTTTCTCTTGTGGATTCAAGAACTCTCGAGAATTCGAGACCTATCTTCGTTTGAACTAATACGTACGCTAACTAGTTACTTGTGAATTCCAATGCGTCAATTATCGAGGAAAAATCAAACTTGAGTATGTTACTATTCAGCTTGTTCAGCTTACAACAGATGAAAGAAATCAAACTTCTCTAAGTTGACTCGAGATTGGATCACCTGCTAAGCAAGTTAAATGTGAATATTTGTGATTACATTTTCAAACCAAGCTAATTTTATTACTCGATTGATTCCGCTCATTTATAATCCGAAAACTTTTGTAAGCAAGAAATTAAAATTATCACAATATATACCGTATTTTCTCTCTCTTGCCTAAGCATTTCACCGATCAACTAATCAGAAACAAGGTAACTATATTTATGTCCAAAATAAGTAAAGGTAACGACATTTACCCATACTTTCAGTAACCATATTTTCCCCAAGAGTGAGAGGTGAAATTATTTCACCAATCAATGAGATCCTCCAACTGTTCTATTTATCCAGATCTTATATGTAAACTAATCTGGACCGCTGATTGAATAATGGATGCTCGTGTTGCACGCTATAATCCTTTGGTACACTCCTACTCTACAGGATCCACGGTATTTTTCGAGTGGAATCCAGGTCAAGTAGCCGAATCCCATTTACTTAGATTTTGACATACCAATCATTCTTACACATGATCAAAATCACCCATTTTCTTCTACCTGGATACAAGAAAAAACAGTCTTGTATTCAAATAGAATCAGACGTAGCAGTTTTCATCTCGAGAAAAAATAGATACGGGGAATCGGAAATACAGGGCATTTTAACACAACGTCGAAGAATACAAGTTCAGCTCCAAATCAACTTAATAACACAACTTTTTGAGCCTCTGGGAAGATTGTTTAACTGGACCTTTCGCTCCTTTCGCTGCTGCTTCTCCTCCATATCTTCCGAGTTACTACACAACGTCAAACTTTCCAAAACTGTTGCATTCTTTAACAAAAACCTTATAAACTGCATCTCTACCGGCTTTTCATCAAAATCTGCAATACGAACAGTTTTGAGGGAAGATACGAAACAAGAAGGTACTCTTCGCAACATCCAATCATCCTCGTCGAAAGGGTCGAAGCCCTAAGAGAATTAGATGAACCAATATACAAATAAGTATGGATACCATTGAAAAAAATTAATGAGGAGGAGACGGATAAGCCAAAAGATTAGATAGAACGAATAGACTCCGGTCCACGGACCGGATTGAACTGTGGTGTCCGGGCCGTGTTGGAAAAATGGGCTATTGGTTGTAGACCATTAACTTCTTTTCCAGGCATATATGACTGATAAAATCATGTGGTTCTCATTGCAGGATCAAACTGATAATTTTCCCAATAAATACGAGTCATGGTCTACAAATGAACGATTCAGATGATGAAAAATAAAACTTTGGGGAGTCCCACGGGTTCAGACAACAAGGTTCTGGATAGGAGAGAAACGAGTTCCTCTAGAGACGTACCTGGTCAAAATTAAGAAACTCCAGCTTCGGTGATTTTTCTAGTACGTCCATCAGAACTCCAATGGAATGATGACCACAAAATTCTGAATTCAGAACCAAATGGGTCATGTTGTGAAATGTAGGAAGACGGTCCAAGAGATTTTCAACCAGCGTGAGGTACTTGGCACAAAAATAAAAATAAAAACCAACAAATTAGTAATGTGAAGATTTAATTTCTGGGCGAGCCGCAAACATAAGCATGCTACTGTTAACTAAACAACTCCAGCTTTTCCATATGGATAATGCAAATTAAATAAGCTAGCATACCTCAACCATCTCACTTGTAGTCGACAATTTCGTAACATTGAAAATCCCAGTAAGTAACCTGAGCACTCGAGGGACAAGGTCTTGCTCCAACATATCGTCATATGAACAAATAGATGCATCAACTAATGAAGATAGGTCATGTAGATGGAAGTCAACTATCAGGCAATTAAAGCAATCGAGATGGATAAGGTTTGTAGCATAAATTTTAGTCACACAACTGACGACATCTTCAGACCTCATAAGTTCATTCTCAATTTTTAATTTCTTCAGTGTCGGAATACATATCGTTATAGTCTTTAGATTCTTCCATCCACAGTTCACCAAATCCAACTCCTGAAGCACTGGGCAGCTAGAGAAAAGATGTTGTGTAGAGTTATCATCTGGAAATGTAACATTCGAAAGTTCCAAGGTCTTAAGCTTCGAGAAGTGAGTCAAACTTGGAACTTTCAAAGACCAGTACATAGATAATTTCAGTACCACTAGAGACTGGCAAGTGAAAAGGCAGCAAGGCAATATAGGCTGTGTTTTCCAATGTAAAGATAGATCAAGCTCTTCAATGTTGTGCCTTATCAAAGCACAAATCCATGAGCTAAGAAGAGAAGAATTTACACGCTTGTACAGTACTAGAATGAGACTTTTAATGTCTGAAGCATCGTGAAGAAGAAGAACTCTTTCCACAAAATCCAAGAAACGCCTTTTTTTCTTTTTGGCAGCAAGAGGATACGCACCATCCAACTCGATGTTCGAAATAGAGGTCCATAAATATTCCCATTTTCTTGACAATATAGAAGTTCGTATGGCATCTTTGGTAGAGAGGAAGGAGAGGATGTGAAGGAGAACATTTTCCGGCAAGCTGCTGATTATATCATTGCCCTCACCAACATTGTGTTCTTCTGAAAACTTTTGGCTTGCAGAAGAATGTGGGTGAACGTTATCATCCTTGTGTCGCTTTCTCTTTCCCATTTGACGCCTAAAGACAGGGATCTAAAAGTCATTGATCAAGAGACATGACTCCATCACTCCATGAGACGGAGAAGTTTAAATAATTTATAACAAATATCCGATCCACTAGCGAATAAATGGAAGCTCAGGCTGTTCTTAGGAAAAATACCCTGATCTGAAGAAATTCCTTGCTTTATCAAATACAAGAACAATGTGTAGCAAATCAATGAAACAAATGTCATAGCTTGTCAATCCCCGTAGCACCAATCGTGCAACTTGTAGCAGATAAAAGGCTAAAGACACCCAAATTATTGTCTAGAAGTAAGATTGCATGAATCGACATACACGAAATAAACAAAAAGGGGTAACTCTGTGTTGTTTTGCAAAAGGTTGCTCAATTACTAAGAACTTGCTTGTTTTTACAAAAGTGCAGGTAAAATGTGTATCAATCAATCCCCTAGCACAACAAAGGCTAAAAACATCCAAATTTATGTATATCAATGCCTATACATGTATAACCTACGTAAACAAAATGGGTACAGCAATATTTTTCCAAATCAGTAAAGGCAAGCATACACAGAGTACTGAAAATGACAGAATGGAGATCTGCTAGCCAAAGAAAGTATGACTACTGAGCACCGAAATGACAATAAATGAAAGACCCTTTCGATTCATGAAGCAAAATTCTGGGCTCTCATCTACTAAATGAAATTACTCCATCGTCTTTTTCATAAATAGAATGTCGAAGTGTTTCAATTTCATTGTTTGCGGAGAGTTTTAAGACTGTAACAGATTCACGATGACAGGAAAGAAACGGGTACATAATGGAGAGAGAGAGAGATACCTGGGTAGTCGAAATCTTCGAATTCTGCCAAGACTGATGGGGAGCGAGTGAGTTAGGGTTTTACCTATTTCTGGTTGTTTCGAAATCAGCTGTTAAAAATGTTTGGCCGAATTTCTTTTGTGCACAATAAGAATTTCCTCTCCTTTCCCTCCCATTTTCTTTTCCTTTATGTTCTCTCATTTTCCTTGGTTTCCAAACCCAAAGTAAGCCTTAAAGAATATGTCGTAAATGGTTTTGTTTTTTTGAGTTATTTGTAGAAGAAGGGATATTGGCTTTGTTCGGAAAAGTTTTTCACAATTTTTTTTTAGTTGAATCCCTCCTTAAATGGGGTCAGTGGTCATAGTGGGGGCCACTAAGAGGACACGTAGATTTGAGGAGGGCCACTTGGAGGGGACTACATAGAAAACATACAGTCATTGCTGGTCAAAGTGGCAGAGGTAGAGAGGAAGGGCCTCGGTGGGACCTGGGTTATTTGGGGAATCAACATTTGAAATTCAAAATTGAACTTCCAACTCCAAAAAAACTTATTCAAAAAGCTTTCTGGACAAAGCCATTATATTTATGCTTTGTTTGTTTCGGAGTGTATATAAGTAGGTGAATATAGAATTAAAAGAAAATATGTCATTTTTTTAATTAATAGGGGAGATGTGTCAGTATATCCAGCCAGATGCGGATATGCAATCGGGAAATACAAGCAGTTCAACTATATTATATGATGTGATATTATATCCGTCCTTTACATCCGGTCACCAAATAGTCGGCTAAGATTTTGACAAAATGTAGTCTTAAAAGAGGATTGAGAGCTATTATGGTCAGTTTGCATCCATTAATTGTTACCATAGCACTCTAGTCCAAAACCACAAATGAGAAAATACTTCCTTTGTTCCACACAATGCCGGCAGCCCGTGAGAATTGTTCCTTTCTTGCATGATTTTTCTACTATTTACTGGCCAAGTATTACATTACTCCTTTTGTTCTTGCTTGTTTTGCTACAACATCAGGGACTCACTTTCTCTATACTGGTTCACTTGACTTAAAATTGCTGTTTCCATATCCGTAAAATCACATTTTGTGCATGCTCAATTGAGCTAAACTAAAGCAATGGAGTATTATCCAACAGCTTCATGTGAGAAGTCACAGGCCTGAACCTAATTATAATTACCTAATGTACGTAGCATGAAAGCATTGCATGAACCGGGGACAAGCAATCTATAAGAGTTATAAGAACATCCACACTCCTGAGTGCCATTTTGACAAAAAATAAAAAATAAAAAAAGGCAAGGGTGGTGCATATCCATGTTTTGCCATTTTTCGCAAAATTTGATTTCTTTGACGAATTGTATTGAAGAAATGAACAACTCGGATCACTTATATGGTATGGGACCCCGAGGTGGGTCCCACCACCCTCCAAATTTTGCACAATGGGCATATCATACTGGGGTCTTCAAGGGTGGTGATGGTTCAACAGGGCGCTCTCTCTCTCAAATTGCAATTTTGCCAAAACTATTGTCATATATATATGACAGAAGAATTGGCATTTGTCAAATTTAAGAGGATAATGAGTTTATGGGTACTGTGACACCCATTTTGCCTTTTTTTTTTTTGTTGCATCTTATGGTAATGGCATGAAATCTTTTCCATTTTCAACCCCTGGAGCAGTTGTGCTAACATGCAAATTAATAAGGTCCAGTGAAGATGAATTACAAAAGAAAAATGATTGATCCTCAATTCTCGTTCGCATTCAATCTCTTGTGAGTGAATGCCTATAACCAGTCTATGGGAGCCAACCTAAAACGACTTAACACTTTATTGAAATTACTGTTTGTGAGCTTCTAACTTGTGGAAACCGTTAATGCTCAGCTCGATTGCAAGAAGTCTTTGCCATGTGGTGTCCGTTTGGTTATAAGTTCGAGTAATGAATTAACACTCAGTTAATGGATTGAGTTAAAATTGTGAAACACAAAGGGACATCAAGCGTGTCCTAGCTACTCCCCGATCGGGATCGCTGCTTTTGGTATTCGAAGTACAATTTGAGTTAGCGAATCATAGTCTAGCAAGATGGATTTGCCTCACTTTGTTGTGGGACATGATTTCCTTTGGTAGTCCCTTCAATGTACAGAAGTCTTCTCATTTGTGTTTTCCCACACCTACAAATTTACCAAGAATTATTTGGTTGATTGCTTTATGATCTTGTAGATCAATGGATACAAGTGTCATAGCTACATGTTTGTTACAACAGCCACTTTCTCCGAGGCGAACATGCAGTCGTCATAATCGTGTTTCCAGGGCGTCAAATAGCAGTAATTTGAATTTGAGATCCTACTATAAAAGCACGTCGTAAAACATAAGCTTTGGTACATCATGGGTTCATCTTTGTTTCTTCACATGTTCCTGATCCTGTGTTGTTTTAATCATTTTTACCAACTCTGCTCTTCTATGCAGCCACCGTGCCATGACATTATATAGGAGTACAGCCTTGATGCAATTTACGCATAGCTTTGTCATCGATGGCTTTGCTTCTGCTGATCCTTATTTGTGGAGTGTTAGACGCATATCACGCTCTTGCCCTCTTTAGTGAAAACGGGGAATCGAAGAGTCAATATGACACTGTAACTCCCATAAAACTCTTATGTGAAATCGTGAAGTTGGAGAGCATTGGTCATTCGAGGGTAACTGAGTCTTTTTGCCCGTCTTCTCTATCTTGTTAGATGTATGCGTGACACAAACTTGTGTGTGGAGTGCTATAATTAAAATAGAAAGATTTACTATAGTGCGATTGATCATTGATGACTTGAAAAAATTAAACTAAAACCAATAATGAACGATGTTTCTTAGAAGCACAAAAGTAGTACACAAGTAAATAACTATTTACTCAATCGATGTAAGTTAAAAAGAGACATCTTGGACTGTACTCGATGCAATTTAATATCATTTACGCATTTATGACAAAATCAACATCAAAAACTCTAGCAAGATATTTCAAAAAGTAGGTGATAAAAAAATTGGCAAAAATTCATCCACCATCCACCACTTGCCACCCTTGACTTTATCGTTGCATATAGCCCTAGGCTAGCTTTGCCCGGCGCATCGGGTGCTTGGCTCTTATGCAGGAGTCTTTTGCCCAACTGCCCTTTTCCAATAGATCCTTGTTGATTGCTTAGCTGGTGCATCCAAAACACGCAATACAAGAGTTGCCATTTTGGAAAAAATGAACATCAAATGATTAATACAAGAGTTGCCATTTTGGAAAAATGAACATCAAATGATTAATACAGGAGTTGCCATTTTGGAATAATTAGTTCCTTAGAATACAAAGATCAACTAGACGCCCACATATCAAATATCTTATAATGGTGTTCTATGTTTGGCTGTAGTCACCAAATTAATGATGTTATCACGGACTCCAGAGACGATGGACTCTACCTGTTAAGCAATAACATCAAATCCGGGGTTTGGGGCATCCACAGTGGACTCTCTATATTTGGCTCCTACACTTTGTCCTAAGATTATTTATGGATACAAAAATGTTAGTGGGTCCCCCATCCCCTTCCCTCTTCTCCTTCTCTCTCTTCTCCTCACTCCCAACTCCCTCCCTAAATTTAGCTAGTGTGGTAAGAGTCATGCTAAGGAGCCATCCTTAGGATCTTCTATGGGGAGCCTATTGAAGACTAAAATTGAACAAATGAATTGCTAAAAGTTAGGAGTCTCACCTAGTAGTCTTTTTAAGAGCCCACTGTGAATGTCCTTAGAATCACACCACTAACTAAGGACCATATCACATGCGAAACACAATTTCCTTTGTCTTCATTTCCTGGTGTTCCTCACACTAACGCGACACAATATGCTTTCAAATTACTCCCAGTACTAGTTTGCTTTCCATATCTTAACGTGCAACGCAATTTCCTCTCTCTTTAATTTGCTGGTGTTCTACACTGGGCCTGTTCAGGGGTAAGCCCAGCAAACCTCCGGGCTTGGGCAACTCCCCGGGCCGAGACAACCAAAAAAAATTTAAAAAATTAATAATTTATAGTATAAAATTAAATAAGTTTCCCGAGCTTGCACGAGCAATACTCTTGGCGCGTTGGTCGCCTGATGGCTCTCAGCTTCCGCCCATGTTGGGTGGGCAGTGAAGTCTTTATTCTGTTATCTTTTAGAGAGTTCTTTTTTTTGGTTTTTTTTTTTGAGCAGGCCCTTTTTTTTCTTTTTCTTTTTCTTTTTCTTTTTGTTTTTTTTTTTGCTCTATTTTTTCCTCCAATAAGTCTAGAACCACACTAAAAATAAAAACCCAAATGTACAAACACTCGTAAATGTGTGAAACCAAACAAATTGGTGGAGTTGTGTGTTTGGGTAAATGCGTACAGGTTTGGCGTGGTTCTAAACTTTGCGTTGTTTCCCTACCAATCCATGACATTACGAAAATCACGTTATTGAACTACTTTGTTAGAAGTTTTGCACTTAACAAACACAATAATAATGTACAAGTAATATATTCTTACATTTGATTAAAAAAAGGGAAGGGATACAATACACATCCTATTTGAGTGTGTATCATATGCACCCCTAAAAATGTTACGAATCGATTATCTCTCATGAATAAAGAGTTACATTTTTTATAAAAAAAAAAAAAAAGTTACGAAACACAAAAATGTTACGAATCATAGAGAGAAAATTGTGAATCGTATTGCCGAAAAGTTACAAAACGCTAAAAAATGTTATGATTTGCCATGAGGTGGCACAATATGGACCATACAGAGAGACACAATCAGATGTACTCACGTGAATTTTATGTTTGATTTAGGGTGAGTTTCCCGTTTGCTAAAAGTAAAGCTTTTTTGTTTTTAGCAACCTTGATTTTCATTTGCTAAAACCAGCAAGGTGATTTTAGCCACTTAACTTTTAGCTAATAGGAAACAAAAAAAAAATTAGCACCCAAGCTAAACTCAACTCTTATAGATTTTCCATTTTAGCAAACGTGAAACAAACCCGTCAACTAGCTTTTGGTTTCAAAAAACTTGCATGGAAACAGGAGTAGCTGCTCTTGGGTTTGGGACTTATGGTGCTCATGCCTTCAAACCCCAAAATCCCACTTACAAGAGGTATTTGGAATTCCTTCCTCTACATGTTTTGTTTACATCCTTTTTGTTGCTAATTCAATTTGAAGGTTTGGCACACGGCATCTCTCTACCATTTGGTACATACAAATCATGTTCAATGAATTTAATGTCTTATTGTTAAGTATAGAGGCCCAGTTCTGCTCAATCAGAGTCAATCACCTATTATTCTATATTTATTTGTGTTATGAGAGAAAGTTCGTAACAGGTACAAATCACTTTCTTTTTTCAATTCAGTGTACGTAAGCCAGTTTAAGCCACCTCAATTAAATCGGGAAAAAATCCTGAATAAAATGGTCCAAGTCACTATTTTAGAACTTGTAGAACACAATCACTTTTGGCTCTTTTGTAGAAGTCTTTTGCCGTTTGTCCACCGTTTTGTTAGAAGTTCAAGTGACCGAGCGTCGTGGGGAGTGACTAACTCCAGTTTTTCTAACTGGGCCCCCCTAGATACAATGAATCGCTAATGCACTGAATCCACATTTTGGGTAAAAATGCACATCAAACAAATCCTAGCTTCTACCCCAGTGGGGTCTCCAATCTCTAAGTTCAAATGGGTAAGAGTTACCCAGTCCACACGGTATCTATGAAAGGACTTATAAGTCAATAACAGGACAAGATTTCCACAATATCCTAGCTCAAAGCAAATGTAGACGGACAAAACATCTTCACAGGATTACGATGGACAAAATTTTCAAGGTGGACGTACAAGTCAGTCAGAATTGTGATTGTAGACAATTCTAGGGTGTCCAATTGCATTAATTTGAAGTAGAGATCCTACTTTTAAAGCACATCATAACCATATGCTTGTTCACCCAACATTGCAAAACTAGAGTTGGTTATATACATCATGGGTTCATCTTTACATCTTCACATGTTCTTGATCTTATGTTGTTGTAGTCTTAATGTTTTGACTAACTCTTACACTTCTACGCAGCCACTATGCCACGAAGATGAGAGATCGGCCCTGTTGCAGTTCAAGCATAGCTTTGTCATCAACAAGTCTGTTTCTGTTGACCCTTTTGCTTATCCAAAGGTTGAGTCATGGAAGCTCGATGGAAATAATAGTAATTGCTGCTCGTGGGATGGTGTGGAGTGTGACCATGACACTGGTCTTGTGATCGGTCTCGACCTCAATAATAGCTTCCTCTATGGTTCTATCAACTCCAACAGCAGCCTCTTCAGCCTAGATCACCTTCGGAGGCTGAACCTTGCGAACAATCACTTCAATTATTCTCGAATTCCGACCAGAATTGGAAACCTTTCGAGACTAAGGAGTCTCAACCTCCACAATTCTTTTCTTTATGGTCAAATCCCTTCAGAGATCTCCTCCCTTTCCCAATTAACTTTCCTTGATCTGTCTGGATACTTCTACGGATATCCTACTACAAATCTCTTGAAAGTTGAAAAACCAAGTCTGAGAGACCTAGTTCAAAACCTAACCCACCTGAAAGTACTTGACCTCAATGGGGTGAACGTATCTTCTACAGTTCCAGGTGCTTTATCGAATATGACCTCTTTGAAAACTCTTAGTCTTAGGAGTTGTTTGTTGTATGGTCAATTCCCAATGGGCATCTTCCATCTGCCAAACCTACGGCTTTTAGGCTTGTCAGGCAATGAAAACCTATATGGTTCTCTTCCTGAATTTCCACGCGGTAGTCTGCTTGAGGAATTGTTTATTGCAAGGACAAGTTTTTCTGGATCGCTGCCAACTTCAATTGGCAATCTGTCCCAGCTCACGGATCTGGTTGTTACTGAAAACGATATGTGGGGAGAGATTCCTTCATCAATAGCAAACTTATCAAAAATCACTAACTTAGGACTAGGCGGTGGTACTTTTGATGCAGGAACACTACATTTCCTACTCGGAAAGCTATCAAAAATCACTATATTACACCTTACTAATACAAAAATAAGTGATCATGTATTCCCGCTGTCTCTTGCTAACCTGACCCAGTTATCTGTGTTGGGTCTCGACAATAATGAGTTACTTGATGAAATCCCTTCTTGGCTTCCGAATCTCACAAGATTAACCGATCTACAACTTACAGAAAACCATCTATATGGCACAATTCCAAGTTGTATCTCTCAACTCAAGCATCTTGAATTTCTTGCTCTTTCTACAAATAGCTTGAGTGGTAAAGTCAAGCTAGACATCTTTCAAAATCTCAGAAACCTTACTGTATTGGATTTGTCAGACAACAAATTAACGGTGCTCGCAACAAACAGTACCAACAATACTCTACCAAAATTCCAAGGTATAGGATTGGCGTCATGCAACTTGAAGGAGTTCCCTGATTTCTTGCAGTTCCAAGATGAATTAGGATTCCTTAATTTGGCCCATAATAGTATTGATGGCAAAATACCAACTTGGTTATGGGTCACAAGTAAAGAAACAATGGGATATATCGACCTTCAAGGAAACTTTCTTACAGGATTTGAGCAGCATCCAGAGACGATTCCTTGGATAACACTACAATACCTAGATTTCAGCTTTAACAGGCTGCAAGGACCGCTCCCACTTCCACCATCGTCAATCATTTCTTATAATGTCGCTGGTAATATACTTACCGGAGAAATCCCACCATCATTCTGCCAAAATAGTGCTCTTTTTGCGGTTGACGTGTCTGCTAATAATTTAAGTGGGGTCATTCCTCAGTGCTTAGCCAGTTCTGCTAGTGATTCTTTGTTGATTCTCAATCTGAGTAGCAACAATTTTCAAGGTCCTCTTCCCCAAATGTTCACGATGGGAATCAAGATGATTGACTTGAGTCAAAATCAATTGCTTGGGGGGGGGTACCACGTTCATTGGCTAGTTGTACAATGCTTGAAATTCTCGTTCTTGGAGATAATCAGATCGAGGACACTTTCCCCTTTTGGTTGGGAGCTCTTCCTGAGTTAAAAGTTCTTGTTCTCCGATCTAATAGATTCCATGGTGCCATCGAGAATCCTAAAACAAATTTGTGGTTTCCGAAGCTGCGGATCATTGACCTCTCTCACAATGGTTTCTCAGGTACATTGCCATCGGAGTACTTCCAGAATTGGAATGCAATGAAAGTGGTCGCAAAAGGGAACTCAAGATATATGCAAGTAGTGAAAATCACATATTCTTATGGGAAGGGAGAGTTAAGTAATTTTAAGTATTATACCTATTCGATAACAATATTTAGCAAAGGGACAAAAAGGTTTTATGAGAAGATCCAAAGTGTGTTTGCTGCTGTTGATCTTTCGAACAACATATTCAGCGGCAAAATTCCAGAATCACTTGGAAGTCTCCGTGGACTTCAATTGCTAAACATTTCCAAAAACAACCTCACTGGCATCATCCCATCATCATTTGCAAATCTGATGGACCTGGAATCGTTGGATATGTCTCAAAACCTTCTCTCAGGTGAAATCCCTCCACAGCTACCCCAACTCACTTTCCTTTCAGTTTTAAACCTTTCTCATAACCGTCTCACAGGCCCCATACCTCATGGGAAACAATTTGATACGTTTGACAATAGTTCATATGGTGGGAATATGGGATTGTGTGGTGTCCCTCTAACGTTGTTATGTGGGAATTCAGAAACATCACTGCCACCACCACACAGCTTCCAAGGCAATGATTCAGGGTTTTCGATTGGTATTTACTGGATGGTCATAATCCTTGGATATGGGAGTGGGCTGATAGTTGGGTTTGTTATTGGGCACACGCTCACCACGAGGTATCATGAACAGTTTGTTGCGATCTTTGAAAGGGGAAAGAAGACTAAGAAGATGCAGAAAAGGAAGGGGCGAAGAAACTAATCTATTAGCAGTTTCTATGACTGTACTATATATATTGCTTGTCCATGTGTGTGCTCTTAGCTTTCAAGAAATAATTTTCATGTCGTTTGTCATTTTGAGGTTGTCTTTTCAGTGATTCCTACAACATGTTATGGTTGTTTACTGTGTAGCTTGGTTTCTGTATTCCTCATTGTATCCTTATCACTGATCATGATCCAAATTATGGACCCTTGTGCTAAGAATTATAGCTACTTTGTTATTTAATCTCTGTATTGCTCTTGCTAGGTAATTTTGATGAAGTAATTACAATCAACAAATCAAAGCACTTTCCGATGATACTAGAAAAATGATAGTATTACCTTTTTTTCAGCCCCCATCCCCCGTGCTAGAGCTTTACAGTCTCTGTGTTGTGCCAAACACGCACCTCACGCACAAAAACTACAATCAACAAATCAAAGCACTTTCCGATGATCTATAACTTCTTATAAAAGTGTGAAGATTTGTCTACTTTTCATTTCCTAAATTACCCCTGTATAAAGTGGGTAATAACAGTATGAGGCCTTCGCCACTTTCCTCCCGCCATACGACACGTTGATCCGGATCCGGGATATCCTTTACCGAACAACTACACCGTTTGACGTTTGACATCTGAAACTCACGTTCATTTTTCCCACTCCTCTCTCTCTCTCTCTCGTACTGCCCCAAGTTGTGTTCCCTGTGTCTGACTCTACACCGAAACCCACACGACCCCCAACGACGCCTCCTTCAACTCCGACTCCGATTGTAATAAGGGAATGAGAGAAACAATTCAAACAAGGGAAGATGGTGATTGTCGTCAATCTTCAGGGAGTTCCCAAAGAGGTAGCTTGTTTGTTTGTTTTCCTCCTTTATCTTTCGAATTGCAATTACATTTACACTTGCAAACTAACTCATCTTGGAATTAATTAGTTGTTTAATTGGTTGAGCATTTATAGGGTAACTTTGCATAAAAGGTAATTTCTTGGGCTAAATCATACTATTGATATTGATTTCATGTTCTCTGTGTTTCATGCAAATCTCTGACCACTAGCAATGGTGAATAATTACGTATTTGACTCCTAGAGTTGTTAAATACTTTACTGATTCATTGCACTTTTACTTTGTTTTCCCTTTAATAGTTGTCTTGCTCTTAAGATGTTCGTAGAAATGCCTTATTGAATCCGAACCCCACACTCTCGTTCCCAAATGTGTAGCCATCTCTATCATGACATCAAACATATCACTCGGAAACGGCTAAATTAAATTGAAAGCAATCCTACCCTGACACAAGTTTATGCAATAGGTTGATTGGCTTTAACATGTATATGGTTCATAAATGTAAGCACATTTGCCCAAAGATGTGGTTGGGAATGGATTGTAAACTCATCTTGTCTGAAACAATGTTTCATATTAGTAGTAATGCTGCTCACCAAATGTTCGATGGAATTACTCAATAGTTGTTGGTGTTGGATATAAGGGCTTCCTTTTCCCTTAGCAATCAATGAACAACATGAGATCTTTAATTACTTGCAAGACACTTTGCTCGATCATTGGGAAGATACAGATGGACCGATGGACTGAGCTCCCGTTTTGCCAAAACTTGTATGTCGGAGACGGAAGTCTCTTCAAGTAAACTGGCCCTTGTGAAAGCTTCTGGTGAATGTTCTCATTTGGGAGAGAAAATACATGTTTCTTGTGGGAAAAAAAAAAAAATGTCAAATACACAACTGATAAGATAAGTGGTATCCATTTGAGTTTGGGAACTTTGGCAAATCAATCAACACTCCGAAGAACCTACATCATATCCCTCGAGAGATTTGCAGGAATTACTTCATGCTTCCTCCAACCTTTTCAATTTCGATCTACCATTTTCGACCTCAGAAGCTCATGCCTCTTAAGCTTTAAATCTTAGCATCTACCATTTTACACCTTTGTAGCTCTGCTGCAGGATCCCCACATAATAGGTAAAAAGCAAGCCTTCCTGCCTCTTGATAGCTGGTGAGTGGGTTTTGGGTTCGTGTGGAGTAGCCCCGACTCCACACAAAAAGTGAGACGTCTCCTGAAAGGGGGGCAGGATAACCATTTGTGGCATTCTTGCCTTGGCTGCAATCAAAAAGTGGCCCTTATTTCAACTATTGATTTGAAAGCGTAATATGGGCTAATCAAAGCGGTCATCTGCTGCAAAGGCTTCTGTAACTGTGGAAACGGATAGAGAATAGTCAAGGGGCCTTCTAGAATCGGTGATCATCGAAATGAAGGGATATTTTAATCCCTACCAACTTGATCTTGTTGATTATTAAGAAAAGGTATCAAAGATAAAATACGAGCTTGTTGTATAGCAATAGTAATCAATATCTTAAAATGTTATGTATAATCGACGTTATAAAAAAAGACCTGGAGAACAAACTTTAAAAAAAAATGGAGTCATGGTTACTCCACACCAACCCAAACTTCAAAACTTGTAACTAAAAATATTAAATTTGTATTCACTTCGCACCACGGTAAAGAAACCCCTTAAATCTAACACCCAAAAATGTTGATTAAGTCCACTGCACAGTTGGCGGGCATTACCAGTTGAGGTTTTGTTTTTAGGGATATCAGTCTGATGTATTTACATCCATTGAAAGCTTAAATGGATATTACGAATGTTAACATCTTCATCTGGTTTCAAGCAAGGAAATTTTAGATGCACCGAGTCCAAGACTCTGTTGGGGTGGGGACACGACTATCTAAGTTGGCTCAATCACACAAGTTGTTGATCCATATCTTCATTAGCATTTAGTTACTTCTTTTCAATTAAATCTGCGCATTTCACGATATAGTAGGTTTTTTAGGGGTTATATTTGTTGAAATATCATTCAATTGCTGTCACTATAAGCTTCCACTTTTCTCTTATTCAGTTTAAGATTTGTCTTCCTTTTGAGTCCATGAATGATTCCTACGCGTGACTGCATGAAGTTTCCACCAACTGGGGATTAGCTAAAAGTTACCAAGGGAGGAGAAAGACGATTTTTTATGGACCATTCGAGTAAACTTGAAATACAGTGTCATAGATGGTGCTGATTGGGTTCCAGTGTTCTGTTAAATATGTTGGTTGTTCTTTGATACATTGGACTCACATGCCCACACCCAACTTTGGGTAATATAGGCGGAAGAAATGGTATCTTCCAGTAACTTGATGAATATAATTTGTTGTTTCTTGGTTTGTTTTTACTTTCCGGTGTTTAACTTCCAAAGTTTCTTCTTTGAATTATACTATTCAAAAAACAAGAAAATTTACAGAATGGATGTCACTGACTCATGCTTACTTGGCTGGTCACGAGTCTCATGACTTAATAGTGTTCAAGATATAATCACAATATAAAGAAATTGTGGTCTGAAATAGGAGGTGGGACAAAAGTTTCGCTTATACTTGAAAAGACCAACAAAGATTTGTAGCTAGAATATCGTTTGAACCCTTAGCCTAACAGGTGGCTTGTCCAGCCCGAAATCTATGGACTCGTCTTTTATTTTCATCTTATATATTTAGAGAACAAGCCAATTGAAATGCATATTTCCTGTTTTCCTGGGACAAGAATCTTTCCAACTCATGGAACACTGGCACAAATAAATTTGTCATTGCTCCAAGCGATGGCCCCATGGTTTACCTACTTTGTCCCTTACTATGCTTTGTGCATTTCATAAGATTGTTAAGCTAAGTAGAAGTTTCATAGGCTTCTTTGGAATATTTGCATTCTATAGAAGTTTTACCCATTTTCCAACTGATTGTCCACTACAGTTTTCCTCTTGACATTTCAAAGCATGTCTTCAGGGTACAATTTTTTAAGTCCATGTTTCTTTCTAATTGAATTTTTCAAATGATGAGAAAAAAAGATGTTGTAGTCACAAAAACATGGGTGGGGGATTTGGTTTTGTTGCCAATATGAGGGATTTTTTTTAGTTGTTGTTCAAGTAAGATTCAAGCTTCTTCACTTGTAGCAGAATATTTGTCTGTGCTTTTTAATTTGAGCTATCAGTCGGTTAGATTTTGCAATGACGCACTATGCATGAGCAATAATTACTACGATATTAGGATTAGTTATACCCCTATCAATTTGTTTTGTGCATAGCCAGGTCTTACAGATGTTGATTTTTTGAGGAATGATGGTTATGGAGTTGCGCATAAGGTGGCTTAGACAAGGACTTGTTGGGATGGGTGTTTGGTTTTGGACAGGTTATATTTCGCACTATGCTTTTGTTTTAGAAAAAGGTCTCATCGCCGCAATATTCTTTAGTTTTGCTTTGTCTAGGTCCATTCAGATTCCACCCAATACAAACGAACTGATTCCACTTTTGAGGAGATGGTGCTGCGAAAAGAAAAAGTATGGAGAAGTTGCCAGAATTCTAACCTGAACAAGGATTTTGGGAGATTTTGCCGGAGATGAGTGGGACAACACTTCTCTCTCTATTGTTATAGCAGAATGGGAAACTTGGATGACAATATAGTTTTTTTATAGGGGAGGGTAATTGGGGAAGGGGATTAATTATGTACAAGGTAGGACTGGCTATAAATAATCCTACCGCAAAGGATTAAATAGTCCAAATATAAGCCTACTTGTAATATGTAGACGCAGTGTCATTGTATTTTTTGAAGTACTATTGTCGTTGTATTAACTTTATGGTTTCCTTGTGCAATATAACCCTACCTGTTCAGAGGGGTTTTATTTTTTATTTTTTTGTTTCGGGTAAACTATGGGGATGACTTTCATTAAAGACGATGCACTATTATGGATTTTCTAATTCCATGACCTTTCTTGCGGACTTAAAGAAAATCATGCACCAGCCACTATTGATGACTGGGTGGCTCTGCTTCCCATGAGGGACGGCAGACACTGCCAACCCTCAATCTGAGCCATTCATTTGAGGAATCAATGGTTTAGATTCGCAGATGAATTCTTACAGGTAAGAATTAACTCTTACCAGTAAGAGTTTATCTACAAATCTAAACCATCAATTGTAATTGAGACTATTCCATAGATATACAAATCCGTATATGTTCTGAATTTGGAGAATCCCGCTCTTGTTTGTAGATATACAAACCCCGACTATTAGGGGAGCAATGTTTGACTGTAGGTCTTGAGACCACTGAGGTTACAAGTTTTTCTACACAATTTTTTCCAGTAATAGAAAGGGGAAAAAATTGAAGACATCAAACAATTATAATCATTGGATACGCAAGAATGGTTATGCTGAGGTTGCTATGGTTTTGTACGTGTGCAAACACCAATTATTTGGCGCATGAGTTGCATATGTTTTTTTTTTTTTTTCCAGCAACGTCGTAAATTCGTTTGAAGCTGGGTGTCTCAATAAGATTGGAGTCGTCAATATTAAGATGTAGTACTGACTTCGGTACAAACCATTATGAAAACTGAGTCATTTCAAGGCACACAAGTATCAAGTCGTTTATACTATTTGTTGTCTTGATGGTGCGACAAGTAAAAATTTCGATTTTTTTGACTTTCCTTTTTTTCGACAATCTCCATAATGGAACTCCACGTGCAAAGCACGTGATCCACTACTAGTACTAGAAAAATGATAGTATTACCTTTTTTTCAGCCCCATCCCCCGTGCTAGAGCTTTACAGTCTCTGTGTTGTGCCAAACACGCACCTCACGCACAAAAACTGTAAAATCACGCAAATGATAGTATTACGATGGTTTTGCTTCTGCTGATCCTTGTTTGTGGAGTGTCAGATGCATATCACACTCTTGGCCCTCTTAGTGAACACGGGAAATCGAAGAGTCAATATAACACTGTAACTCCCATAAAACTCTTACGTGAAATCGTGAAGTTGGAGATCATTGATCATTCGAGGGTAACTGAGTCTTTTTGCCCGTCTTCTCTGTCTTGTTAGATGTATGCGTGACACAAATTTGTGTGGAGTGCTATAATTAAAATAGAAAGATGTACTATAGTGCGATTGATCATTGATGACTTGAAAAAATTAAACTAAAACCAATAATAAACGATGTTTCTTAGAAGCACAAAAGTAGTACACAAGTAAATAACTATTTTCTCAATCGATGTAAGTTAAAAAGAGACATTTTGGACCGTACTCGATGCAATTTAATATCATTTACGCATTTATGACAAAATCAACATAAAAAACTCTAGCATTATATTTCAAAATGTAGTGATTAGTTCCTTAGAATACAAAAATCAACCAGACGCAATACAAGAGTTGCCATTTTGGAAAAATGAACATCAAATGATTAGTTCCTTAGAATACAAAGATCAACCAGACGCCCACATATCAAATATCTTATAATGGTGTTCTATGTTTGGCTGTAGTCACCAAATTAATGATGCTATCCTCTATATTCACACGGACTGCAGAGAAGATGGACTGTACCTGTTAAGAAATAATATCAAATCCGGGGCTTAGAATCACACCACTAAGGACCATATCACATGCGGAACACGATTTCCTTCGTCTTCATTTCCTGGTGTTCCTCACACTAACGCGACACAATATGCTTTCAAATTAATCCCACTAGTTCAGTGGGTGGACTTGACTTTAAAAAATGAGGAGGATGCACTTTGTTTTTATTATAGCCCCATCCCCACGCCTTGATGATGGAACTGTTGAAACTTGCTTCGGGCACATTACTAAGTCGCTATCCGAAAATAGTATTCGCCACCACCATTGGGTGTGCACCGGGTTGATAGCAAATCTGTCCGAGGATACAACGAAGCCCGATCAATCGAATGATCTTTTGTCTGCGTTCACACAAACGAAGGACAAACAGAATACCAAGTCGAATTAATTGTGAACAAAAGTACCAAGGTAAGTGGCATGAAAGCATTGCACGTACGAACGTGCCCAGGGCCTCGTACAAAGAAAAAAAGTTTCGTCCCCTATTTTCGTGCGAATTCAATTTCATTATTTCCTCCTACATGAATTTGAACCCATCTAAGGGGCGAAAGTCTTGATCAACCTATCAAAAACTACAAATTGAGCATTTTCTATCAACCTAAAATTAAAAAGAGTACTTAACACTTGATCGAATGGTTATACCAGACTTCCAATCCAGGGACTTGTTACGTACAAACTTTCTTAAAATCGCTTTGTATTCATTTTTATTAAACATCCTAGATAAGAGTAGTGGTAGAAGATGGTTAGTGCGTTAAGTTAGGGGGTGTTCCACTAAGTTGGTTTTTTGAAAAAACTGATTTTTCACGATTTTTTTATGTGATGTATTGTGAGAGAATGATCTGTCTCGGTGTTTGAAAAAAACAGTTTATTATTAGGGGAACACCCCCAAGGTGTTTTTAGAGGGTAGTGGGTTAGTGGAAAGTTATCATTGGTAAAATAAATTTAACCTTCATGTACCAATTAAAGGAGTGAATGAAGTGTACCCAAGGGCTTGTAACATATTGGGGGTGATTAACCCAGTTTTCTTAACTGGTCCCCATTGGATATAATGAATCGCTTATGCACGCACTGAGTCCACATTTGGTGGGAAGCCCGAACAGCTAACATGTCCTAGCTACTGCCTCGGTGGGGTCTCTAGTCTCTAAATTCCACAATCCACGGGGACTCTATGGAAGGCATTAAGTCAATTAACAGGGAAAGATTTTCAAAATATGCCGGACATTGGTAGACATGCCGAGGAGACCTTTGAATATACACTATCTAACTTTTTGAATCTACAATATCTGACTTGTATTAGTTTTAGGCTCCGTGTGTTGCACTCGATCAGTCGCGTTCTCATTGTTTTTTATATTCAGATCAATATTAGGTGCGTTTGGATGACAGTAATTTCAAGGGAGAATGTGAATGTGATGCCTTCTACCCATGGTTCCAGCATTCTCAAGGGGGATTGAGAATGTGATGCATTCTACCTATGATTCCAACGTTTGGAACAGACAGAAACATAAATATGCAGCCAGGCTTTTCTGATTCCAACGTGTGGTAGAGATAGGAATATGAATGTGATTTCTGATGACATATTCAATTAGGAATCACATTCCTAGACTGAGTGGGAATCTGAACCCTCCCTTACCTCATGGGAATCTCAGATTCTTGACTCATTCATTAAAAAAATGAAATATTGACTTTAATATATTTCCGAAATAATTTTTTCCCGCGTAAGATTACTGAATTAATCCAAACACCGAAATGTCATTTCTCCAGGTATCAAATTCCTAGGAATTTGATTCCCAGTAATCATATTCCTATTTCTACCCAAGAAAATTCTCGGGAATTTCATTCCTGGTAATCATATTCCTATTCCTACGCAAGATTCCGGTCATCCAAACACAGCTAGGGAAGATTAACGTATTTACCTGAAATGGTCTATATAGGGTTGGTCAACGCGTGGACTACTTCGACCAAGGTCAAGCGTTGACCGACCAATCCAGGCCTGCCACGTGGAAAATAAGTCCACAATGGACATGTCAGATCGAGAGAAAAATCAACATGCTGAATAAATCAACACCGCGAAGAGGTATCCCTCGCGGAAGAATAAGCCTGAAACATGCTCACCCAAGTACGGGGCACCCTTGATAAGGGGACCCCATATTATGGGGAATTCACCTATCGTGACCCTTAACAAAGGGGAATTCCTACGATAGGAAGTTACAGTCAGAAATGTACTTTGAGGCTTGAATGGGGTGTTAGCATGACCCAGAAGGTCGCTACCACGCCTAATATATGACGGGAATAGGGGAGATATTAGTGGCTTGGTGGCTTAAGAAGAAAAAGGGTCGCCGCGATGGAATGACGCGTATTGACCATGTTGCGAGGGTCTTCTTCGCAACCGGTGACGTCACTCACGTGGTCCTAATGTATGGAGAGAGCACTTGTTCTCGTATTATAAGGGGAATATCTGTCACCCAATAATTGGCCGCGAACCTTATAAATTTGAGACATTCCTTCACAAATTTCGAGAGATTATTCCCAAGGTTTGAGAATTCTAGAGAGAGATAGTGATCCTAAGTGCTAGAATCAAGAACATTGTTCTTGTAGCATAAATTTTGGTCACACAACTGAGGACATCCTCAGACCTCATAAGTTCATTCTGATCAATAGTTAATTTCTTCAATGTCGGAATATATATCATCATAGTATTTAGATTCTTCCATCCACAGTTCACCAAATCCAACTCCTGAAGCACTGGGCAGCTAGAGAAAAGATGTTGTTTTGAAATGCAACATTCAAAAGTTCCAGGGTCTTAAGCCTCGAGAAGTGAGTCAAACTTGGAACTCTCAAAGACCAGTACTAGATCAATTATGTGTGAATCTTCAGAACTTTAACGCCTTGATGGTAATTGCAATTTCAGTATGTCACTTTTTGAAAAAATAGTATTTGCCTCCACCAATTGGAGTGTACCAGATTACAGCAAATCTGTTTGGAGGATAGAATAAAGCTTGATCTACCGATCTTTTTCTTGCATCGCACAAACAAAGGAGAAATAAAATACCGAGCAAAAAAAGAATCAAACGAACCAAGGGACTGTTAAATCCATTTCTGCAGAATAAGAGTACAAGAAAGCAACTAATTAGAGAGAGGAAAATTTTGGGAATTTCAGTGTATAGCTGTTAGATTAGATCCTACGGTGCGGATTGCGCCTTTTGAAATGAGTGTCGTAACCGCCCACATCCACTCATTTTACCGGAACATTCCGGAACATGCTAAGTGCAAAGTGCATCATTAAACCGCTACATTGCAGCCTATCGCACGTGGGTGTGTGAACTGTGGGCGTGACACACCAACACATCCCTGGTGCGGTAAGCACCATAGGAACCAAGCCACTCTATAGCTAAGCAAATACACCTTCCGCTCCAAAATAAGTCTCTCTCTCTCTCTCTCTCTCTTGTCATTTTTCAAATAAATGGTGCGAAAAAAATCGAAAAACGATACACGGAAATACTTAAATTTTTTATTTGAAAAATGGCAAGAGAGAGAGAGAGAGAGAGAGCAGAGTGAGACACTATATTTTGTAACGGAGGGAGTAAGTAAATTAATTTAGTAGATGTGCTCCCATATATAAGCTGGTCAAACTATTTCCATTGAAGCAATGTGGGATTTGCTCTAAAACTCTAAAAGAAGCTTTCTTAATAACAAAGAAGGTTCTGATAAAACACTCAAATATAAACCCATTTTATTTTTATAAACCCCAACATAATTTAAAAGAAAGGCCAACTGGAAGAGTGTGGTTCATAGTCGTTTCAAGTTTCCAACAGTTTAATGTGATCAATATCTGTAATCAACAACGCGGCTCACAAAATTTTTTCACTACACATGAACTAGTTTGTTTTTTATTAATTCATTCGCTCTTTAACTCTTCTCCTCAGAACAACAAAGATAAAAATGTATGTTTACTTATAAGCTTCCAGATGATTGACAGAAGGAAATAGAGAACTGCCTTCGCTCTAATTATTGGAACTGTTCTGTTACATCCAAATAACATATTGTCGCGGTCCAGGGTTCAAAATCACTGCTCTGAACTTTCAAATATAAATTGGATCATCGAAGCCACAACATGGACTCTGTGTTGTGGCCAGGGGTCACTCACATACACAACACACAATCAATTCGAGGCAAAAAACTCCATCTTTGTATATATCTACACACATATACACAAAACATGAAAAACCTCTCTCACCCCTCTGTCTACATTGCTACAACCCACACACTCACTACCCTCTCTCAATAAGGCAAGCCATTTAAGGCTTTCCGCGTGAGGTGGTTGTAATAGTAGCTGCCGACACAGCTCTGCTGACACAGGGAAAATGATCCTGTGCTTCACGTACATCATCCACTTGGGTGGAATCCTTGGACCAAGTCAACACTCTGCCTGTCTAGCAATAATTTCAAATGTCAGGCTTAGAATCACGCTTGTGTTTTGGCCTAAAAAGTTCGCTGGCTTATTTTTTCGTCTTTATTTGATTTTTTTTTAGCATTTTTTAGTTTTGCATCAACTTTTTGTGTATTATTGATTCGTCTCGGCGAGAGAAATCGAAAAAGTAAAAAAATTATGATCGAATCATAATTTTTTTTGAATAAAGACAAAAATAAGTCAAAAAGTCAGTTTTTTTACACTTTTTCCGATCTTATTCAAAAAATTGAGGGTTCTAATCATAATCTCTTACCTTTTTGGATTTCTCTCGTCAATACGAACCAATAATACTCAAAAAATCAATGCAAAACTAACAAACGCAAAAAAAAAATCTAATAAAGACAAAAAAATAAGTTAAGTTTGCTTTTTAGGCCAAACCTCAATATCACATGTGGAACACAGAGTTCTGCCTTTTCTTTAATTTCCCAGTGTTCAGCGGACTTGACTTAAAAAGGTACTGGAGCAACTTCAAAGACTACCGGGGAGGAGGGTCCATGTAAGATGTGTTTTGACCATTTTTTTTTAAAGAGGGGTGGGCTGCACTTGTAGTGTATAAAAGCACATCAAAGGCATAAGCTTTCCCATCCAAGATTGGTAACTCTTAAGATAGCTACTCATAAATGATGAATTCATCTTTGTATCTTCACATGTTCCTGGTCTTGTGTTGTTTTAATCTTAATATTTTGACTAACTCTTACTCTTCTACGCAGCCACTATGCCACGAAGATGAGAGATCAGCCTTGCTGCAGTTCAAGCATAGCTTTGTCATCAAGAAGTTTGCTTCTAGCAACCCGTCTGCTTATCCAAAGGTTGAGTCATGGAAGCTCGATGTAAACAGTAGCGATTGCTGCTCGTGGGATGGCGTGGAGTGTGACCATCACACCGGTCGTGTGATTGGTCTCGACCTCAGTAGCAGCTTCCTCTATGGTTCTATCAACTCGAACAGCAGCCTCTTCAGCCTTGTTCACCTTCGGAGGCTGAAACTTGCTGACAATCACTTCAATTATTCACAAATTCCTCCAAGAATCGGAAATCTTTCGAGAATAAGGAGTCTCAACCTCAACAATTCTTTTTTTTCCGGTCAGATCCCCTCTGAGATCTCCTATCTTTCCAAATTGACTTACCTTGATTTGTCAAGCAATGTAGACGCAATTTCTATTGAACATCTTTTGAAACTTGAAAAACCCAGTCTAAGAGACCTAGTTCAAAACCTAACAGACCTCAAAGTACTTGACCTCAGTGGGGTGTACATATCTTCTACAGTTCCACATGCTTTATCAAATATGACCTCTCTAACAAGTCTTCATCTTTGGAATTGTTTGTTGTATGGTGATTTCCCATTGGACATTTTCCATCTACCTAACCTACGGAGGTTAGGCATTCCATACAATGAAAACCTATTTGGTTATCTTCCTGAATTTTCATACAGTAGTCCACTTGAGCAATTGACGATTCACGAGACACGTTTTTTTGGATTGCTGCCCACGTCAATTGGTAATCTTGATTCCTTATACACGTTAGATTTAGGAGCCTCCAATTTTAAGGGGATGCTTCCACCCTCAATTGGAAATTTGACCCAACTCACTTTTCTGGATTTTTCTGCAAACAATTTTTGGGGACAAATTCCATCATCAATAGCAAACCTATCAGAACTTACCTTCTTAGCACTCGGCAGGGGTACTTTTGATGCCGGAACCCTACCTTTCCTATCTGGAAAGCTATCAAAACTCACTGGATTGTACCTTATTGGCACGCAATTAAGTGATGTATTACCGCGGTCTCTTGCTAACTTGACCCAGCTATCTGTGTTGGTTCTCTACGATAATGAGTTACTTGGTGAAATCCCATCTTGGCTTCTAAATCTCACCCGATGCACCGATATAATCCTCTCAAGAAATCAACTATCTGGCATGTTTCCAAGCTCAATCTCTCAACTCAAGCATCTTGAAGTTTTGAATCTTTCTGAAAATAACTTGAGTGGTAAAGTCGAGCTAGACATATTTCAAAATCTCAAAAACCTTGTTGCATTGCGGTTGGGCAGAAACAAATTTACAGTAGTCGGAACAAACAATACCAATGCTACCCTACCAAAATTCATTGGTTTAGGATTGGCGTCATGCAACTTGAAGGAGTTCCCTAATTTCTTGAGGTTCCAGGATAAATTACAATGGCTTTATTTGGCTGATAATGGTATTCATGGCCAAATACCAACTTGGTTGTGGAACACAACTAAAGAAACAATGAGAGAAATCCATATTCATGGAAACTTTCTTACAGGATTTGAGGAGCATCCAGATGTCATTCCATGGATGTCATTACAATTTCTAGATTTTAGGTTTAACAGGCTACAAGGACCACTCCCACTTCCACCACCATCTGTCCTTGTTTATTTTGTGGCTGGGAATTTGCTAACGGGAGAAATTCCACCACCATTCTGCCAAAATAGGCTCCTTGTTGCACTTGACTTGTCTGATAATAAATTAAGCGGGGCCATTCCTCAATGCTTGGCCAGTCCTAGCAGTGATTCTTTGTTGCTGCTCAATCTGAGTCGTAACAATTTTCTAGGTACTATTCCCCAGATGTCCATGAGGGGGATCAAGATGATTGACTTGAGTCAAAATCAATTGCATGGGGAGGTACCACGTTCATTGGCTAATTGTACAATGCTTGAAATTCTTGTCTTGGGAGATAATCAAATCAAGGATACTTTTCCCTTTTGGTTGGGAACTCTATCTGAGTTACAAGTTCTTATTCTCCGATCTAATAGATTTCATGGTGCCATTGAGAATCCTAAAACCAATTTGAAGTTTCCGAAGTTGCGGATCATTGACCTCTCTCACAACAATTTCTCAGGTACGTTGCCATCAATGTACTTCCAGAATTGGAATGCAATGAAAGTGACCACGAAAGGGAATTCAACATATATGCGTGTGTTTGTATATTTTTCAAAGCTTGCCGGTAACATTTCGTACATGTGGGATTTTACATATTCATTGGCAATATCTAGCAAAGGGAAAAATCTGTTCTATTCAGGGATCCAAAGTGTATTTGTGGTTATTGATCTTTCAAGCAACAAATTTAGTGGCGAAATTCCAAAATTACTTGGAAGTCTCAAAGGACTTCAAGTGCTAAACATTTCTAGAAACCACCTCACTGGCGTAATCCCATCATCCTTGGCAAATCTGACGGACCTAGAATCGTTCGACATATCTCATAACCTCCTCTCAGGAGAGATCCCTCAGCAGCTAGCCCAACTCACTTTCCTTTCAGTCCTAGACGTTTCTCATAACCATCTCACAGGACCTATACCTCGTGGGAAACAATTCGATACATTTGATAATAGCTCATATGGTGGGAACATGGGATTGTGCGGTGTCCCTCTAACAATGTTATGTGGGAATTCAAAAATGTCAGCCCCATCACCGGCGGCACACAGCTCACAAGGCGATGATCTAGAGTTTTCGATGGGTATTTACTGGATGGTCATAATCATGGGATATGGGAGTGGACTGATTGTTGGGTTGGTTATTGGGCACACTCTCACCACGAGGTATCATGAACGGTTTGTTGCATTCTTTGAAAGGGGAAAGAAGACTAAGATGATGAAGAAAAGGAAAGGGCGAAGAAATTAATCTATTAGCAGTGTCTATAGACTAATATATATTTGTTTGTCCTTGTGTGTGCTTTTAGCTTTTAAGCAGTGATTTTCATGTCGTTTGTCATTTTTAAGGTTTCTTTCCAGTGATTCCTACAATATCTGATTGTGATTTTACCTTGGCAGCTTAGTTTCTGTATTCTTCATTGTAGCCTTATCACTCATGATATAAACTACGGACCCTTGTGCTACTTTGTTACTTGGTCTCTGTATTCCTCTTTCAAGTTGATTGAATCAACAGATCAAAGCATATTCCGATGATTATAGAAAAAAAATGATGTTGCTTTTTGTTTAGCTAGCTCTTTTGTAAAACAAAAAACAAAAAAAACTGGTTGTTAACACGTGTACAGTTACAATTAGTAATTCCATGGGCACGAAGGGGTGGGTACCGAAAATCTAGATACCCATGGTTCTTTCTTTTTCTAATTCATTTTTCCTCTACTTTTGAATATGGGAATTGCAAATTAAAAAAGAAATACTTGTCCATTATTAGGTTTTTTTTTTTTTTGTGCACGGCAAAAAAGATTTTATTAATCAAATATCGAAGATACAAGATTAAACGGGGCAAGAGAAGACCAAAAAGTCTCTCAAGACCCAAAAGATTGGAAGACTGTCAAGAAGACAACCAAACAATCAAAAGGAAAAAACTAAACCCCAAACACCTTAAACAACCCAAGAGCAACAAAAATCCCCCAAAAACCACCTACAAGCAAAACCGATTGGTCCACCAATGATTCACCCACAAACAAAAACACCTGACACAACCTCCTAAAACAACACCACAAAAACACCTGACACAACCTCCTAAAACAAAACCAATCCAAGCAATTAGAGATTATGAACAGCCCTTGCCTTATTAAGAGCTTTCATCTCAGTAATTTTACTTATGACCTCATTCTCATCACCATCATTGCTAAGACCAAAAGGTTTGTCAACTTCCCATATAGCTTGAGCTTCATCTAACAGAATCCTGTTTCTGTTGTTTATATCCCTTGATGAAATAGATGCGGATAGAGCAGCAGTTGCCACAGCTGACCTTAAAACCACGCATTTTTTTTTTTGTTCCTTTTTCCTTTGATGTCACCTGTGTTTACTTTAAAGTGCCACAGAATTTCGTTTATGCTCTTTCTATGTCTTTTCTCTTTTATCCCTTTGATTGTTGCTTGAAAGGGCATTTGGATTGCATCAGAATGAGATACCGCCTCATCAGACTCCTTATTAGCCCTAACTTCTGTATCGGCCACCTCTTCAATATTTTCCAAAGTGTTTCCCAATTCTCTCGCAGCTACAATATCCTCGAATGACTCAATATCCTCACTCGAATCGCCTAACAAAGAGTCATCGGAGTTATCTTGCAACTTCTCTGCCGCTAGCGCATCCACATCACCAATCGAAATGCTCTATTTCCCATCAAACTCTATATTCTCTTCCCCTATCTGATTAGGCCCAAGCTCCACCTGTTTAAAACCGCCGCCTTCATTACTCACATTATGAGGCTCACCTTTTTTGATTTCCCCTTCTTCCAGAAAATCTATCTTGGGACTAGACGTAAGTATAGAACGCCCCTTCTTCACGCATGCAACCCCCTCAGCCGCCAAAGTTTCCACATTTGAATCCTCTCCATGTGAGACATTAATCGAATTACTCAAAACTTATAAACCGCATCTCTACCGACATCTCATCAAAACGTGCAATATGAACAGTTTTGAGGGAAGATGTGAAACAGGAAGGAACTCTTCCAGTTCCAAACATCCAATCATCCTCGTCACAAAAGTTGAAGCTCTAAAAGAATTAGATGAAACCAATATAATAAGTGTGGATATCATCGAAAAAAACCAATCAAGAGGACAGGAATAAGCCAGAAGATTAGAATAATAGTCTCCACTCTCCAGTCGACGGGCCGGATTTAACTGTGCTGTCCAGGACTGTGTTGAAAAGATGGATGCAAATATGCTTTTGGATGTAGACCATTAACTTTTTCACCAGACAAATGCGACTAATGAAATCATGTGGCTGTCATTACAGGATCAAACTGATTTTTTCACATAAACACGAGTCAGAGTCTACAAATGAACAGCTCAGTTGATGAAAAAGAGACCCTTGGGGTGTCCCAGGGGCTTGGACAACAGGGTTCAGTTCACCAAGTGGAATGTGGACAAACAAGTTCCTATAGAGACATACCTCCTTAAAATTGAGAAACTCTAGCTTAGGTGATTTTTTCAGTAGGTCCATCAGAACAAAGGAATGACCGAAAAATTCTGATTCCAGCACCAAATGGGTCATGTTGTAAAATGTAGGAACACTGTCCGAGAGATTATCAACCCAGTTGAGGTACTTGGCCCAAAAAAGGAAAAGAAAAAAAAAAATTAAAACTGGACAAGCTGCATACATAAAGCAAGGTACAGTTAATTAAACAACTCCAGCTTTTCCTTGCACAAATAATGCAAATTAAAGAAGCTAGCATACCTCGAGCGTAACACCTGTAATCATCAATTTCTTAACATTGAAAATCCCAATAAGAAAACTGAGCACTCGAGGGGTAAGGACTTCCTCCGGATCTTCTAATAAACAAATAGATGCCTCAACTCATGAAGATAGGTCGTATAGACGAAAGTCACCCATCACCAAAGAAATGTAATGAAGATGGATGAGATTTGCAGCATAAATTAATCTTGGTCACACAACTGAGGACATCCCATAGCCCCTGTTCATTGCAAATAGTCAATCTCTTCAGTGTGGAAATGCAAATCGTTATAGTCTTTAGATTCTTCCATCCACAGTACACCAAAGCCAACTCCTGAAGCATTGGGAAACTAGAGAAAAACCCGGTAGAGAGGACAGCAACATCAGAGCCTAATCTTCCTCTTCGAATGTTACCTCAATCCGCAGCAAATCACTAACAATCTGATTGAACGTGTTGATATGCTGAATTAGGTAAGAACCCTTGACCATCTTCAGCCTGAATAACTTTTGCTTCAGAAACAGTTTATTAGTCAAAGACTTCGACATATACCTACTCTCCAGCTTCGCCCAAACCCCAGCCGGCAATTCATCGCCGATCACATGATACATAACGAACTTCATCTCCAAGACACAGTCGAATCGTACTCACGGCCTTTGCCTGCAGATCTTCCCAATCATCGGTGGACATCTGCTAAGGTTTCTTGGACGCCCCGCTCAACGCCTTCGACAAACCCTATTGCACCAGCAGATCCTTTACCCTCTGTTGCCTACCACAGTCTGAAATTATCAGTCCCGTCGAACTTTACAACATCGAACTTCGACACAGATGTATTCCCCACCATTGTTCTTCGTGTGATTCAACCGCGTGAATAAACACGTGCTCTGATACCACTTGTTAGAGAAATCACCACACGCACAATAAAGGAATACGAAAAACAGTAAAGCAATCAACACAGGAATTTACGTGGCTCCCCAAAACTGGGTACCTCCACGGGAGCGAGAACGAGTCTGTTTATTATGATCAAAATTGATTAGTGTTTTTTACAATAGAGAGTATATATAGCCCTACTATATTCCAACCGTAATTATTCTATACCATACCGCTTCGCTCGACATCTGGTCTTTCATTGGAACTCCTTGGTACCTCTCCATATGAGCCACAAGTTCCAACACATGCTAATTTCAACATCTTATACTTATCTCTTCTCCATGGGTAACTAATTCTTTTCTTAGGGTGTACATGAAAACCTAACCAAGTAACTATGTTTTTATGTTAATTTTGGATTTTGATTATCAAAATGACGGTTGTATAACTTTGAGACTTATTTTTATCATTCGATCTTATTTTTCCTATCTAGTGTTATGTGTTTGTTTTCTGTGATTGCAAATACATAGTTATGCAACAATTTTCTTGGCGCATGAAATTGCGAATTAGGATAGTCTATGCCTAGGGAAGACGAGTCGTGCTTAGATTAATTAGTTATAGAATCGAAGACGATTCGTGCCAACCGAAGATAGGTTATGCCCGGTTTTCAACATGCTATTTTCTTGGCTATATCGCTAGGGCTAGTAACTTTTAGCAAGTTATTTTTGTTCCGGTAATTGATTTCCCTAAATTAATATAATTACTTCGTTACGAAGTTAGGGTGGATTCGAAACCCTAAAATCCTTTTCCAAATTATTTAATTCACCATCTTTCTTACTTTTAATTATTTAGATAATTTTAGAAATCAAACTCAATTCACTTTTTCTTGAATTAATTTAGCAATCAATTGAAATACTTGCAACTTAGCCTTTAATCCCTGAGGACGATACTCGAAACATTTGCCACTATTCGAAAGAATAGTAGTAATTGTTCAGTTTAATTAATTATTTTTGGTGTGGAAAACGACCTACCAAAGGGACTCATGGGGATACTTTTGGAGCACTTCAGGAATGCTTGATGAACTCGAAATGGAGGTTATAGTCTTTATGGACAATGGAGATGAAGATGAAGAAGTGATTGAAGTTGGGTGTAATTGAAATTTGGAGATTCGTTACTATTTCGTTGTCTTATTACTCCTGAATAAGTAACTACAAAATTCTGAATTCAACTCCAAATCGGTCATAATGTGAAATGTAGGAAGATACTTGTTGAGTGTCGCTTCAAAATGGAGGTTCGCAGCATCTTTGGTCTGGACCAAGCCAATAGTAGTCCGGGCCAGCACTTGTGATACAATTCTGGAGGTCCCAACAGTGCTCGTCCAGAGTTGGTCCGGACATGGTCCGATGAGAGTACCTTAGTCCAAACGAGAGTGTCCTTGGTCGGGACAAGCAGTCCTTGAACACTTCTATAGCTCTCAGCATCTTTGGTCCGGATGAGCGAGGTCTTGGTCCGGACCAAAGCAATGTACAACAGCTTATTTAAGTGTGTTTTGATCAGTTTTAGGGTTTTCTAAGCTTGTTTTGGATAGAGAAACCGAGAAAGACTCAGAGAAACATGGTGAGGAGATTGGAGATTGCAATCCTTGTTCGTTATAGTGGATTTATTCGTTCTTTACCCCCGTGGATTAGCTACACAGCCTGTGTAGTGAACCGCGTTCTTGTGTTCTCTTGTGCGCTTGGTTTCTTGATTTCCTAGCGTTCTTCATATTTATTGTTCTTGTTTCTAGATTGATTGTGCTTGCTAGAATCGTTGTGACTTCTGCTATATCGCACAACAACACTCCACAACATTTTCCGCATCAAAGACAGACTCGGCAAAAAAAAAAAAAAAAAAATAAACCGGTAGCTATTGTGCACTGTGAAGGTTTGTTTCTAGTTGTTTACAACTGCCTAAACAACTCCAATTTTTCTTAGAGCAATATTGTAAAACAAGAGAAGCATGCATACCAGAAGCGTCCGTTGATACAGTCAAACATTTAACATTGCAAATCCCTCTAAGCACTCCTATGACTATCAAACGAGGAGAAACATCTTGCTGCAACATCTCTCTATATAGAAGGTCAATATATGCATTGACTAAGGAAGATAGCTCACATAAATGGAAGTCAATTTTCAAATTACTGGTGAACTTCAGGTCAATGAGATTTGAAGTTTAAATTTTGATCACACAACTGAGTACATCTGCGGCATCTGACCGCAGTGGGTCATCTTCAATAGTCAATCTCTTCAGTGGATAGTCTTTATTTGCCCTGTCGATAATTCATCAAGATCAACTCTTGAAGCAATGGGCAATTAGAAAATAGGTTTTGTGTTGATTCGTCATCAGAAAATGTAAGGGCGTCAAACGCCAAGGTCCTAAGGCTTAGAAGCAAATAAAACTAGGAGCTTTCAAAAAGTGGTTCATACATAACCTCAACACAAGTAGAGACTCACAAGTAAAAAGGCAACAAGGCAACAGAAACTGTGTTCTACCAGGTAAGGAAAGATCAAGCTCTTGAACATTGTGCCTTACAACAGCGGAGATCCATAGTTAAGACGAGAAGAACTCACTAGCCCATGAATATTCAGATGAAGTCTTCTAATATCTGAAGCATCGAGAATAAGGAGAACTCTATCCACAAAATCCAAAACGTCTGACCAATTGGACACTAATCTTTCTTTTTGTTAGTATCCTTTCTTCTGCCAGATGAATCAGAAATAATTTCCAAATGAATGTCAGAAATAGAGGTCCATAAGTATTGCCATCTTCTCGATAATATAGAAGTTCATATGCAGTCTTTGGTTGAAAGGAAGGAGATGAACATTGTCCGACAAGCTGCTGATTATATCTATTCCCTCACCAAAAATCTGTTCTCCAGACAACTTCTGTTCTCCAAGGAGTGGAAGTCCCAAATTAACATTACATGCGGTAGTGCGCAAAGGTTTAAGTCTTACTGGGTTTAAGTGAACAAACAGAACTTGACAGAGCTCAATGGAGAAAAAGGTTTCATGTAGCCGACCCCAATTGATTAGGACATGAGGCTCGGTTTGGTTTGATAATCTTTGTTTCCAAATAGTCGAATCACTTATAACAGATCATTTATAGATTTAATCAATTGCAGGTTACTTTCTGGGCCTCCCAGAGCACTCTGATTTTTTCAGTACACATTTTGTGCTGTATAAATAGGATCTTATAGAACTTCGCTAAATGATATGCATTCTCATTGTCCTTTTCTGTCGAAGTTGTTTAACATATTTAGATGGAGGGGCCACATCGAAACTCTCCTAAAGATATGTTTTTCATTGTGTATAGTAGGAATGCAGAGACCAAAATGAAACTTCAATTAAAAACGGTGCATTTCCAATTTCCCTATGCTCTATTTGGATGGATGTGGATTCCAACGAAGGGAGCTGACATTACTATGAAGAATGAGGATCTGTTTGTGGGATAAAGTAGGTCTACGACTCTACGTCACACTGAACCCTCAGCAGGAAGGAAAGGAAGCAGTGAATCAACTGATACAAGCAAGCACAATACAATAAAGTTCATTCTTGGTGGTTTATTTGTGGGTTCTATTTTATGAAGAAAGCCTGGTACTCAAAGCCCGTCCGATAGCAATAAATAGACTATGTTAGCTAGCAGGGGCAGGATTTGGAAAGCAAACGGCGAAAAGTCAGAAACCAATAAGCTTGAATTTGAGATCGGACGAGAAATATGAGCTTTGGTATAAGACAGAGTACGCCCAAACAGAGTCAATACAGATTTCTATACTGGACATATCTAGTTCCACAAGGGGCCTAGAGAGGATCCCAATCCTTTTTTCAGATAGTCATGAAGAAAGTACTGCAAAGAATCAAATTTTACGCAAATAATCTCTGTAAAAGAGATGAAAACAAACTAAAAGTAATTTTAATTCCTCAAAACAAACTAAAAGTAACGCAATAACGTGTGTGTAACTGTTGCCCCCACTCCCACCAATTCTTGGCTACGCCTAGGGGTGCACACGGTCCGGATTGGACCGGTTCTCTAGAAATCCAGTAACCGGACCATTTCGACCGGTTCTAGAAAATCAAGAACCAAAACCTAACCAATACACATGTAGAATCTGTCCAGATCCAAACCACAAGATCGGACCGATTTTTGTTCGGTTCCGGTTCTACCCGATTAAGAAACACTTTATCACAACACATGAATTCAAAAAAATAGGAAGAAGATCAAGATTAGAGAATAAGAGAATTGGGTATTTGAGTTTTCCTTTGAGTAGGCAGTAGCAATCTCGTGAAATTAGGGTGGAACATAAAGAATTGATATTGGTATTATTAGGTTATACTGTAGTAATATATATTGAAAAACTTCTTAAAAAAATACTCCCTCCGTCCCTTTTTAAATGTGTTACCTCGTAAATCCAACTTATTAAAGAAACATCATCATTAAACCTTTCACATCAACTTTTTCCTCCATTTTACACTTTTCACATCAACTTTTACCCCTACTTTCCACAATTATCCTCCACTTTTACCCATTAACTCTTTACCCACTAACTTTTCAAAGGGCAAAATGATAATTGTACAAACTTTTACCCATTAACTTTTCAAACTACACACTTATTTAGGGACATCCCAAAATAGAAATGTCTACATTTAAAAAGGGACGGAGGGAGTATGTTTTTACGGCGACATTCTAAGGGTTGTTTTCCTATTAAAGCATGATGCATACAGCATAGGAAGAAATCAAGAAAACACGGTCAATAATCAATTTTAGCAAATCATACCTACTAAGTAATGTATTAGCAGGTTATCATAGTAGCCGATCAAAAAAAAAAAGTAAGTTATAGTATTATATATTGAAAACTTCTTAAAAAATAAATTTTTACTTTAAATAGACATAAAGAAAACTACATTACTAGAAAAAAATTATTTACTTACCAAATCAAGATACATGATTTGTAAATGTAAAATTAATATATATATATATATATATATATATATTAATATTATTCGGTCCGGTTCGGTTCTAACCGTGGTTCTTATATTGAGAACCAGTAACCGAACCATAATTACCGGTTCTTAGTTTTTTAGAACCATAACTAGACCAATGAACCACAGAACCTAACCAAATAGACCGGTTCGGTCCGGCTCGGATCGGTTTGGCGGTTTTATCGGTTTTCTTGTGCACCCCTAGCTACGCCGCTGAATCATTGCATCAACTGTGATATTCTTAGCAGAATAAAGCATAAAAACATGTAACCATTGAATGTAACTGCTAATAAACTTCTCTTCAAGATAGCTGAAGGTACGAAGCTCCTGTGGTCGACCAATCGAAAACAAGGTCTGTCAGATGTAGTGAGTGGTACTTTCAAGATAAAGAACTTTAAGGTTATAGGTGTCAGTAATTTAATGGAATCAACAAGTATCGTGGAGTTTGAACTATAATTGAGATAAAGACGGAAGTATAGTTATAATTCTTTAGTAGTGTGAATTATAATTTGTGAAATAAGAATAGAATCCGGATAGGATTAGGTTTTCTTATTTCTTATAATGTCCATGCTCTAGCCCCCATAAATATATCACTATGTTCTCTAAGTCTTACGACAATTATTCAGAAAATTAGAAGAGAAGCTGGAAGAAAAAGTACAATGAGACAACGGAAAGCTGATAGAGGATCTGGCTAGCTGCTCACGAAGGTGTTTTTGTCAACGTTGATAGTGAATTTGATTTGGACAAGAATTTTGGGAAGAAGGTTAATATATTTCTTCGGATTAATTATAATCCGCATGTGGACCCTCAGCTAATGTGGCTACATAGATGTAATTAGAAATTCTTGACTTGGTAGTGGTATTATTTAAGTAAGCAATCTAGACAACTTAGCTTGTACCTGGATAGTTAGTTCATGACGTGCATGTGTTAAGATACAAATCCAGGCACCATCTGTTCATGGATTAACAACTTAAAACTGAATATAGTACTGCAGGTGAAGGCATTTTGGAAGGCAACAATTACAGCATTTGGTAAGGGCAACAATGAGGTATAAGGGCAACAATTACAACAATATTCCTCCACTGTAAATTAGATGAGGCTATTCAAGTTGTTGAACTACATATTCCTTTTTATTTATCATTTGGTTGCTGATGTCCCATTTAATTTCTTCTAGAGATAATCTGCTTGTCGAAATCTACAGCCGGGGGGTGCTTGCACAGCACTTGGCTGTGCACGCACGGCCCGGCCGTACCGGCCACTTTCCGGCGATCCGAGACATTCACCGGATACCTCTCGTTGAGTACTATAAGTGTTTAAAAAATCAACTCGGCCGGATATCGTAAAGTGCCTAATCGGAACACAAATAGATTGAAATGAAATGGAACACAAATGTACATAAACACTGGATCCAAATCAATAAACCCATTTTTTTCAATCTATTTGTGTTCCGATTAGGTACTTAACGATATCCGATCAAGTTGATTTTTGGTACACTTATAGTACTAGACGAGGGCTATCCGGTGAACGTCTCAAATCGCCGGAACGTGGCCGGCGCGGCGCCCCCAGAATCCTCTACAGCTTAAGCATTTTCAATCTACTTTTTTTTATTTGTGTTTACACAGATCACTTGGATCCTTTAAAAGATGGAGTTGGGGGACAAGTAGTGGCGGCTACCACCACAAGGTTTTCAAAAAATACAATTATTATATAGAAGAAAGAAAATTCATCCCAAAATTATATAGACTTGTCACCACTAGATTTTTTAAAAACTTTCGTCCTCCAGTTAAGTATATATTTTCGCTACCACAAAAGTAAAATCCTGCTCTGTCCCTACTATTTTGCAAGTTCGATGGTAAAACTTCTCAAAAGGATTAAACCATCGGTCATGGTTGTTAATTAACTAAAGCAACTTGTTTTATGTTTTACTTTCTTTTCTTTCTTTTTTTGGAATGCAAGGTGTCCCTGAGCCATGCTACGCATACCTCAAGATTATTCCCTAAAGCCCCACCAGCCTTTGCGAATTGTTTTATGATTTTTAAATAGATACTACTTTACCTAAATGGGGTTGTGACTGGCTAGCCCACTTTTGTGGCTCCTCCCATTCCAACTCATCGCGTGTCAATCTCTGTCCTTTCAAGCCCTTTCACAGGTATCAAAAAATTATTTCTCTCTCCACTGTCACGCGCGTCATCATTACTCTCTCTCTCAAGCCATTTTGAACGAAATTAATGGGGTGATTTTGGATCGAGCACTTAGGAGCATCCGATTGAGGTGATTCCCCCGCGGCCCCCCTCGGAATTCAATTCTGGAGTGAATGGACGGCTCGGATCGACCATTTGGGACCCACAACGGGGTCCCCGGCGCCGTCGGTACTATTTCGTCGGTACGGGTAGAAGAGTCCCTTTGCAATTGAGAAATTTCTCATCAGTCTTTCTTCTAAAAAGTGAGGAGGGAGAGAGGTAGACTTATTAGAATAATACTAATGTATATCACTTGAGTTGAGATGCAAATGAACTCACGGCTACAGCCATAATAGAAAATATAATTGGGCGGTTGTTCTTGTTTGTATGCCGGTTTACATATAAAATTAACACGTCCAATAATTAATTGACACGTAATTAAGAATGTCAAACATTGGTGGCTTAATGGAAATTAAAAAGCACTGGTTTAATAGGTTATAAATGGATCAATACGATGTCGTATTGATATCTGATTTGAAAGATAACAAGTAGATGTTAGTTGTTCTTATAACAATCAAGTGTTCGAAGTACTTGTTATCTTTCTATTTGAAATTGAAAACGATTTCGAAGTAAGTTTACTTTTGACTTGCTAATCATGAAAGTATTCTGTTTCTTTATTGTTCTTTGATTTCCTGAGTGAATTGGTTTGTATTTCTTCACTTTGAAGGAAAAATCCTTTTAATTGAGGTAATTGAACCATTAAAACACAACCGTCTGTTTAGATTTGGTTTTCCAAAGTTAATCTAAGGGAGGAGATTGAACGAAATGGGGTGATTTTGGATCGAGCACTTAGGAGCGTCCGATTGAGGTGATTCACGCGTGGGCCCCCTCGGAATTCAATTCTGGAGTGAATGGAGGCTCGGATCGACCGTTTGGGACCCACAACGGGGCTCTGGCTCCGTCAGTACGCTGTCGGTACCATGGGCGTCAGTACCTCTCAATTTACCGATTGCAAAGTTTATTAAATTCACCTCCTGACAACCTACTGCCAAAAACACAGGAGAATAGAGCCCTGGTATAATACATGAAAAGAAAACGTGAAAATGAACGTGAAAAGTCATCTAACAAATGAGATCCGTCCTGTGCAATATTCAAATAGTATACCAGGTAGGTCTCATTCGTTAGATGATTTTGCATGTATCAATCTCTTTCTCGTAAGGATATCCTCAATCCAAAAATATTGGGAATCTTCTCAATTTTTAAACCTTTTAGGTTCTCTACATTACCACATCATATCACCATCACAACCGATTTGACCACCAAAAAGAAAACAATAGGAGTATTTCTAAAGTGCACGTCTCTACCCTGTGGCTATTCTTCTTTGCTTTCTTTTCACTTTCCCCACTTTTCTGTTATGACAATTAATTTTATAGTCTAATCGAATCTTGGTACTATGACTGCATTCTGACCTTCCAATATGTTGAAATGGGACAGCGGGGGGTGCTGCACAGCACAAGGCTGTGCAGCGTGGCACTTGGCGCGGCTGCGCCGGTGTCGGTTAGATGATCGGAGACGTCCATCGCGTAGAGCTCGTCGAGTGCTACAAGTGTACCAAAAATCAACTCGTTCAGATATCACTAAATGCGTGATCGGAACACATAAAATTTGAAAAAAATTAGAACACATATGACTTGAAACACTAGATGAAAACTATAAAACCCATTATTTTCAAGTTATTTTTTTCCGGATGACACACTTAACGATATCCGATAAATTTGATTTTTGGCACACTTGTAGTATTCAACGAGCTCTATGCAATGGACGTTTCTGATCATTGAACCGCGCCAGGAGCCGCACAGCACACTGCGCAGCACAAAGCTGCACAGCAGCACCCCCTCTGTCCGTTGAAATGCTGCTTTATTCTTTGAAATGTGGGCAGAGGCGATTTTTTTTCAATCAATTATTCCTGAAGAATGAATCTAAAACTTACAGGTTGAAGAATCCACGCTAGTAAAATTAATAAAACTGGAAGAACGAATCTGAAACTCGAAGCAAAAACGTTAGGAAGAAATTGATCGAGGCCTATGTTTGACACAATTTTCTTATGACAAATTTTGCTCTCGCTACGGTGCTACGTGTTTAACAGGGTCCGTCTCCCAGGATTCAATGATCTCATTTTGTAGAAGCAGCACTATAGTCTACAAATCTGTCGAACCAAAATTGAGTATTGAATTTTGTCTCCAACGAATTTTTTTTAAAGAATATGAGCAGAGGTACTAGTGTTAACTCCACGTAGCAGTTGAAAACTCTTTGAAAGGATGCAACCCCTTGTTTCAACCAATAACAGATTCATATACAAAAAGACTTTTAGAATAAAAATAATTACTAATTAATTTCCACAAACAATAAGCCTTAGAATCTATTTATTTTCCGATGTGAGTAAAAAAATTAACCGATTAAATTTGTTTATTTTGGATACAATTTCCAATTCACTCATCAAAAATATGGTTGCAGAAACCACATTTTTCCAACAATTTGACCAGAGTACTATAACCACATTTCACTAGGTTTCTTATGCGGTGGCTCATGTGCTCCTCGGACCCTTTTGGTCGACAAATCCAAGTGAGATACGTCTGTCTTTAGTTGTTGTTTCTTTCGGTGCTTTCTTTAGTTTGGTTTATGTTTCAAGTTAGTTTTACAGTGATTCTGTTGTTTATCATTTATCTCTGGATAATATTTTATGAGAGGTCTTATTCCAGTCCAGAGCTTCATTCTCAAATATTATGAATTTGTTTCTGACATTCTAGACAGTCCATAGGATTGCCAAAGGGATTGGTTCCCAAATCATTCTTTTTTGCTTTGGCAAAATCTACCGGGCGAACATTAAGACACTCTATTACCGGTAATAGTGCATTTTTACATGTGAATTGTACCTATAATATAACACACTATTACCGATAATAGAGTGTTTTTATTGGGTTTGGAGTTGGTGATGTGCACTGGCTGTGCAGGATCCTCGCCGTCCGTTCGGAGATCCAATGGTCCAGATGGAATCTTGCAATGAACGGCTCGGATGTCGCAAGGCTCGGATTCAATCTGGACCATTGGATCGCCGAACGGACGGCGAGGATCGTGCACAACACGCATGCTGTGCACGGTGCACAGCACCAACACCGAACCCGTTTTTATTATTCGCCCAATAGACGGACGAAAGATCCTTTTTCTTTTTCATCTTCCAATCTTTCCACCACACGAATAGACTAACCACTGTTTTGGGAGAGACCCATTTCACAACCCACCAATTCAGTTATGGATGCAATGGCATGTTTTTAACATTTTATAAGGTTTTCCAATTCAGTTCATAGGACTTTCAAGGATGGCAAATGCTTTGTTACTCATTATTTACATACGCAATATGACATGGTTGTGGTGTACAAATTGGAGTACTTTTATCAAGTACTCAAATGCTAGTTTTTGTGATTGTGGGTTCAGAGAAGAAAAATGATACTCCTTATAAGAGTCAGAATATTTGGCTCTTCTAAAAAAAATTACTTTGTAATCTTCTTCTAAAATTATGTAGAACTTGAATTAATAAATATCTCGAATAAAAAAGTTCAATTAAAAAGTTCACTTTTCTTTTCTCTCTTTTGAAGAAGGGTGCATGCTGTCCCTTTGGGGACAGCATGCATGTTGTCCGATCTGGGTCGTCCATGCTCGGCGATGGACGGCTCGGATCACATCTTGTCCAAACACATCCGAACCGTCTGCTACCAAACAAATCCGAGCCTTCCATTGTCGAGCACGGACGGTCCAGATTGGGGACAACATGAATGCTGTCCCTAAAGGGACAGCACCATCCCCCAATTCTTTGAGAAGAAGATGAAAGGGCCAATTAAAAAGTGAAACTGATCAAAAAAAAAATTAAAAAGTGAGAGAAATAATAGAAAGTTCATCTGGAAAAGGACAACTCACGTGTTTTGGCATGGCTACGTGGCAGTGTGCAAATTAATTGGGGGAGTGGGTGGACAATAGGCAGTAGGTGTTAATCTTTTTTGGTTAGATATAGTATTCTTAATGATTTAATCTAGATTTTAATTTTTATAAACTGTAAAAATAAAATGAGTTATTGGTCATCAAAATAGTGGCTAAAGTGTGACAAAATAAGTTAATGAGATAAAATTAATGTGTACCATTGAGTATATAGGTGTTGCTATTGATTTTAGCAAATTCACGACCGGTACACCTGATTTCTATTACGTAACGTTCGATACTATCGAAACCTTTACACTAAAACTGTTACCGTTTTGCAAAACCGATCTTTAAAATCATGATCACCACAACAGGTTATAGCCACTTAGCGCATGCAGCAGCTGATATTGTGGTTAAGCAACATAAGAGTAATTAATTGATGAAAAAATTTCGTACAAAAAGTTGCTCCTAACAAGATGGGTTTCTATGAAAAATATATGTAGCTATTTCTGGTGATGATTGTGGTGGTTGTAGATGCTACGGACTTGTAATAGTCCCTTTAGGTATGTTTTTTGTGAGAATAAAGATGGAAATAGACTGAGTGCGAAAACCAGATAGAGTTTCAATGACTTGTTATTGTTTAAACCTATGAAGCACAGATACTCCGAAAATCATTTTGGTTCAAGTATGGGTATGAGTACGGTACCGTTACGTATTTGCTGCGCCAAAAATACACTTGAGGACATCCCGGTACATCTCAATATCGAGTACGGCATTGATACGAGGTGAGTATTTCTGCTGGTACGGCTCCGGCAGGTGCATTTATTTGTCTTTTTTTTTTCTACCAGATGGTTGATATTCGCACCTAATTCTTGTTTTTGCCTTCCAATCCCAAGTTCTTATTTTCTCTATTTTTTTTAACTTTATTTCCGTACTTGTAAAAGAACTTTGATATAACCACACATTTCCATGCAATCCTATGTTATATCGCGCTTAAGAAGTTGCTCTCAGCTTATCTATCATTTCGTGTGTTATGTAAGCATATGCCACCATTAAGATAGTAAGATGGAAAATAAAACACACTAATACAATATTGCACCCATAAAATGCATATTAAGGCGAAATTTAAATATATTACAATTTGAAATCCAATTTACATTTGCCAATACTTGATAAAAGTTGATAATACAAAACACAAAGAAAGCTATACATACTGCTAAGCACACAGCCTGACACTTACTTGTAGCTTGTACCAAACCCTAATTTTGAAGGGAATGGCCAACGCCGGGGTTGTGGCGCCCTTGGGCGGTGGGCCTAAAGTCGTCCACATGACCAGGTGCTGATCACCTGAGTCTCATTGCCATTCTGCTTTGTGGCGTACGTCAGTCGCAAGTGCGACATTTGTGGGGTGGAGCCATAGGTACATTTTCATTCACATTTGACGTTCTATTTGTGGGCTCACCATTGAAGTTGCTATTTTTGTCAACAACCTCCTCTTTTGTTTCTTTTTTGAATATTACACGACGAGTTGTGAGTTTTGAAAATTCATTTTTTCTTTGTGGCTTCAAATTCCTTCCTTCACTAGAGTGAATACAGTGGAACAGACACAAAACAAGTAAAGTACTAGCCAAAACCAACTTAGGGTGAGCCATTTGAGAGAGAGAGAGAGAGAGAGAGAGAGAGAGAGGATGCCTGACTCCTCCAACTGTAATTGGTACTATTTATAGAGCCATATGAGGGGACTGAAAAGTTAAATACGGAAAGAATACTTCTCCATTACTCGAGATTTAGTGTGGATGCATGAAAGCTTAGGGTTGAAGGAACAATCTGTCAATATATAGTTTGTTTGCACGCCCCGTGCAATTAGGGTTGTAAATTAATTGAGCCATTTGTGAACTATTCGAGGCTCGACTGGGTAAAGGTTTGTTCAAGTTCAATTCGAATTCTAAACGAACTGAACTTCAACCTAAATTTTAGGCTCGTTTAATAAATGAGCCAAACATAAACTTGGAATATATATGTATATCTCACAAGAATTTCATATATTACCTTGAATATATATAAACTTTCACATATGCATAATGAAAATTTTGTAACTTGTATATGTATAAACTTATAAAATTATTATAAACTTAAATTGCAATATTTTTTATAATTTTATAAATTATGGACTTATTTATGTACAAAATAAAAAATTTATTTGAAATTCTAGACTTGTATGAGAGCATGAATATCTATTATTTTTTACTCGTTAATGCTCATAAACAAATTCTAATTCAATTCAAACTTCGGTAAGCTCGTCTCGTCAACTTTTTATTGAGTTTGAGCTCGGCTCGAGTTCGTTTAAAAACTTTATGAACAAACCTAAATATTTTAAAGCTCAGCTTGATTCGGCTTGTTTAACCCTTCATGCAGTACCCCAGTGGGAGTCTTGCACAGGTTAGATCATAAAGGCTGCAACATGCGTTCCAGCGGGATTCTTGCAAAGGTTAGAATCATAAAGGCTGCAATACCCCAAGCATTTGAATATGGTGTGGTTGATATGCTGTGTTCGGCTTTATTTTAATTCAATGAATGGAGGTCAAGGATCTTGTCGGTATCTGAGAGTTCTAAGACGGTACTCAACTTATCTGCTCTCTAATGAGAATCCTCGCACATGTTCTGCAAAATATGACGGAAATCCTCGTCAGCCACAAATGGAGGTCAACGATCTTATTGTACGGACAAAATTAGGTGTCTGAGACTGAGAGTTCCAAAACAGTATTGGATTTGGAGCTTTACTGAGAATGCTAGCATGTTCTGCTAAATAATACGACAGAATTCCTCGTCAGCCTCAGGCATGAATCATGATGGTCGCGGTGTGACCGTTGATGGCTTTGCTGAGTTTGCACACTTTTGCCTTACTCGTGAATCCAAGTGGAGGAATCATATATGCTGATTTAGCATGTCCGAAAATATTAAACTTTTTGAAAAGTCAACTAAAAAATTGTGGATTTCCAAAATTTACCCTTCATAAAGAATTCAAAATAACTTTGTTAATGGGATTCAATAGTGGAAATGGAAGGTCATTTTCAAGAGGAACATACATTTACGCTCCGCTTGTTTCAATGTAAAGCATTTTTGGATGGAAAATATTTTTTATGTCAAATGATTTTGGGTAAAATGATTTTTTTTAATTTTGTTTTACGGTGTTTGGATGCACTTGAAAAATATTTACAAGAACAAAAATTGGGAAATCAAGTAGGGGATGTAATGACCCCGTGCAAAAAATTCATACTATTACATTGAAAAAATATATATTTGTCATCAAATTATATAGTCTCGTCCCCCCCCCCTCCGTTTTTCGTTAAAAAAATAATTGTAACAGCTTTAATTTAATATTTATCAAGCTATGAAACTATTTTGTACTAAAATTGGTTTTAATGAGGCTTAATTACAATTTTTTTAAACAAAACAACGCCCAAAATTTATAACCCAACTCACTTCAGGGCCGGACTCAAGGTCTCGTTCACTTTTAAAAACAAAGGCTCACTGGAATTTCGGAAGCCTAAAACTTAACGTGGTCTGTGGACATCAAAGTGAAGGAGAAAGAAATTGGGGGCTCCCAAAACAGTCGATTCTCAATTGCAATAATTGAACACTCAGGTTAAGGAAGATACAATGCTCATTCTCAGCACATCTTTGGATCATCGCGATGGCTTTAGATCATTAAACATTGAAGATACTTGCAAACTTGCAAAGAAGTATTATCCAATGGATTTCACTGAGCAAGAAAAGTACCACTTGAGATATAAATTGCAAAATTATAAGCTTGATGTGTCTACGTATCCTGAGTTCCAAAATCTATCAACGATTTCAAAGTGGAGTGATTGTTGGCGAAGACAAGAAAGTGCACGATATATTATCTTTTCAATAGGTTGATTCAGCTTATATTAACTTTGTATGTTTCAACGACTACAACCAAACTTGCATTTTCTGCTATGAAATGTGTGAAAAGATAGGACTTCACAATAGGATGGAGGATGATTATTTAGCAAATTTCTTGATCACTTATATTGAGAAAGATATTGCTCGAAGGTTGGACACAGACTCTATCATTGATGCTTTTAATAACAAGAAAGAGTGTCGAGCATAATTCAAGATGTCTGATTTCAGTAAACACTAGATAGGATTAGATAGACGTTAATACCTTTTGCAATCTAAGTTGATATTAAAAACATGTTTAGTTTCATATGTATTGGTGTTATTTCGTACACACACACACACACACATATATATATATATATATACATACGGAGCATTTCCTATAAGGGCGACCTTATATAAGGAAAGTGCGGACGTTTTAACCACAGCCGTTGGATGCAATCCAACGGCTCAGATTAGGTAACCACTTAAAAATCAACTCGCGGGTCACCGGACCGGGTCAAAAGGTTAGAATCATAAAGGCTGCAACTTGCTGGATACCCCAAGCATTTGAATATGGTGTGGTTGATATGCTGTGTTCGGCTTTATTTTAATTCAATAAATGGAGGTCAAGGATCTTGTCGGTCGACCAAATTAGATATCCGAGAGTTCTAAAATGGTACTCAACTTATCTGCTCTCTAATGAGAATCCTCGCACATGTTCTGCAAAATACGACGGAATTCCTCGTCAGCCACAAATGGAGGTCAACGATCATATTGTCTGCGGACAAAATTTCTGAGAGTTTTAAAACAGTTATGGATTTGGAACTTTACTGCTCCCAATGAGAATCCTAGCATGTTCTGCTAAATACGACAGAATTCCTCGTCAGCCTCAGCCATGATGGTCGGTGTGACCGTAGATGGCTTTGCTGAGTTTGCAAACTTTGCCTTCCTCCCCCTTACAGGCAGGTGGAGGAATCATACATGCTGATTCTTTAGGCCCTATTTGGCGACGTCGTTAGCACCCGGATTTGCGACCAGGATTTGTAATCCAGGGCCCACCACCAGTTGGTTTTTGGCACACTATTTTCGTCCCCAACTTCACTCCGACTATTTTCACTGTTTGGAGTGCAAATTCAGCCCGGATTTGCCAACAACAGCCTTGACCCTATCATTAGCTAACAAGGGTGGATTTGTGGTTTTTCGTACCTATTTTACCCCTCCAAATCCTGGTGATTGGGAGGGTTTTGTACGAGTACGTGGTTCTGGGTTTCAATCGAGAAGAGAGAAGAGAAAGCTTGTCGCCAAAATTGTAAAAATTAATGGAGCTTGGAATCGGAAAAAATGGAGTTTTCCCCAAAGAAAATAGAGTTCTCCGATGAAAAATGGAATTTTCCCCGAAAAAAAATTGAGTTTTCCGGCTGAAGATAAATTGGCCGGACTGCCACCTGGTCAACCGGCCGGTCAGCCGCCCATCCTTCCGACTTTGCATCCGGTCCACCAATATGGGCCCATATTTCTCCTCTATTGTCTTTTTTTTTTTTTATTCCTAATTAATTTCTTCATGTCTGTTTGGGCTACTTCCTAATTAATTTTTAAAAAATTTTACTCAGTAATATTTTTTAAGTTCTAATATATAGTTTAAATATTTTTATGTATTTATTGTGTATTAATTATACTTATTATGTACTTATTCTAATTATAATGAAATTGATTTATTTTGTTTATTAAACTAATAGAATGGGGACAATTCAGTCATTTTCCCTCTAATCCTATTATATCCACCATACAAATCCCCCTTCTCAAAGAATCATCCAAACACCTCATATGCAAATTCACCCTTCTTAGGAGGTGAGTTCACCCTCATTACAAATTCACCCTTCTTAGGAGGTGAGTTCACCCTCATTACAAATTCACTCTCATTACAAATTCATTCTCAAATTCACCCTCATTACAAATTCACCTAAAATCATCTCCGGTCGCCAAACAGGGCCTTAAGGTAACAATTCAAGAAGGCATTTGATCCCTCCATCTCACAAATGTTAGTCTTCTATTCCATTTAGGATGCCTGAAAATATTAGTCTTTTTGAAAAGTCAACTAAAAAATTGTGGATTTCCAAATTTTATCCTTCATAAAGAATTCAAAATAACTTTGTTAATGGGAATCAAATTAATAGTAGAAATCAAAAGTCATTTACAAGGGGAACATATATTTAATGTTTGTTCCCTTTAAAAATTAGAATCTCCAAAAGAGTCCAACTTTGTTTTGGCTGAAATTAGCCTTGACTTTAATTTGTTAGTGCAAGAAATTAGGAATCAAAGGTCGCAAACTGAATGCCGAAAGTGAGTCGGTCGAACTAGTTGAAACGGGGGAATGGGAAAGCTCTCTGAACTTGATTTTTTTCATTCATTGACTTCATCTAGTCTCTTACAAGCTTTTACACAAACACCCAATTGGACCCTGGGCTTAATTCTAGAGCTTTCTATTTTTGGGCCTCACAAAAAACAACATTGACCCAATACAATACAAAACACTTTATTGCCCACTTACAAGTTACAACCATTATAATTTTAGCCCAAACACAAAATAACACAACAAAGTATTAATTTTAACACTCTCCTTAACGCTTTGTTGTGTGCATGACACCCAACATTTCTCAGAATATTGAAACTTTCCATTTGGGAGTGCTTTAGTGAAAATGGCCGCTACTTGATCTTCTGACTTGCAATACTTGAGTTGAATCTCATCATCTTCCACGGCCTCCCAAAAAAAGTGATGCTTGATAGCAATGTGCTTCGTTCGGCTATGGCAGACGTTATTCTTTGTCATGACAATCGCGGACTTGTTGTCACACAAAATTGCAGTAACTTCTCATAGCTTCTCACCAACATCTTCCAAAATCTTCCTTAGCCATATTGCTTGAGAAGTCGCCAATGATGCATAAATATATTTGGCATCGGCAGAAGATTGTGTCACCATTTGTTGCTTCTTAAATGCCCATGAAAATACACCCGAGCCAAGAGAAAATGCATAACTAGAAGTTCTTTTCATATCATCTACACACCCAACCAAATCACTATCGCAAAATCCAATCAACTTTCATCCACATTTTTCTCATATGAAATTCCATAATCATGAGGACCTTGAATATACCACAAAACTCTTTTAGCTGCTCCAAAATAAGTTTGGGTTAGATCATACATATACCGAGACAACATACTTGTAGCAAACATTATATCATGCCTTGTAGCCATCAAATACAACAAACTTCCAACCAAACTAGGCACCAACTACTTTGCTTCCATCTTCTTTTGTCAACTTTTCGTAAAAATACTTTAAGTTTTGCAATAAAAAGTTCAGAAGCGGTTTGGTTATGTTTTTCGAGTAATTATCTTTAAAGTTGTTTTTAAGAAAGCTACCACCACTCCACTTCCTTTCATGCCAGCCCCTAAATGTAATTTTTTTTTATTGGGCTGCCTCATAAATTTTTTTATTTGAGCTAACCTTGAAAAAGACTTCTACTCAAGTACTAACACTAAAATTTCTGAAAGTGCCCCTAATATTAGTTGTTTTTTGAGTGCCCTAGGCCCAGGCATTACAGGCCTAGGCCGGTCCTGATCCAAACTAATAAAAGCCCAAAGCACAATTTTGCTGCAGCCGTGACACTCATCTTTTTCTTCTAATGCATGGTCGTCTCTTTTCTATTAACTTCACCTTTTATAATGTTACTGCCAAAGTCTTTCTTCATAATGTGACTGCCAAAGTCTTTCCATGTTGAGGAAGAATTCTTTAGAGTAATAAAAATTTTCCAGTTTGATTAGGCCCCAAATCACTCCTGTGCAAACCCTTCCAAATATTAATGTTGTGCACTTTGATTGACTACACACTTATGGTCCCTCATTACAACCTACAAGACACATTAAACACCTTCCACATATTATATAGACACTCTAAAAAGATAAGAAAATATATCACAATATGATAAATGAGGATACATGAACATGTGTGTTGTCGAAAGATTCAAACGATATGTTATTCTTCTCACAAGGATGAATTATTTATAGATTGGATACAGAGGCAAATAAGTAAGGTAAATAAAATCTAAAGGTAAACAAAATCTAATTATTCTACCTACCTAATTGGACTAATTATAATCTTCTTAATTGATTACAATCTTTCTAATTGATACAATACACATGTTACCATAAACGATAATTGTTTTTAATTAACACTCCCCCTCAAGCTAGAGCGTATACATCGTATACTCCAAGCTTGCGACAGATAGAGTCAATGGAAGTCTTGGGAAGAGCCTTCGTGAAAATATCAACAAGTTGAGAGTCTGAAGGAACAAAGGGCGTGATGATCTCTTTAGATTCCACTTTTGACCGAATGAAATGACAATCAACTTCAATGTGTTTGGTCCTCTCATGGAATACTGGATTATTAGCAATATAGATAGCAGCCTGATTATCACAATATAGAGGAGTGGGACCATGCACTGGAATCCCAGACCCTTGTAGAAATGTACGCAACCAAGTCAACTCACAAGTGGTATGAGTCATTACTCTATACTCTGCTTCAGCACTAGAACATGCTACAACTGACTGTTTCTTACTCTTCCATGTCACAAGATTGCCACCTATAAAGGTGCAATAACCAGTGGTAGAACGACGATCAGTAGGAGAACCTGCCCAGTCAGCATCTGTATATCCTTCGATACGAAGATGTCCCGATTATTTGTAGAGAAATCCACGTCCAGGTGCATTTTTAAGATACTTCAAGATACGAACAACTACTTCCATATGAGGAACTCGAGGACAAGTCATAAACTGGCTGACAACACTGACTGCATAGGAGATATCGGGTCGAGTAATAGTGAGATAAATAAGTTTACCCACAAGTCTCCGATACATCTCAGGATCATCAACCAACTCACCATCTTCAGGCATGAGTTTAAGATTAGTCTCCATAAGAGTAGCTACAGGTTTAGAACCAAGATAACCTGTATCCTTCAAGAGATCGAGAGTGTATTTTCTTTGTGATAAACTAATGCCCGCTTTGGAACGAGCAACCTCAATACCAAGAAAATACCGAAGCTTGCCTAGATCCTTGGTGAGAAAACTGGAACATAGATGACGAATCAATACTTGAATCCCAACACTATCACTCCCGGTGATGACAATATCATCCGCATAAACCACGAGAATCACAATACCACAAGTGGTCTTTTTAAAGAATACGGAGTGATCAACTTGACTTCGAGTCATACCATGAGACACGACGGTACTACTGAACTTCTCAAACCAAGCCCGGGGAGATTGTTTGAGTCCATATAAAGATTTGCGAAGATTACACACAGACTCCCCCTTGGACTCAAAACCGGGTGGTTGAGACATATAGACGGTTTTCTTGTCAAAACATTCTAAAAAACAAAGTTATCAAAAATTTACACGGTAAATAGGGACCCGATTTATCCCCGAACCCGACACATCTCCAATTTCCCCCGCTCCGAATCCGCCTCCGAAAGGAACGGGGCAGGTACGGGGGAGGGAAAATCCGACTCCAATCCTACCCATTGCCATCCCTACTTGTGGGGTGCTTCCACCTGGTCCACCTTAAACATAATGAATCGTTAATGCATCGAGTTAAAAATTTGTGGGACATGATTCCCTTTATCAGTCTCCTTATTTTGCACAAGTCTTCTCATTTTTGTTTAAAACGGGGGTATTTCCCACACCTCCGTCCACTGTTTATTATTTTCAAATAAGGTTTAAAGTTGGAGGATGAAGTCATAAAAAGCTAGCAAATAAAAAATGTTACTGTCTCAAATGGATGTGTAGAAGCAGCTTGAGTGGTAAAATCGAGCAAAAAATAGCATTATCTTTTTGTATAGTCTCTAAAACATTTGTCACAGTTAAGACAAAATATTATAAACAAAGACCAAATGCCAGAGGGAGGTTTCGACACGATCAATATGAATCGAACAGCACGACCCAAAAAATCTTCTCACTCCAAACGAAGAGTTTTTTTTTTTTTTAAATTTCATTCCCTCTTTAACTTAATTTTCTTCAAAAATAAAATAAAATGAGGAAAATATATTCTAACCAATTTTGATGAAGTAATTACAATTAACGGATCAAAGCTCTTTGCGATAATACAAGAAAAATGATGTTACCTTTGCACATAGCCCTGTACTAGCTCTGCCCGGGGCATCTTTGTGCTTGTCCCTTTCGCACGAGTCTTTGCCCGTCTTTATCCTTCCATTAGATTTTTTTAGATTGCTTTTGACCATGCAATCACTAGAAAAATGACTCGATGGGTGCTTGACAGCGTGCAATCACTAGAAAAAACACCCGATGGGTGCTTGTTATCGAAAATTCACTGGACAATAATCCGACGGGTGCTTGTGACCGTCAAAAGCACCCGTCGGGTGTTTTTTCTCCCGACGGGTACTTGTTATCGGGAAATCAATGGAAAAATAACCCGACATGTTCTTGTGACCGTGCAATCACTAGAAAAATGACCCGACTGGTGCATGGCACCGGGCTAGGCTAGACATGGCACGACTTGTGCTTGTCACCGGACAATCACTGGATTTTTTTAGATTGCTTCGCTGGACTATCCAAAACATGCACCACACGAGTTAACATTTTTGAAAAATGAGCATAAATGGCTAATACCTTGGAATATAAAGATCGGCCACATATCCGATATTTTATAAATCGGAAAACCTAAGGGTACAGACCCTTGGTGTACAAATTTTGCACAGATTTCGGGGACTTATTTTTGGGTCTCACACGGAAAATCTGAACCGTTGATTCATCTCAAAATAATTTTTCGTGGAGCACCATGAGAAATCACCTCGATCTAACGTGCGCAAGTGGTTGATCCAAAACTCACTCATTTCATTTAAAATCGTTTTGAATGAAATGGGTGAGTTTTGGATCAAAAACTTAAGCACGTTGGATCGAGATGATTTCTCACGTGGCCCCATGAAAAATTATTTTGAGATGAATCAACGGTTTGGATTTTCCGTATGGAACTCACAAGTGGGTCCCCAAACAAATCTGTGCAAAATCTGTACACTTATTATTTCTGTACCCCTAGCACGCTCAAACCTCCCGACTAGTAATGGCTGTAGTCTCCAAATAGATATGTAAGTTTGTAACCCACCTGGAATATGGTCTTGCATTAGTAACTGGCATATTTTTCCAGCATATTTAACGGGATGGGACCCTTTGGATGGTGAGAGAGAGAAAAGAAAAACCAAATCCATTTTGGTGAGTAATGGCGAGGGTAAATAAAGGACCGACACACCCGGGGTTGCCCCAGTGGTTAGGGCGAGTGCCTGACTTTAGGGGTAGTCCCTTTGGTCAGGTGTTCGATTCCCCACAGGGTGAGTACCTGTGCTAAGCGGGGGGCCGTGACTGGTGTGGGTTGCGCCAGCTCCCTCTGAGGTTTGGATCGTGCAATGAGTCCAATTAGTGGCTATTGTAGGGTTGTTCCTCGGTTATCAAAAAATAAAAAATAAATAAAGGACCAATAAAGGTTTCTTTATTTCTTAACATTTCCTACCTCTTTTATTTATGGCGAGGATAAATAAAGGACACATAAATGTTTCTATATTTCTTAACATTTCCCACCTCTTTTATTTATTTATTGAACGGCAAAAAGGGTGGGAGGGGACAACCAATGTAGCAACTCTCCTTGAGCGTGACCATTGGGGCTCCCGACCCACTGTGAAATGTCCGGTTTGAGTAACAGCTATTGTCTGGAAGGATAGGCCATTGCCACATCATGGATAAAGGGCCCTCCACACTAGTCCTGCAATTGGCGGGACTTGAACCTTGTCGGATCGTGTACAAGAGAGAGGAGTCCCATCTCTTTTATTTACCCAAACAAGTGATGTCACTTGTATAAGTTTTCTTTTTTCATCGTTTCTCAACATCCAAGGTCTTTGAGAAGTTGAGAAAAATAATGGGGAATAAACTAGCTTAATTATCAGATTTACTCTAAAATATTTGTCCATACTGATGCCTACAAAAAAAAAAACAAAAAAAAAAAACAATGGATTTTCATTAACCATACTTTGATAAGATGCAGAAGTTCTAACTGTTTTGGGCCAAACCAAGAATCGAATTCAGCAATCTAAGCAAACTTCCTCTCCATATGAAACATACCGTGTGTGTGATAAGAGTCAAGTCATAGTCTGCCTTGCTAATAAGGTTTAACGTTGATTCAAAGTTGGAGGAGGAAGTCATAATCATAAAGCTAGCAGATAAAAAATGCTATCACAAAGCCCCACAAGCTACTCTAGTGGAAGTGTAGAAAATTAGGGTTAGCTTTTAACATAGTCTCCAAAACACTCGCCAGAGTTAAGTTTGGTTCATAGTTCAATGTGGATCTTCGAAACTTGAATGCCTTGATGGTAATTGCATATGCCTCAAGTCACATTACAATGTCCCTTTTTGAAAAAACAGTAGTTGCCCCCATCAATTGGCGTGAACCGGATTATAACAAATCTGTTTCGAGTATACAATGAAGCCTGATCTACTGATCTCCTGCCTGCGTCCGCACAAACGGAGGCTAAATAGAATACCGAGCAAAAAAAACATCAAATGAACCAAGGGACTGTTAAATCAGTTTCGTCAAATTGCGCTACATGCAAAGTGCACCATTAAACCGCCACATTGCAGCCGGGCATGACAGACCGGCACAGCAGTAAGCACCATAGGAACCAAGCCACTCTAGAGCTAGGCTAATAACGTAAATTTAATAGATGTGCCACGTATATAAGCCACTCAAACTATTCCAAGCGAAGCAATTTGCGATTGCTCTGAAACTCTAAAAGAAGAGCAAATGCCAAGAGAGGTTCTGTAACGACCCGCCCACGCCTTGCACAATATTGTCCGCTTTGGTCGCCCAAGCTCCTTGAACTTCCCAGAAGGTCACCCATCCCTGGATTGCTCCAGGGTGAGCACGCTTAACTGTGAAGTACCAACAAGCTTTAACGCCCTCACGGCTTTAAAAGGTCTTGTGTAAGTTAGGGCATAATCTATTCTCTTATATCATAGAACTCCGTTGTATCCAAGTGGGTCCTGGGCTGTCACAAGTTCCAAGTCCTTTCAACTGTTCAATGCAATCAATATGAATCAAAGAACACAGCCCATAAAATCTTCTCACTTCAAATGAATAGAGTTTTGTTTTTTCTTTTATCCCCTCTTTAACTCTTTTCCAAAGAACAATGAAGAAAATATAGTGTGCTAAGAACTATATATAGCTTCCTCTTTCCAACCAATTTTGATGAAATAATTACAATCAATGGATCAAAGCACTTTGCGATAATACTAGAAAAATGATGTCACCACTCTGTTCACTTCACATTTCCAAAAAAAATTCCAAAAAGATTCCTTCCCCATCTCTCATCTCTCCAATCATTAATCATATTTCTCTCTCTACTCATATCCTTTCATCCAATCATTATTTTCATTTTTCTCTCTATCTCTCTCCAATCATTACACATCTCTCTAATTATTACTTTTTCCAAAAACTCATCCAAACACTATCTCAAAAAAATTCTCAAAAAATTTCTTCTCAAAACTCTCAATCAAACACAGCCACCTTTGCATATAACAATACTAGCATCAAACCCGTGCTATGCACGGAGTCGCAATACACGAAAAAATTTAACTATTGATGAATACTTTCAACATTAAAATGGCCTTGTTTGTTTGTTAGTTTAATTTTTCACAAAAATCTAGCGTCATACCGCGCTACATGATTATATGCTTGAAGCACTTTGATTCCACAATCTAGCGGAAAACCGTGCTATGTACGGGATGAATTAATGTTATCATATACCAATAATTTAAATTTGTATGGCAAGAATAGTGTTATTCTACAAAACACGTGTATTATTTTTGGTATTAAACATATTGATGAGTGATTAATCGATGAAAGTGTGTAATTTTTAGGTATTAATCATGTTGTGATGATTAACCTATGAAAATGTGTATTCTTTTGGGTATTATAAATAATTAATCTTAGAACACTTATACCTTTTTTATACTAATAATCCCTCCGTTCGTAAAGAAAATCCATTGCCAAAAAACCTCTTATTTCCGGATAGAAAAATAAAGCACCTCCGTACATGATTTATACATTTCTTTCATACAAAATTAAAGAACTATTTGAGATTTTTATCCAAAAATTGCATGTCGATTTATAATTAATAGACTACTCTTTTGTGGGATGGAGGTGGAAGAACATTAATTTTAGGTGCTACCTCCGAGTCAAAATCATGGCTCCGTCCCTGGGTATTACTCTCTAATATAAATTGTCAAAAAAATCTTATAACCTGTTTAAGTACCTCACAAATCAAACTTAATCAAATCTTAAAATACCTCACGACCTTCATATTTTTCTCTGGGGCTTAACTCCTTTATTTATGGAGCTGGATATTGCAGTGTTGCAATTGTTGTGCTTAATGTATGGTTGGTTCAAAATATTAATTCACTCATATAGATATATAGTTTCTTATATTTGGATGTTAGTTTTGCGATTATTACGTATCATATGTGTAGGACATATATTTGAGTTTTGAAATTTTTTTTTCCACAATATAATTCAACTGTAGTATACGACTTCTTATTTTGTTCATATATTAATTGTTTAAGTTAGATAGATATTCATCATTCTATCTTAAAGTAGAATATAATACTATATGTCACTTTGGAAGAGGAAGAAGAAGAAGAAGAAGAAGAAGAAGAAGAGAACAAATTCTATCCCACAAAACTCAAGAAAGGTTGCCTAAAAGAATTGTTAAGATCTTATTTGCCATCTGATAGTCATATAGTAATTTAGTATTGTACCTTTCAAGATCTTAGCAAAGCAGCTATTAACTTGACACTTACTGCTAAATTGAGAATAATATTCCAATTATGTAACCTTTGACCATTTTTGCGTTCATGTTGTTTTGACAATTTCAATCGATTGATTTTCTCATCAAGGTTCTCACATCGATCATGTAAAAGCCGAGTCATTTTTTAACCAAATTAAATTTCGACATCGAAAGCCATTATATATATATTTTTAAAATGAATACCAATTAATTGAAACTGAAAAAAAATTATTACAGACTAACTCAGCGTTACCAAAACATGGGTTATTTGTTCATTTGCACCAGGCCAACCATGGCCCTAGCCAAAGTATAAGAACAACAATAAGGTTTGCACGAAAATATAATTGGTTGGATTGAGAGACTTAAGAGTTTTTTAGACTGATGGTTGAGAAAATGGGGGATGGACATTTTCATTTCTATAAGTTTTTGATGTATTTGGAATTTAAAACTAATTGATTATTGTTTTTATTTGCAAATGTTAAGTGATTTTTTAAATTATTTTGAAATTTTTAATTAGCTAATTAATTGTTTCATTTGTAGAATTTATTGATTGATGAGTATTTGAAATTTAAAATTATTTGCCAGATTATTTTCTTTACAAATCTTGAGTGCTGATTCCTTAAATCATGGAACTTGCTTGAAATTTCAAATTACCTACTTATGGTAATTGAATTATTGTCACATGTGTCACTCAAAATCCTATACGACAAGCCAACTATTTTATGCCACTTGTCGCGATGAGAGCCTTCCTCACAAAAAGTCATTCTGCTATACTATATAAGATGCTAGCTCTGCCCGGGGCTTCATTATGCTTGGCTCTTTCGCGGGGGTCTCTTGCCCATGTTTTCCTCTTCATTCAAATTTTGTAGATTGCTTCATTGGTCCATCACGAGTTAACAATTTTGAAAAAAGAACATAAAGTGGCTAAAATTCCTCGGAATATAAAGATCGACCACATATTTAATATTTTGTAATACAGGCAAACTAGTATGTCATAATTTGGCTGTAGTCTCCAAATTACTTGCGTTACGTACCCGCTATAGTTGTCCTTTTGGTGCTATGGCCTGATTATTATTCATATCCAATTGCATTTTTTTTCCTTTTGTCAAAGCCACCGGCTAAGATTTTGACGTACAAATTAGATTATTGAACCGGAAATCCCACATGCATGGTCTTCCTTGCATTAGTTGGGCATATTTTTCTAGCATTAGCTTGCTGACCACGACGTACTATGAAGGGTTTAACGGGACTAGACCCTTTGGATGGTGAGGGAGAGAAAAGAAAGATAAAATCTCACCATTTTGTAGTGGGGATAAAAGGACCAACAAGAGGTCTAGACAAGCGATGAGAGCAGTTCTTTTCTTTCGATCACTATTTCTCCTGATTTTGGTGAGGCAATAAAAGAAGCAACCTATGAAGCACCGACACCTCTCCGAGACCCTGTATCGCAGTGTCCCGACACGAGGACATGGGGACACGGCGGGGACACGTGTCCCGACACGCCATGTGGCATGGGACACGGCTGTAGTGCTTTTTTGGATGGGGACACGGAGGGGGTCAAATTGAAATATTTTAAAACTTTTAGGGGTCAAATTGAAATTTTTAAAATTTTCAGGGGTAAAATTGAAATTTTTTACACCTAAAAGTTTTAAAATTTTTAATTTTACCCCTGAAAGTTTAAAAAAAATTCAATTTTACCCCTGAAAGTTTTAAAAAAATTCAATTTTGCCCCTGAAAGTTTTAAAAAAATCCAATTTGTCCCCTAAATGTTTTAAAATATATATATATATAGCATCCGCTTCTTATGCGGACTCCCGCAAATGGGCAAGTTTCCGCTCCTCACGTTTCAGCCGTTGGATTAAATCCAACGGCCCAAGCTCAGATGGAGTTTAAAATGACCCCTTGGTCTGTACGAATGGGTGAAAGGGTGAAAAGGTCAAGGGTCAACAAACAAAACCCCCAAATTCTATTCACCCCTTCATTTGATGATATCCATATCTGAGAGAAGAGAGAGAAACAAGGGTTTGTTCCATCTGAAGAAGAAGAAAGAGAAGAAGGAAGGAAGAAGAAATCGAACCATAGACAAAGATTTTCGTGAAGAAAAACAAGAAGACTACGAAGAAGAAGCTGTTTGACTCCTGCAACACAACCCACGACCCACGATCGCTGCAAAAATGGTATCTCTCCTTCTATTTCTCTCGATCTTTCTCTTTGGCGTGTGATTCGATGTCTCACAGAAACTAGGGTTACGGTCCTTCAAACACAGAAACTAGGGTTATGGTTCGATCTACTTGTATTATCTTCTGTGTGTTTGGGGTGGGGATGAATGATTGGTACCAAACTCATGGGTAAAGTGCGAAAAATTGAATAATCATACTGTTCATTGAGGATGTTCCCTTCAAACTCATGGGTCAAGTGCAAGAAATCTTAACATTATAAATTTTCTTTCAGCCATTTATTTATTTATTTTTTTCAAAAAAATTGCACTGTTAGAATTCAGAAACCATAATATCCATTACTGTGAAAATACTTCCCAAGGATGTCGTCAAATGGATGACTAGAAGCCCCAGTACATGTATCATTCAATTTTCAGTCTTTTTTTTTTTTTTTTTTTTTTTGAGGCAAAGGAGTACATACATTTCATTTCAAATTCCTTATAGCCTAGGTAATCATATTAGTACATAACATGACAAAACATTAGAATTGTAAATATGTATGTAATTGGTCAAATAGTAAAAAGGTGGGCAAAACCCTCCCTTGTGCTCAACCATACGGTCCATACCAAATCTTGCTACTTGTTACAATCTCTACTCTTGTTGCCTACGAACTAAACTGATTAGTTAGTATTTGTTAAAGGTCTACTTAGTTGATTGATGCTCCCATGGGCAGTGATTCTCATGCTTGATTTCGCTTCAAGAAATGGGTATTCCTATGTGCATTCAGTTTCATTTGCATTTCTGAATCTCTCTTTCTTTTGGCAAAGTTATTGCAGATTGATGCAGCCAAAAATTGGCCTTGCAGAAGTGGACGGATACCAAAGACCCTGCGATTTGATCCCATGACTTCCAGAGCCAGTGGCCTTGCAGAAGTGGATGGGCGTCAGGAAATGTCCCTCTAAATCCAGTCGACGTTTATTTTTTCAATTGTTCGGTATCAATTTTTGGGTGTTGGAAATGGCAAGTATTTGCCATGATCTCTGTATACACTTTCTAGCGGATAAATGTAACTATGTTTGGTTGTCTTTCATCTTTCGATACTTGAAACTTGAATGTGCTTGAATTGGATGTGTAGTGGGCCTAGTGGCATTACTTTACAAGGAGCTGAGGACAACAGGTTGAGTTTGATCTTCTTGTATGACCTTTATGTCCAATAACATTAAGTTAGCAATTTTGTTCCTTAATCTCAATTTTGTTAGCAATTTTGTTTTGTTTGGTTGAGTTTGTTTTCATGCCTTTTGAAGTCGTACCGGTAGTGGTACCCTCTATGATTGTTATACGGCTTGTATGTGAATACTTATCTTTGATTGAAGTTTTTTGGCATTTTGCAAAAGTTGGAGCACCAGCCACCCGTCCCCTTTCATATGGCAAACAAGTGGGAAGTCAAAAGTCTCTCTCGTTCATTTTCAGATTTTCTCATGCTTTGGTGATATTGCCATTGCCAAAAAAAGTAGTAGTTGAATGGCTACCTTAGTTGGTCACTTTTGCTACTATACTTTGCCATATGCCAAAGAAGAAAACTAGTGCAGTAATTCGCGTCCACTATTTTCGATCAACACGTGAGTTGAAGTTTACAAGCATATGAACGAGTCAAGAGTTATTATATCCAGCAACTAATCTTGTCTATGTACGAGCAAAAAGAAGGAAAAAGTCCAGCGGCTTCTTCCTCACTTTCTTCTTCCTTGTCGTCGTCGTCATTCTCGGCATCAATGCAATGGTTAATGCTGAAGAAAAAATTGAAAAAAAGGAGAAGCTTTAGCAATATAAAGTGACAAATGACTCAGAACCCGTATAATACGGAACAGGCTCAGACACATGAATGTATCTATACTAGTTATGTATTTGCAACTTGAACTGATCAGTAACAAATTATCAAGAATGAAGTATCATACCCCCCAGAGTCAACATCCACGTTGTCTTCTGAAAGTAGGGCAAGCTTTAAGCAGTGATTGCAGAAACCTTTCTCCTCTCTAACACAAGCAAACTCTGCACCAATGATGCAACGGTTGCACACAGCATTCGGGCAGCAAAAACAGTGGAACTTAGAGTTCTGGTGGCAAATTAAGCAAGAATGCCAGTCTGAAATACAAAATGGGAATTAGTTGCAATGACAGTATGCACCATTGTGGAAATACGAGAAAATAAGTTAACAGCATAAGAGCACATAAGAGTTATGAAATCTCCACACTATTGGAGAGAGAATACACATTATTGTATAACACACACACTCACACAAACACAACACACAGAAATCAAGCTATGGAATAACCTAAGTTTCACCTGAAATAGAGAACTAGAAATCAAGTCACAGCACCAATGAAAAAGCTGCTCCAAAAGACAGCAGTTCCTTTTGATTACAAGGTATGGCAAGTACACAAGTCAAGAATCAGCTGTTTCATTTAAGGGATCTTGTCCTCATCCCATTTTACATTCTAAGGACAATAAAATGTTGTATGCATGCACTCCTAGGTCCCAAGTCCTATCAATTATACAACCCTTCAGCTGAAACAAAATAAATATTGACATGGGCATAGATCGATCACTCCCAAGTCCTAATAGTTCACCTTTTGTTCTAAGTAGCTTCATTAACACAATAAAACAGCTATGCCACAAGACAAGAAGAGCTAAGTAGCTTCAAAAGTTGGAGCCCCAACCTTACTTTTACGAGTAAAAACATCATAGATAACATCAAAACTATGACAAGCATCACAGCATAGTAGCAAAAAGGGTATGATTGAAAACACAAAAATCCTTCAGGGGCAAATAATCCAGCAACATTGACTATCTCCCAAACAGAGACACAACGACCAGGACAAGACTAAACTAGCAATTTATCCAAAAAAAAAAGACTAAACTAGCACATGACCACAAAAACCAGAAAAAACCCAACAACCAAGACAACCAAAACCCTAACTTCATAGAAACCTTAACCTCACCTCTAACTTTATAGAAACCGTAACTTTATAGAAACCCTAACTTCATACGAACCCTAACTTTATACCGAGAGAAGAGAAACAGATGGCGTTTGATACTTTTAGTGTGCTGGTCGTGGGTCGCGGTGAGGTCGCCGATTTGATAACATGGTAGATCGATTTCTTCTTTCTTATTCTTCTTCTTCGTCGCTCGCAATGTGGTCGTCAATTTGATACCGTGGTGGAAGGATCGATTTGATACCGTGGTGGAAGGATCGTTGCCGTACTTCTTCTTCTTCGTGGGTCGCGCTCTAGTCGTCGATTTGATACACACACTGGATCGATTTGTTGTTGTCGTTCTTCGTTCGTTCGTCAGTCGTCTCTGTCACTTTCTCTCTCTTCTCTCCAGATGTAGCGTGAGAAATGAGAGGGGAGGGAAAAAATTGGGGTTTTACCCGAGTGACCCCTTCACCCTTGACCCTTAAAGGGTTCAGTTGCTACGGTTTAATGAAGGAGGGAATGTGAGCCGTTGGATTAACGCCAACGGCTGAGATTAAAAGGACCGGAAACTGTTCCAATTGGGGAGCCCGGATAAGAAGCTGATGCATATATATATATATATAGAGTCCGGTTCCGGTCAGGACACCCTTACATAGCTTAGGTCCGGAATTTTGAGTTCCCGGTCATTTGGCCGGGATCCGAACCGTTGGATGTTTTTAAAACATGTTTTTAAGGTTCCACGCGGGAAATGGGCAAAAAAAAATACCGGGAAGGGCTTCATCCGAGCATTTTTCGATAAAACTGTAAATTACGGTTTTATCGAAAATGCTCGGATGAAGCCCTTCCCGGTATTTTTTTGCCCATTTCCCGCGTGGAACCTTAAAAACATGTTTTAAAACATCCAACGTCGGATCCGAAATCCCTACCAAATGACCGGAACTCAAAATTCGAAGTGACCGGCCGGATCACTTGGATCCTATATGTATATATATATATATATATATATATATATATATATATATATATATATACACTCCTTATCTAGTCCGGGAGTCCCGGATCCGGACTCCACCTTCCCGATATTTTTGACGATCCGAGCCGTCCAATGTGTTCAAAGGTGTTTTCCAAGGCCCACGCGAAATCTTCAAAAAAATACCGGGAAGGGCTTGATCAAGCGGTTTTCGCAAAACCGTAAATATGCAGTTTTTTGCGAAAAACCGCTTGGATCAAGCCCTTCCCGGTATTTTTTTTTTGAAGATTTCCCGCGTGGGCCTTGGAAAACACCTTTTGAACACATTGGACGGCTCGGATTTCCCAAAAACAATTGGGAAAAGCATCAAAACGCTTCGGTCCGGGAAATCCGGGATCCTTGACAGGATCGCCGGTGTATATATATATATATATATATATATATAAAATTAAATATACACATGGCGTGTCCCCCGCCGTGTCCGTGTCCCCATTTTTTTAGAATTGCCGTGTCCGTGTCTGTGTCCGTGTCCGTTTCCGTGTCCGTGCATCATAGGAAGCAACAAAAGGTCTAGACAAGTGATGGGACTCTTGTTTCTTTTCTTTTTTCATTATTTCTTACAATCCAAAAGGTCTTCCGAAGGGAGAAGCTGAGAAAATAAGGGATAAAGAAACTTACTCAATAACCAATATTTACTCTGAAATGTTTGTCCATATGGATGCCTAATTGGGATAATGCGAAGTCAAGTTCAGTGACTGTGATTCGTAATTTGTGATTTCAAATGATGCCAACAGCGTGTGTATGTCATATCAATCTCTTTATTGGATTCTTTAAAGAATCAAGTAAGCTGTTTTAAAATTTCGTAAAAACATTGGACTAAATCATTGAACATACATTGATTAGATGTGGAAGTTTTAACTGTTTTGGGGCCAAATCAAGAATCAGATTCAGCAATCTAATTAGTTGATCAAACTTCCTCTCCATATGAAACATTCTGTGTTAGAGTTAAGTCAGTAGTCTGCCTTGCTAATAAGGTTTAAAGTTGATTCAAAGTTAAAGGAGGAAGCCAAAAAGCTAGCTAGCAAATAATAAAATGTTATCACAAAGAAAAGTAGAAGCATGCAGCTTGAGTGGCAAAGTCAAGAAAAAATAGTGTTACCTTTTGGTATAGCCTCAAAAATATTCGCCAATGTTCAGATAAAAAATTAAAAACAAAGACCAAATGCCAAAGAGATGTTCTAAGTCGTCACAGAAAATCTTCTCACTCGGAAGGAATAGATTTCTTATTAATATTTCATTCCCTCTTGAACTCTTCTCCAAAATGAAAAAGTTTGCCGGTTTAATAGTAACGCGCTTTCTGTTGTTTCAAATGCTAATGCCACTAAGGATTGAAAGAAGAAAACAGAGAACTGCCTTCGCTCTAGTTATTGGAACTCTTCTGCTACATCCTAATGACAGATTGTTCCAGTCCGGAGTTCAAAATCACAGCATAGACTTGAAATATAAACCAGATCATTAAAGCAAGGAGACGTCTCAATCTGGTATTTTTATTTAATCCCACTAGGCACTAGTTCAGTGGGCAGACTTGACTTAAAAGGTATTGGAGCAACTCCAAAGGCTCTGGGGGAGGGGTCCATTGTTAGATTTTCTTTTTTTAGCGTTATTTAAACTGGAGGAGGCTGCACTTGTAGTGTATAAAAGCACATCAAAGGCATAAGCTTCTCATCCAAGATTGGTAACTCTTAAGATACATACATGATGGATTCATCTTTGTATCTTCACATGTTCCTGATATTTTGTTGTTTTAATTTTAATATTTTGACGAACTCTTACTCTTCTATGCAGCCACAGTGCCATGAAGAAGAGAGATCAGCCTTGCTGCAGTTCAAGCATAGCTTTGTCATCAACAAGTCTGCTTCTAGCAACCCGTTTGCCTATGCTAAGGTTGAATCATGGAAGCTCGATGTAAATACTAGTGATTGCTGCTCGTGGAATGGCGTCGAGTGTGACCATGACACAGGTCTTGTGATTGGTCTCGACCTCAGTAGCAGCTTCCTCTATGGTTCTATCAACTCCAACAATAGCCTCTTCAGCCTTGTACACCTTCGGAGGCTGAACCTTGCTGACAATCACTTCAATTATTCTCAACTCCCGACCGGAATTGGAAATCTTTCAAGATTAAGGAGTCTCGACCTCCACAATTCGTTTTTTTCCGGTCAGATCCCTTCAGAGATCTCCTCTCTTTCCAAATTGACTCTCCTTGATCTGTCAAAACATGTAGACGCATTCTCTCGTGAAAATCTTTTGAAACTTGAAAAACCGAGTCTGAGAGACCTAGTTCGAAACTTAACCAACCTAAAAGTACTTGACCTCAGTTTGGTGAACATATCCTCTACAGTTCCAAGTGCTTTTTCAAATATGAGCTCTCTAACAAGCCTTGATCTTTGGAGTTGTTTATTGCATGGTGAATTCCCAGTGAGCATTTTCCATCTACCAAGCCTACGGCGTTTAGGCATTTCTTTCAATGAAAACCTATTTGGTTGTCTTCCTGAAATTTCACGCAGTAGTCCACTTGAGGAATTGATGATTGCGGTGACCAGTTTTTCAGGATTGCTGCCAACTTCAATTGGGAATCTTGATTCCTTATGCTCGTTAGATTTAGGAAACTCCAATTTCGAGGGGACGCTTCCACCATCAGTTGGAAATCTGACCCAACTCACTTTTCTGGAGTTTGCTGGAAACAATTTTTGGGGACAGATTCCATCATCAATAGCAAACCTATCAGAACTTACTTTCTTAGGACTCGGCAGTGGTACTTTTGATGCCGGTACCCTACCTTTCCTTTTTGAAAAGCTCTCAAAACTCATTAGCATATACCTTATTGGTACAAAATTAAGTGTTGCACTGCCACTATCTCTTGCTAACCTGACCCAGCTATCCGAGTTAGTTCTTAGCAACAATGAATTACTTGGTGAAATCCCACCTTGGCTTCTGAACCTCACCCAATTAACCAATCTAGACCTTTCAGACAATCAACTATCCAGCATGTTTCCAAGTTCAATCTCGCAACTCAAGCATCTAGGAAATCTTGATCTTTCTTCAAACAACTTGAATGGTAAAGTTGAGCTAAACATCTTTCAAAATTTCCAAAACCTTGCCATATTGAGATTGTCTGAAAACAAATTGACGGTACTCACAACAAACAGTAGCAATGCTACTCTACCAAAAATCATTGGTCTAGGATTGGGGTCATGCAAATTGAAGGAGTTCCCTGATTTCTTGAGGTTCCAAGATGAATTGGAATTCCTTAGTTTGGCTGATAACGGTATTCATGGCCAAATACCAACTTGGTTGTGGAACACAAGTAAAGAAACAATGAGAGAAATCGACCTTCATGGAAACTTTCTAACAGGATTTGAGGAGCATCCAGATTTCATTCCATGGATATCTCTACAATTACTAGATTTCCGCTTTAACAGGCTGCAAGGCCCACTCCCACTTCCACCACCATCTGTCCTTGTTTATACTATCGCTGGGAATTTACTAACCGGAAAAATTCCGCCATCATTCTGCCAAAATAGGCTCCTTTTTGCACTTGACTTGTCTGACAATTACTTAAGCGGGGCCATCCCTCAATGTTTGACCAGTTCTACCATTGATTCTCTGTTGCTGCTCAATCTTAGCAACAACAATTTTCATGGTATTGTTCCCGAGATGTTCATGAAGGTGATCAAGGTGATCGACTTGAGTCAAAATCAATTGCATGGGGAGTTACCACGTTCATTGGTTAATTGTAAAATGCTTGAAATTCTTGTTCTTGGAGATAATCAAATCAATGACACTTTTCCCTTTTGGTTGGGAACTCTCCCAGAATTACAAATTCTGATTCTCCAATCTAACAGATTCCATGGTGCTATTGAGAATCCTAAAACCAGTTTGATGTTTCCGAAGCTGCGGATCATTGACCTCTCTCACAATGGTTTCTCCGGTGCATTGCCATCAAATTACTTCCAGAACTGGAATGGGATGAAAGTGGTCACGAAAGGGAATTCTGCATATATGCATGTGCTTAAACCGAACTATATAAATTTTGGAGGAAATATTTATGGATGCGCGTTTACCTATTCGATAACAATGTCTAGCAAAGGGACAAAAAGGTTTTATGAGAAGATCCAAAGTGTATTTGTAGCTATTGATCTCTCAGGCAACATATTCAGTGGCGAAATTCTAGAATCCATTGGAAGTCTCCGTGGACTTCAAGTGCTGAACATTTCCCAAAACAACCTCACTGGTGTCATCCCATCATCCTTGGCAAATCTGACGAACTTGGAATCATTGGACATATCTCAAAACCTACTCACAGGAGTGATCCCTCAGCAGTTAACTCAACTCACTTTCCTTTCAGTCCTAAATGTTTCTCACAACCGTCTTACAGGCCCCATACCTCATGGGAAACAATTTGATACGTTTGACAATAGTTCATATGGTGGGAATATGGGATTGTGTGGTGTCCCTCTAACGATGTTATGCGGGAATTCAGAAATGTCACCACCGGCACACAGCTCACAAGGCAATGATTTAGAGTTTTCAATTGGTATTTACTGGATTGTCATAATCCTCGGATACGGGAGTGGGCTGATTGTTGGGTTGGTTATTGGGCACATGCTCGCCACGAGGTATCATGAACGGTTTGTTGCGATCTTTGAAAGGGGAAAGAAGACTAAGAAGATGCAGAAAAGGAAAGGGCGGCGAAACTAATCTATTAGCAGTGTCTATAGACTACTATATTGTTTGTCCGTGTGTGCTCTTAGCTTTTAAGAAGTGATTTTCATGTCGTTTGTCATTTTTAAGTTTTCTTTCCAGTGATTCCTACAACATCTGATGGTTGTCTACTTTGTAGCTTAGTTTCAGTATTTTTCATTGTGGCCTTATCACTCATGATCTAAAGTACGGACCCTTGTGCTACTTTGTTACTTGGTCTTTGTATTCCTCTTGGTAACCAATTTGGATCAACAGATTAAAGCACATTCCGATTATTATAGAAAAATGATGAGACCTTTTTGTTTAGCTAGCTCTTTTGTACAAAAAATAAACAAATAAACATAAGCTGGTTGTTAACAAGTGTACATTTACTAAAATCCCTCCCTTTAAGAATTAATTCTATGGGCATGAAGGGGTGGGTACCAAAGATACCCATGTGTGGGGTCCACCTCGGATCACAAATGACTTGAAGACGATCATTTCGTGTAGCATAAGTGCTTAATCAATTTGTCCAATTTTTTGATTTCAGAATTGATGATTGAAGACGATCATTTATAAAGAACATGAAGGGGTGGGTACCAAAAATCTAGATACCCATGAGTGGGGTCCACCTCGGGTCACAGATGACTTGAAGACGATCATTTCGTGTAGAATAAGTGCTTAATCAATTTGTCCAATTTTTTTATTTCAGAATTGATGATTGAAGACGATCATTTATAAAGAACATGAAGGGGTGGGTACCAAAAATCTAGATACCCATGAGTGGGGTCCACCTCGGGTCACAGATGACTTGAAGACGATCATTTCGTGTAGAATAAGTGCTTAATCAATTTGTCCAATTTTTTGATTTCAGAATTGATGATTGAAGACGATCATTTATAAAGAACAACTTGTTAATCTGCCTTGTAAAAGACTAGCTTAAGAGTTGAGTGTGAGTTGTTCTCCTCCTCAGAGAGTTGTGCTTGTATGGAAGAGTTGTTTTGCAATGTAAAAAACTAGCTTAAGAGTTGTGCTCCTCCTCAGAGAGTTGTTTTGTATCAAATTCAAAGAATCAAAAGAGTCTAAGTGTTTGTATGGAAGAGGGGGAACAAAATAGCGACAGCACAAGTTGACTAAATTTTATCATCATAGCCTTATATTTTACATTGCAAAGCCAATCAATGGAGTTTGACATTCCGAAATGAGCAACAAAGCAACAGCACATGCAAGTTGACTAAATTTTATTGGCTCTGATCAAATGAAAATCAGTTCTAACCGTAATGCATGTTTTTCAAGTAGTATATAGTTTAAGTACAGGTTGGACAAAAGAAGTAACCGATTGGAGTAGTAATATTTAAGGCGTCATCATTCTGTTTGGGCAAGAAGAAGACGCCAGACAAACAAATGCCCAATCCAAAAGAATCTATGACGTCGTTGGAAGCTGATAGCAATAACTCTCTCTCTCTCTCTCTCTCTCTCTCTCTCTCTCTCTCTCTCTCTCTCTCTCTCTCTCTCTCTCTCTCTCTCTCAGCACAGTCTTGATTCTTGAATAAGTTTTTTCTCCAACTGTTACTCTCATTTCTCTCTATATATATCTCTCGCCACTCATTACCCAAAAAACCTACCTCAAAAAGGCTCTATTCTTGAAATTTGGTGAAGAATGGATCCTCGTCTTTGGCACAAAGTCGCTGCTGTTTCTGGTTCGCGCTCTCTCTCTCTCTCTCTAGATTCAATTTTATGTGTCTGTTTGATTCAGTTGACAAAGTGGTTTTCTTTTTGTTCCAATAATGTTGGAAACAGGAGTAGCAGCCATGGGTTTTGGAACTTATGGTTCTCATGTCTTCAAACCCAAAGACCCCACTTACAAAGAGGTTTATTTTTTCCCGCCTTTTTTCCTTCTATCTTTGTATGTACATGCAAGAAGTTTTAGTTGTTATTGCTTGGAATCGCTTCGTCTAACTGTTCTTTTTTTCTTTTTTCTTTTTTTGCTAAATCTATTTTGAAGGTTTGGCAAAAGGCATCTGTCTACCATTTTCTTCACACAGCTGCTTTGGTTGCTGCTCCTGTCACCAAACATCCCAACATTGTGAGCCCCCACATTCTTCATTTATTACTACCCGTATGTTTTATTTTTTGATAATTCAGTATGCCCGGGACAGCTTACGTGGACCAGTTTCGATTGGCCTAGGCTTGGCAATCAAGCGGGGATCGAATTAAAGCCCGGTTTGGATTGGCCTAGGCTTGGCAATGGGCCGGGATCGAATCAGGAATAATTATTCGATCCGATCCGAATCCGGTTTCAGCAAATTTGTTTAAAGGCAATCTAAATCTCATTTGGAAATCACCAGCGGGCGAGGTTCGTGAAGGCAAATAGGTTTTCTTAAAATTGAGTTTCGGATCAGATTCTTACCGTATCAGATGGATATATCAGGATCCAATCTTATTAAAATCGGATTTATTGGATCAAATTTCTCGGATTTGGATATTTCGTATTGGCAGGCCTCACAAGAATTGTTCGAACCTGAGACCTTGGTGGATCTAACCTTTCAAGTCTCAGGTCTTGATAACCAGGCTATTTCTGCATATATGAATGCATGCATAAATGTCATGTCAGATGATTGAGGGGGTGTTCCACTAACTAGTTTTTTTCAAAAATTAGTTTTTCACAAAAACCGAGACATGTCATCCTCTCACAATACATCACATAAAAAAGTGTGAACGCAAAGTGGAACACCCCCTGAATGTAAACAAGAGTTTTTGGAACCGGAGACTTTGGAAGAAGCAAACCTTTAAGTCTCAAATCTAAGGCAATCAAGCGACTTCCCCAATCCCCGTGTATGAATGCAAGCATGCATATCATGTTAGATGAACGTAATGTCTTATTGTGTTTGGTTTGCAGTTTGGAGGCCTTTTGACTACTGGAATTGTGGCATTCTCTGGGACGTAAGTGCCGTCATCTTTTCCTTGTTACTCATAATTGTATATACGGGGTTTCTTGCAATTGAACCAGTTGGGCGGTGCTGTGCACGCCACCCCTCGGCTGTCCGATCGTGTTTTGGACGGTCCGGATGTGTTTTGATTTTTTACCAGTAAGAATAAATCTAAATAATTAAAATTGCCGAACGCATCCAGGCCATCCAAAATACGATCGGACGACCGAGGAGTGCACAGCAAACCACCCCCCTGGAGTCCTGGGTATGTGCAAGTTCTGGGTATGTGCAAGTTCAATCATCAGGTTGACAGATTCTTACAGCATGGATCTCTTTAATTAGTTGCTTAAGATTTGAATCTTTCGCCTAGAGGCCTGCTAGCTAGTAACAATCAGAAATCGAGTTTTATTGAGCCTATAGTTGCGAATGATCAACGCGTGTGGCATTATATATACGAGACATCTTCAACGAATCAACTGTGCTTCTTTAGCTTATTCGGGTAGTCTTTGTTATCGCAATGGCTCGGATGATGTGTGTTAAATTGTGTTGGTAGTTGGGTATAGGTACATGTCTGATTGTCAAACCCATTAAATCCTCGTGTCAAGAACATGGGGACACGGTAAAATATTCATATATTTGGTAACGAAATTTTTTCCTTATTTAAAGGTTCCATATAGCATTTTGTGCATAGCAAGAGAGTCTTCTGGATAGTGATATAGCAAACTTGAATTCCTAAATATGCTTTCATAGCGATTGTCCAGCTAAAAAGTCTTACACAGCCTGTACCCTTGCCCAAGTATCTGGTGTCCGACAAGGATACTTAGAGTATTTGCAAGAGTCCATGAAAGGTAGTATGGCCTATCTTTGACCGGATCTAAGAAGTGATTAGTTGAGATGCCCGTAAGCTAGTCCGAACACTCTGACCACCACCGAACCAAAAAAAAATTTGTTCTCTTGCAATCACATTTTCCAGATTGAAGATACCACAGCCATTTTTCATATTCTTTTGATTTTTTTTCGTTTTTGGATCATATTCATACTCCCTCTGGCCTCTGTCACATTTTAAATGTCTCCTACGTAAAATTGTGTCATTTTAACTTTAAAAGAAAAAATCATCTCCCTAGATTTTTTTTTTTACACTTTTTACACCATGCAAAAGTACTCACTAACATCTTTTGAATGGTACAAAAAAAATTAAAAAACTAATTCTGAAAGTAATTTATTTTTTAAGGTCAAACTTGCACGGCCTCACGTAAGGGACATTAAAATTGGGACGGAGGGAGTTTTACTTATTATGTTAGCTTAGTAGGAATTTGGGACTGCGGACTAGTTATCTGATATCAAAGTTAACACCACATTTCCGAAAATTTCTCAGGTGTTACACTGTAGCATTGCTTGAGGATAAAAAGTATGCCACCTTAGCTCCATTTGGTGGCTTTGCATTTATTGGTGCCTGGGCAAGCTTGCTTTTCTGAGATTTTGAATTTGGAGAGTTGAAAACTCATGAAGTGTGAAGACAACAATGTTGTTTCCTTTGTAAATGGCATTTTATTTCATTCCTTCACAACTGTTGCAATGTGGTGTTCAATGTTTTCTGATGTAAATCTCACTGAATTTGTAGCAAGTTTGTTAACCGTTCGAAAATGTTCAAATTATATTAACTATTGCTCGAATTATAAAGGTGTTCGAATTCTATTTGATGTCAGGGCTCGTCTAGTTTCTGATTTGTACTCGAACCGTGTGGAAAAGAGTTGGTGTATCGGCTACCGCAATTCATCCCAGTGCGGCAGTACCAGTTTGAGTTGCGAGAAAACCTCAAAGAATGGCCCCCTCCTTGCTACATCTTCTGGAAATGAAGAACTTTACTAAAATATCATAGCAGTAGAGTCATCAGAATTCTTGATTCATCTAAATTCCTGGTTCAAACTCAACCTTAATCGCGCGGATCAGTTGGATGATCACGAGGAACCAACAATAACATCTCTCAACCCAGATGGATCATTCAGAAAATCAAATTCGCTAAAACACTTATTTCCTTTCACTTGTGACGCCAAAAAATATGTTACAAACTCCGTGTTGCAATACACCACGTAAATGATATTCAGAAACTTGACAGTTACAAATTACAAACTACAATGATACAACTTAAGCGATACAAACACCTCCAATTACACCCAAGATGGCAATATTACCAAATAAGGGGGGCGGGACAGGTTGGCGGAGGTCAAATCTATGTTCAATACACAATTTCCTACCTAGATGCATATCTAAAGGACATTGGACAAATGTTTACTAAATCTGATCAAAAAATATCCTATATACATTACAATTCCTACTTCAACTGACACCATGTTTTGCAAGCAGGTTGATACGAACTATTGGCAATTTAATGTCAAAACAACCATATTTGCATCACATGAAATAGATTAACTTTTCTACCACCCCATCTTCGGATTTAGGCGAAATTTGTCCGTGTCCATCCGCAAAAAATCTCGAGAGGACAAAGCATAATCCTTCATTTCATTGTGAAGCAATGTATGGGTATTTTAAGCAGTACAACTTTTTATACTTTTACCTGCTTCAAGGAAGAGTTGTTGATTTCTTCCCAGGCCCATCCATGCACATCATCATATGACCAAATTCAAGGATTCCTGAAAACAAACAATAAGGAGGCAAACCGTCACTAAACAGAGTGGATAAATTGAATAGCGTTCACAGGACTGACATATCACATATGCAAAACATCAGTAGCAACTAGCAACTCACAAAAAACTCAAATTTGTCAAGAGTACTACTGTACTAGTATCACCCGTTACCAAAAGAAAAAATTACTAGCAATACAACCAGCAGAAAATGAAATATGATCTGCATTCGGCCATCTTATATCCAATAACCAACATTCGGCAGACTAAACATTTTAGCGTTGAAGAGGCAAGTTGCAGTAATATTTTCAGAAACAAAAACAGTAACAGCACCCATGTAATCCCCAACCCATGGTGTATGGGCGAGGGAGGACTGGAGATGGACCTAACTGTTGACATATTCACAAAATGACTATTCGTAAAGTTTTACCCCTGAAATAGGAACTCAAGGGACGTACGCCATTGAACCATGCCCCTAAATCAAAGCCACAAGGCACCCGTGATCATTCCCTGATTTAATTTTTTCAAAAAGAAGGTTACAGCAGGTTTATGGACATGTAAAAATCACCTGTGCCAGGAACCACTTGAAAAAAAAAAAAAAAAAACCAGAGAGGAAGAAGGAAGCACATCTAAGAAAAGAAAGATTTTACTTAGCACATGCAAGAAACTGTGAACGTTAAGGGTGGTTCAGTATTTAAGATCTAAGCTCTAAGCATATAACATGTGGGTTAACAAAAAGCAATTACCATCCAAGGAAAGGTGAAAAGAATGCAGATGGGAAGGCTCTGTCATGGCCCAATATAGCGGTATATGAGGTCAGTTGTTATAGTAGTTCGGAGCCAAGCTGCTTTGGCTTTTCAATCTAAAATAAGCCGGAGGAAAAACTTGACAGGATCGTTAATGAACAACTGCTGCCACAACAGTCACCTTCCCACTCAGTCAACCAGACGCGAAGAATCGTGCCACTGCTGAATACAGCTGCTCTTGTTCGAATGGCTTGGACACATAATCATCCATACCGGACTTCATGCACTCCTCTTTATTAGCTTGAATCACATCAGCTGTCATTGCGAATATCGGAGTGTGCCAAGGGGTCACATTTGAAAACATCTCACTGGATGCTTCACCAAATTCAATTCTCTCGTTAAACTCGCGCTCAAGACTACGAATTCGATGCGTAGCGTCAAAGCTGCACATTTTAGAGAGAACAATAATGTATCACAACACTGTGCTTATGACCAATAATCATAAAACTCCCAGTCTGCCAGAATACATTAGGAATTGTTTGCCCTCATAATTATGGAAGTGAGAATACTTTTTTTGATAAGTTACGAGAGATGAGAGTACTTAGAGGAGACAAGCCATTACCCATCCATTTCTGGCATTTGGAGATCCATGAAGCAAGCATCAAAGTTGTGGGGTGGCTTGAGCATCGCTAAAGCAGCCTTTCCACTATCAACACAGGTAACAATTGCTCCATACTTCTTTAGAGCACCTTCTGCGACTCTTCTGTTAACAAGATTGTCATCTACCACCAAGATCCGCTTGTTTCTTAAAAGGACTCCAAGAATCGGGGGTTTTCCTCCACTTGCTTGCCTCTTCTTGCCAATCCTTGGCACTTCTTGGAAGCAGAAGATTAGCACGCTTAATCGAAGAGGCTTCATGAGAACGTTATCCACTAAACCAGCTGATTTGAGCTCATCGCGCTCAGTAGGAGTTATGGAGGTTGATATTAGAAATATCTTTGGCAGGGATTCTGGGACTTCTGTTCTGCTGTTTTGCCTGAGCTCTTTTAGCAGGAGGTGGAATGGATGACTTGAATCCATGCCCCAAACATCTTTGTCAACAAGAACCATTGAAATTTTTGATGATTCACTGGACATTATAACAAACAATAACGTTAGTAGAAAGAGGATAAAATGAAGAGTGTGGAAAAGAATTTTTCACACTTCCATAATGCGAAGCTCAACTACAATCTATTACAAGTAGTACTAACAATAGTTTAACCAGTCACATGGATATCTTCAGATGAAAAACAAAGTATTGGTGCAGCAGGAACGTGCTTCACAAGTACCCAGTTATTGGGAATCAAATAACAGAAATCCTTGGGTTGCTTCATTACCAACAGTGTAAGAGGTGGACATCAATATAATAGTGCAGAGTTGTATTAAGAATAGATGTAATTGCTAGAACTTCTAGCAGCATTCGGATTATCAGATTATCAGTTTGGAGTCATCGAATTCAGGCTCAGATTTTCTTGATCGAATTTGGATTGAATCTGGTCTATTGACAGGCCTAGCTAGAAGTTTTTTCCCTCAGACAAAAAAGTTACTACACACAAAATACAAAGAATCTGTACTCCGTATTTGGGGTCATATCTGACAAACATTGTACACGACTTTCTGAGACTTCCTTTCAAATTAAGTTGAAATTGGCAACCCAAAGAAAGATAATTCGTGCACTATATCTATTCAAGAACTTTGAGTAACTAAAGCACACTATGATATTAAATCTCTGATGAATTACGAAGCACTTCAAGCTACTCAAGTTCTCACTGAGTCAGACAAGAAATTAGTAAAACAATTTTACCTTGGGTTTGAGGCGCAACTAGAAAGATAAGCACAAGCAGACTCCATACTGAAAGCTATACCATCGACAATAATTCCCAGTCTCTGAAGATGATATCTGGTCACCTCAGCTCGAATGCTTCTATCATCAACAACCAATGCCCTAAGCCCCCTAAAGTCTGAAACAGCAGGGTCATAATACTGCTGCATTGTATCCAAACTACTTGTTTCTCCTTTTTTCAAAACTGCCGTAAATGAAAAAGTACTGCCCGTACCGGGTTCGCTCTCAAACCCTATCTCTCCTCCCATGAGGTCCACCAATCGCTTGCTAATGCTCAACCCTATTCCTGTGCCACCATAAGTTCGTGAAGTGGAACTATCAGCCTGCATAAAAGGCATGAAAATACAATTGTGTGCGTCTTGTCGAATTCCCACACCAGTATCTTCAACTGTCACTAATAATTTGATGTTCTCATATTCCTCTGGCAAATCAGTGCCACTACTTAAATTGCTGAAATTTTTCCAACTCTTCTTCCTGTCAACCACAGGAAACCCACTCAAGGTATTATAAGAGTTCTTTGACGAGTTGGGGACAAAGGTCAAGCTTTGTTTCAGCACTTCATCCCCGAGAGCAGATGGGTGTCTCACTTCCTCTGCCAGATGTACTGAGACAAAGATGTGCCCTTTGTCATCCGTGAACTGCAATTGAACCATTTGCTGGATTAGTAAACTGCAAATATTCAACCAACAGACGAATTTCTCGAGATGATAAATCTATATGACTGGAGTAAAGTTGGCAATAGATACAATGCTTTCATAAGGCTGATATCTAGTGTAGAAGCGCCACCACAATTCCATGTGCCCAGAAACAAATCTCTTCAGCTTGTGGATTACTTGCATGTTCTCATATCAGCTTAAGAGATCAGACCACATAACATCATCAAAGTCCCTGTAAAGTTTTAACACCAATAACAGGGCACGTACCTTTTGCAGGTGATTACATACAAAGGATCCTATTTTTCTGATGGTCCTTTCTTTATGCCTTGTGTTTTTAAAGGCTGTCTTTTTTTCAGCCGAGGATACACATATTACCGCAATAGAACATGTTTGACCGTAATGTCAACAATCACAAGACTACATGAGTCTGAGAACTATGCGGAGGTCAAGGGAACAGATTGTCAACAGAAACCAAAAGGAAACAGATTTTTTGTGTTTATGTTCTTGTTTCCAACTAGTGCTCCAGTCAATCAAACTGAAATCACATTAGAATCATGGTATGATGAAGTAGGTAGCATGTAGACTGCAGTAGTAGTTGCAGGCATTAGTATTTGACAATTCCTGTATAGATGTGGATATGTCATGTGTGTCCAACTCTAACCCATTTCCAAGAAGTGCACTTGCAAAAAGTAAGGCCATCTTCCTCGGAAGGGAAAAGAGCAAAACTATCCTCAAAAATAATTAAGTTCATATGCTTTAAGAACCCAAAAATAAATATTTCATATGCTTCAAGCAAAAAAACAGACATATTCAAGAAACAATATTATCAAAAGTGACCTATGAAACTGCAAATTTCTATACTTCAAGGCCCTGATATGGAGTGGCAGGCAAGATACCTTTTTCAGAACTAATCAAGTAACTTATGTTCATCAATGGATAAGGCAAAAAAAAAAAAAAGAATTCCAAACAATAGCAGCTGCAACAAGGATTCTTCTGCATTTTATTCCACTAAGAAAAGAAAAGTCTAGAATAACTGCAAACACAGCAAACCTTGATCGAATTTCCAACGAGATTAGTAATTATCTGCCGAAATCGTCCAGGATCTCCAACAACAACTGCAGGAATTTGATCGGAGACGTAGACTGCCAACTTCTCTCATGCAGAGGAACACAAACAACAAACTTCGGGTGAGAATTATATCAACTCACCACGTTAACAATGCCATTCCCTTCAAAATACCTATGCAAAAGGAAACATCAACCAAATACGGCAGTAAACTGCAAGTTTGCAAGTTACCTCTATCCCTTTCTTATGAGATTTGCCTGAGAAAAGCGACAAAACATTATCAAGAACAGCACGCAGATCGAAAGGTACAGCCTCGAGCTCAAGCCTGCCGGATTCTATCTTAGCTTGATCAAGAACCTCATTAATCAATGATATTAAATCTTTCCCACTAACAAGAGCAGTCTTGGCAAAATCCAGTTGGTTTGCATTAAGACCTGTGTCCATTAGCATTTGCAGCATACCTGTATTTAACATAAAGCTATATTCAGTGAAGTGTTGTGCCCAATGTAAATTGATGGATCTTGATCTAAAAGATTTTTCAATCACCTAAAACGCCATTCATGGGGGTCCGGATCTCATGTGAAACTGTCGCGAGAAACTACAGAAGGCAGAAAAAGTTTGGTCAAGGACATTGCAAGAATAAGATGTTCAGACAAGGCACAATTCCCATGGTGAAAACTACAAAGAACAAAATATTTTGTGATTCCAAATATTTTGGGAGAAATAAAGAAAAGCAATGAAGTTGATGAATTTCCAGAGATATTCAAGAGTGAATTTGTCTATCCGGCCTACTGGGGAAAAAAATGCACCTGAGATTTTGCAACATCTGCAGCTTCAGCACGGTGTTTGAGCTCCATCATGTCCCGATAGTCATGTTCCACCTTTGCAATTCGGAGTCTTGCAGCATTAAAGATATGAAACAGAAGAAAAGTGATAATAAGAGCTCCCCCAGATGCCATTATTGCAGTCCAATTTAGAGTGGGTTTTTGCTTGAACCTGCATCCAGAAGAAGAATAAAAAGCGTTACCCTACACCCTCGCTATCCTTTACACCTAACCACATGTGACAACTGACCTGCATCGCATCTCATGTTTCCGCGCTGGATCACCAAATTCAAGGGTGCTAATATGCAGTAAACCAGTATCAATGACATCATCAGGACCGTACATTTTGATGGGTTCATTTTTATTGGTTGTGTCGTAAACATGCACAACAATAATTTGTTTACTTGCAAGCTGGTGTAACAGCTTCTCCACCAGAGATGGGACATCATAAGATGCACCCAGATACCTTCCGAAGAGCAAGCCACAGAATAAAAGAGTCAGCAATACAATCCATTAGACAACAAGGCAATGAGGCATACTGACAACTCCAACAATAAGAAATACTCCATCTATCCCATGTTCTTGGCCCTTTCTTCAACCGTCAAGCCCTTTTATCGGATCAACAGTATTGCATTTTTGTGAGAAAAAACTAGAGATTTTTCCGCCAATCATAAGAGTTCAATTAGTTCTTGTAAAGGTAGTTTTCAAAATCAAGTAAAGGGAATAAATTGGAAAACATTATACAATAATCAAGATGTTTGGGATAGTGAAAAAGGACTGCAAATACGGGGCAGAGAAGTAATTATTTCCTAGATGTCATATAGGAAAGCAAATATATCTGAGCAGGTTAATTTACCCGACAGTAGCATTAATACGTTGCTCTGGTGTAGCATCTGGTGGAAGATGAGTGCCATACACAGCAAAAGTCAGTACAACCCCCAGGTGGTTGGATTTCAATAAGTTAAACGGTGTTGTCAGGACTCCCTTTCCAGATGCTCTTGCTCGCAAGATGTTCTCTCGATCTTCCTATATAGCAGTTACAGAAATGAAATGTTTATCCAGTAGAAATACTGCCATTACGGAAGATAATTATTGTTCGCAACAGAAGTTACCATAAGGTTTATATTCCTGGGGTTGGAAGGTGGAACTACAACCTGATATGGCAAAAAAAAAAAAAAAAACTACACTATGAATCTAGAAGAAGCATGTCTCCCAACTTGGAAACTAATGCAGAGATCAGATGGTTATAATCATCAACCATGCTCAATAATCAATACAACGTCATCTTCAAATCATATACATTTTATTTCCACGGTATATATCTGAATGGCTAGCCGGAGGAAGCTTGTTCAATTTGTGAAGCCTGATTCAGTCTCGGTTTTCCATTTCGCATACAGTAATTGGAGATGTAAACACTAGATTATAAATGCATGTTATACAAAACTAATGTAATTTTTACTTTCTTGATATGTAGTCGAAATCAGCATTGTTAGATTTCATAGCACATCACTCGCCTAAGCCGCCCAAGCTTGGTTAACATCCTCTGGAGGCTACTCCACCTATTGCCAATTGATTTTAGTTTGGAACCCTCCAAGAAATCAAACATGGTATCAGAGTTTGGTCCTGGGTGGCCTCACCTCACCTGGTCGGAGTCTCTACCCTAGTCAATTTTGACTGGTTACAGTTCACATGAATTTACTAGAGGTAAAACTGGAATCATTAGCTTCATGAAAATGAAAACTGATCTGAAAAACAAAAGATATTAAAAGCTTACAAGCTAAACAAGGCGCACCTGTCCAGACATCATATCAATAGATACGATATGGGAGACGGTTTCTTGAGAAAAAATAACCGGTGCATATTCATCTTGAGGGGGTGAAGGATCCAAGTTTTCAGGGTCACAGTCTTGGATCAAACTTTGATCTTCAGTTTCCATTTTCTTTATTGTCCATCCATGCTTCTTCTCAAATTCTTCTCTGTCCGCATGAAGAACTCTCAAGGCATAGGCAACTCCACTCGTAAGTGGCCTCTCAAAAGCTGTTCTTTCAGTGTATCCTCCAAAGGTTTTCTGTCAATTAAACAAACATTGTCAGGGTAGTCAAAATCACTACCACAACGAAACAGAGCAACGTAGTACAACAAACAAACTTCTTTATATCCTTGGGGAGTGTGTCATGAGATGTATTACCATATTGGTAACAACTACAAGAGCTCATCCACAAGTTTAGGAGTTGTTGTTTGGGCTTCACTCCTTTTACACGGAAGATCACCCCATAACATTTGATGCGGGAGTGGAAGATTATAACATCAAGAGTACAGTTTTCTCATGATGACCCTAACATGTGTTGCATGTGTCAAGTCCCATAACAAAAGTTTGCATTAGGAATCATGGTTGTACAAGTAGAGCCATTTGGCATCCCTTAGCTCACCATTACGGGGACTTAGGGCTGATGCCAATTAGGTTCACGGCTCCTACATATATATCCCCCATGCAAACTTCCAATGCAGGATTCAGCACACCTAATGGGTAGGTTCGTTACTCCCATGGTCCTCGTTGTAGGCCCATCTTTCACCCCAATGCTTTGCCCTTTTAAAATTAGAAGCACAAAATATTATTTCCAATTGCCCCTCGTAAATTTATGGATGTGTACAAAAGTCAGAAAGGAATGGCAATGATGTAGCTAAATGTTTGTTAACTTGAATGTAAATGTTATATGGAATAGAGGGCTATATATTTTACTCACGGATGATAAGGGAAAAGGTGAAAGGTGGTGAGAAAATCTTACCTGATCGACTGCAGAAGGTTCTTTCCCGTGGTGAAATGTGGAGACCAAGATAGCCAAGGCATGCACGTGATTCATGCTCACATTGAACTGATCCTGCAGCATCCTTGCCCTTTCATCACACATGTTGGCAAGCATATCTTTCCGTTTGGAAACATCAACCGTACTTATATACCAATATAAAAAACCAGAAAATAACACCCCAGCTATGAGAAACCCAATAAGGAAATTCAACCTCCAATTCCCACGGACTGGCTGCTGTTGTCTCTGTAGTGGTGGCAGCTGCTGCTGAAAAAGCTTCCATTTCTCATTTCCCAGCACTTTTTGGCATAAGCATGGCATAAGGCAGCTAAGTACTACCCCCAAAAAAATCCACCAACAAGCATTCACCGAGCAGAAAGAAAAGCTTTGGCATTGCTCTTTTACCCTAGCTCCAAAAGCTTTTCTCTGCAATACATACTGATCAAAACCAAACTAAGACCATAAGCAAAAGGAAATGAAAAATATGTACAATTAATCTTGGCTTTTGCAAATTTCAAAGCAAGGAAATCCTTTAGCAAAAGTAAAAATATGATATACATAGGCCGTCTCAGAAGCCATGAAAAGGAAATTCTCCTATAATCATAAAGCAAATACATGAGTCAGTAGATACTAGCTCCCGACTAGAAAGGTTCAAAAGTCAACTGTATGAGAGTATTTCATTCAGCTGCCACTTGTGAACCCAATAGTTTCAACTCAATTACATATTTCTAATCTACAAATTTCCAGTTGCTTGTGGACCTAATAATACAACCAAAAATAAAGTTTTAATGACAAGGATTCTTTCTGTTTTTACATCCATATTTCCAATCCTTGTACGATGTGTCTACTTATTTAATTGATCTCTGTAAACCCTGTGATTCTTTGCCTCATTCTGGTAGCCTTTTCTGAAGTATTTCATCGAACTGGCATGATAAGAAAATTTATCAAGAAGCCCATACAACAATTCAAATTGTGAAACTTCTAAGATTGAAAAGCCCATCCAAGTCATAGAAAATTCAAGAAAGCAAATTCCTGATTTAGCCTGACACAGCTCTACCTTTTGACAGCTCTGATCACCCGATGCAGCTGTAGACATAGACCATGAAGCAGAGGGTAGAGACTTGTCCTCAGGCAAGTACAGGCCACGTTTACGGGGGACATCCTCTTCCCGAACAGGGCATTGGTCCTGGAATTCAACATTTTCTGCAATCATGCCATGCTGGCTTGCAAATCCCTGCTTCTCTGAGCAGATAACCTTCATAGCACAGGCTACATTAATAAGCAGTGTTTCATCACGTACATTTTTTGCACACTGCAAGGGCTTTTTCTGCAAGACACAACTAAAAAGGCATGAAAATTGGATGCAAAAGTCACACTGATATAAAAGTTGGATGCAGGAGTTCTGTTAAAGCATCCAACTCAAAACCAATGGGCAATGAGCAGAGAGGCCGCCCAGACTCATAGAATAGCTTTGGAGGTTTTACTTAACCAATGTGAGACAAGCTCTAACATTCCCCCACACATGCAACCCCTGTCCCGCACGTGGAGAGATAAACAACGATTCAACACATACGATAATTATCACCATCAACTACAAACTAAGGGGAACCAACCATCAACAACATAAAGTCTTTTCCAAAAGCCTCCGGAAGCCTAGTTTTGAAACCATGGTAATGCATCCAACTCAAGCAATTGGCAATGAGTGGAGAGGAGAGGCCGCCTAGGCTCATATACTAGCTTTGGAGGTTATAATTAACCAATGTGGGACAAGCTCTAACAAGTTCCACTATATCAACTCGGATTTCCTCTCTTTTTTATTTTTTAATCTCAAATTCCATTTCAAGAGGCATATCTGAGGTAGCTTTATTGTGAATCAAAGAACATCAAAATTATAATTAGACTTGAAAAGAAAAGGAACCAGTTAAAAACCTAAAGTAAAAAAGCCATTACACAACTTCACTTAATAACTCCTCTACCTTAAAGTATTTCATTTCGTCTTACTTTTAATGAAGAACAGATCAAAATGGAAGAATCACTACTGTGGGAAAAATGTATTGACAACTCAACCATAAAATAACAAAATGGTTTAGTTCAGCTACACTCGGCACACTTCAATCTTCAGTTCTACATGTATATACCCTCAAAGATCACAGCAGCAAAATGCCATGGACAATTTATTATAACAGATCCTGAAGTGAACTTTTATTATCCTTCTTTGTTAAGTCAACTTCCTAACTTACAGAAGTATAAATTAGTACAAAACAGTTGTTATCAAAAGCAACTACCTCCATCTACAGACCAAGCAACCAGGACTAAAAACAGAAGACTTACTACTATAATATCCAAATCAAAGATGTTGAAGATACAAGTCTAAGAGATAAAGATACATCACCTGATCTGATCCGTTGAACAAAGAAGCCGAATCATGAAATTGCTCCTTGCTGACATTGAAATGCTCTAGCAACCCCCTATCTTTGTCTTGAGGCAAATTTAGGGTCTCATACTTTGAAGCCCCATCATTCAAGCCCGAGAAAACCCAAATAAACCCAATAATAGCAGCACCCAAAAGGCATAGAAACAGAAGCAGTGTTCTCCACTTCCAGACTCTATCAGACTCATGCAAAGGCTCCTTTGCCTTCTTCAGCTTCAAACTGCTTGAGAATTTACTATTAGAGCCAGAGTGTTTGCAATTCAAAGACATCTTACCCAGAATCCACCTACATGTCCTCAAAAAGAGCCTGGAAAGGTTGAGAGAAACCCCAGAGAGAGCAGAAATGGTCATCAATATTAGGCCTAAACAAAACTCACTACGAGGATTCAAGCACAAACCCAGTTCCCAAATTCAAGAAAATCAAACCTACCCAGCTCAAAAGACCAGCCAAAAACAGACCTTCAGCTAACCCGTTGGGAAAAAAAAAGGAAGAAAAATGGAAAACTGAGAGAAACCCAGCTCAACCCTTGGCAAACTAAGGTTCAACTAGTCAGCATATATGAGTTACCTCTTCAATTTCTTTGGTTTTTAGCCAAACCCCTTTTAGAGGACACAGGGGAAAGCAAATCACGCCGAACAAACTGGTTCATACCCAGTCGCTATGTTAGGAACCTGTGATGGAATCACTAATGAGACAAGAAAAAGAACTGGGTTTTTCCCTATTCCAAGTTCTTTCTTGCTCGCACAGCTCGATTGAGCAGAAAGAAGAATCAAGTTCAACACTTTCTTGGAAATAAACTCATCATCAAAAGGGAACAGGTGAAACCCAGTTGGTTTTACTGAAAACCCAGCTGGAATCAATGATCAGAGTGTGAGATAAAAGAGGTGATTCTCTATCTCTATCTCTCTCTCTCTCTCTCTCCCTCTCCTGTTTGGGGTGAGCATATATTGTGAAGTTGGGGTACATCATTATCTCATCATCTAGTAGGGAAAGTTAAAGCAAAAACCAAACACAACAAAGAACTGGAATCACACCAAATAATACGCAATTTTTCCCCCTTTTCACAGCTTTGATAGGGACAGCACCGTATAATAGCGTTTTTTTTGTTTCTAGCTCTGTACAGATACAAATAAATACGTGTGTAGAGATTGTATGCATATGTGGAGAGAGAGAGTGGGAGAGAGAAGAAAAAGTGGTCACCAAAGATGGCTGAGGCCTGAGCCCTCTGGTGTTCAATGCAGGGAGACCAGTGGGAAAAGCTCAACGATTTAGGCGTTTTGCTACACTGGATATCATGTGTTTCGGTAAGGGTGTTTTCAGAATAAATTAATTTTTCACGATTTTTTATATAATGTATTGTGAAAAAATGATCTGTCTTGATTTTTAGAAAAAAAACTATTTTTTGTTAATGAAACACCTCCTGATTTTAGCAAATGAGAAAATCATTTTCTCAATTCATCAAATGGAAATAGGTTGATTTTATAGAATCTTCATTTTAACAAATGAGAAACAAGGCATAATAACGAGGAAAAGCACTTGATGCTAACATGCGCCTTGGGTCTTGTTATTTTTAGCCTACACTTTATTCTAGGGTTGAATATTATTGATTTGGCCTAATATGGCCATCCATGTCGGCTATATAGCACAACAAATGGGACAAACAAAAATAAGAAAATAAGAAGGTAAAAATGATCGATGCGATTAAGGCCTCCTTTGGGTAAAAAAACCATTGTGGTTTATTTTTCGTCTTTATTCACAAAACTTTAAGTTTAACTAATAATTTTATACTTTTTAGATTTCTCTCGTAGAGAGGAGCCAAGAAACCACAACAAATCGACCGAAAACTAACAAATGCAAAAAAAAAATTGAATAAGGACAAAACCAAAAAAACCAAAAAACCACCAAAAAACCAGTTTTTTCAATTCACCCAAAGGAGGCCTAAATAAAGGGGAATTAAACTAATCACTCAAATCCAAGCTATGATTAGTTTGACCACTACTTTGCACATATTTTATTCAAAACATGCTTGTGCGGTTGAGAAACATATAGAAAAAACGATGCAGACTTATGGCGGTTTGAAGTAAACATTAGAAAATAAATAAATACACAGATGGCGTTTGGGGGGTCTCAACATTAATGTAAAACAACAAATAATTTATACATGTCGCATCAGTATTATGCGGCTGAGCCTGAAAAAAATAATGAATGGGCTCTGAATATTTGTTGTTCTCTTTTTCTAATGTGGTGATGGTAAGAATTCACAAGTTGTATGTTAATTCTTAAGAAACCAGTCTATATGTAAATACCGCATCATTAATATGCCGTAGAGTCCTGAAGAAATATTCTTAGCTTTGAATATTAATTGTTCTCCTTTTTTAATGTGGTGAGGGTAAGAATTCACAAGTGTGTGTGTTTTAATTCTTGAAAAAACAGTCTATAAAGCATTTTGTCGGTTTAATTGATCTCCCTAATAGTTAAATAAATAGTGGCATCGATCTCTCATAATTAGATGAGGTGCGAGCATGGCTCAGACACCTAAATTTTCATACATATACAACAAGGGGCCGGTTCCCCTCACACTTAAAAAAACACACAAAAAAACACACGATTTTGTTACGGGCCCCACTGTGACGTTCTGAACCGTTGATCTTATGGTTGATTGTGGCACAAAATTTGTGTCACTATCATTATTCTGTTAAATATGTAGTTGAGATCAAATAAGACCTTTTTTTGTACAAAAATACAAAAAATTAAAAGTACGAGTCTAGCAGTATGGTTGGTGCTTGTTAACCTAAGAGACCCCGCCATACCAAACAAGAGGTCAAATGAAAGAGAAGGGAGAGATTCTGGAGGCGGGGAGCCTGCTGTCAGTGTATTCTCTCAAACTGGTAGGGTATTGAATTCTGAATTAAAATCAAACGAATTAGATCAATAACGTAAAAATATCCAATGGGCCCGATTTTCTCGGTGATGATCACTTGAATAATTATTTTAAAATTATTTAACAGTTCGGATCGTTTGTGTGGGATTCAAAAGTGAGCCCCACGAGATTGTATTTTGCGAAGCTATTGACTTAACTAACCAAAACGCTGTCGTTTCAATTGCACAGCACCTGCTGTGCATATCTTGCACAGCAGGCTCCCCCCCTCCGGGAATTCTCCCTTACAAATAATGTATCTACAGTGGGGATTGTTGTTAGGCCGGTGCACCAAGTGGCCAGGGTTTCACCTGCCCATGAATTTTGTATATTTGCAGTTTTGCACTATCATTTCAATATTTTAATGCCTCCAATTACTATTTTTTTGGTGTTGACATATTATAAAACAAACTATTTCAACAACTTTAAGGATTTGATGAAATAGAACTTTGGGAACTCTCTTAAGCCAATTCGAGGAAGTGCCTTTTAAATTGTTAATTCGTCTTTATTAATGCTTTGGCAGTTAAAAAACTTGTTGTTTAAGCTAGGTCCAAGGGCTTAGATTACTACTCATTGTTAGTTCAATCTTGGGGTACAAGCTTTGGAATCAATTCGTTGTTCGACTACGACTACCTTTCTCTTATTGTTTTCTCGTTAGGTTGCAACATAGATTAGGGATTCCACTTTCTTTGAAGATGGGCATAGCCACTTTTCGGATAGTTGGTTTAGGTTAGAGAATCAAGATGTCCTTTCGTTCCATGCCGGAGGAAAGCTTAAGGCCCCCCCTTTCCAACTGACCATATGCATTAACGGGTACTTTCGCAAAGAAGGTGCTTCCACACCACTCATCAAATACAAATCTCTGCTATGCATGTATGTTTTAAGGTATTCTAGCAATCCTTGAAAATCTCTTTTTCTTTTTCTTTTTCTTTTTTTGGTAATTCAGAAATGCATTAAACAAAGCTAGAAGAACAACAAAATCACGCCAGCGAGAATGGCCATAGAGTTACAGCAGTCCAGCAAAAGGAAACATAAACCAGTTGGGGCAATAAAGCACAGCATAACAAAGGGGACTAGCTAGTCTAGAAATTGTCTAAGATTTAGGCTATCCCTAATGATAAACTCTCTCAAATAGAGAGGATAGTTCTCATGAATTTTGAAATCTTCTTCCTGTTCCGCAACAGTTCGAGCTAAGTGGTCAACGCACTCATTGGTGCCTCGGGGAACATGGGCAAGAGTTGAGTTGGTTCCAGCGAGAATAGTCTTTGCATCCTGAATAATCGTACTCAGGGGATGATTCGCACTTTTTTTTTTTGAACGGCAAAGAAGAATTTTATTAATCTCTGAAAACGGATTACAAATATTAAATGGATCCTGGAAAAAAGGCATCACAACGCGATAGAGGCATCCCAACTAGGTTGGCACCCCTCACCGCGACAATCATATGCCACCAAAGACCCAAGGGGAAATAACAAAGGTTAACCAGAAGTCAACCAAATGGAACCAAATACACTGTGGGATCTAATAAAATGACAATAGCTCCTTAGCAAAAGATCAAGAGATTTCCAAAAGAGCTTCATATGCCAAAACTTCAGTCAAATAAGGGAGCTACAACAAACTTAGCAGCAAAATGGCCATCAATCCTTTTGGTAAAAAGTGACCAAATCCACCATGCAGTCCTAAAGTAGACAAAAACAGTAGCAATATCCAGAGGCATAACGGCAAAGCAGCCAGCAGATTCAGGGCAGTGGCATAACGGCAAAGCAGCCAGCAAATACTGGGCAGTAGCAGCAACCAAATCCTTAGTTTTATCCTCATCAGAACAGAGAAACACAAGCAACAAGCAGCAGGTAGCTAACAGAAACAATCTATAAGATGTTGGAAACATGAGCAGCAGCAGATTTCTGGATACCAAATTCAGCAATGTAATGGTATGAGGCAACAACCAATCATAGACGAGAGACCTGGTACAAAGCTAACAAACAATGGGAAAACTATTCCCATCCAAAAATAGAATGCCAATCAAACAAAGAGAAACGACAGACACAAAGACACAAACCAGACAGACTCAAGAGAACCTACAGAAAACCCAAAAAACCCAGACAAGACCAAACCCCAGACAAGACCAAAAAAACCCAGACAAGCCCAACAAAACAAGAACACCCAGACAAAACAACCCCAAAACAGCCTAAAAGACCCAAACCAGAGGGAAAAAACCCGCAAGCCCAACAAAACACAAAACCAAATAAAACAACCCAAAGAAGACAAACCACAAAACCCACAACCCAAAAGGACTAACTCAGAACACAACAACCCCCAAAAGAAAGATTAAGAAGCTTGTAAAATACTTCTAAATCTGAAGATGAAGTCATTGACAAAGTACTCTTTGCGGTCCCATTTGGACCTAACCCATAAGGCTATTCTAATTTTGATGAGCTCCACAAGATCTTCCCAGATTATGGTTTTGCCTTGGAAAATATGTTCATTCCTCAATTTCCAAAGGGACTAAAGAATGGCAAGGGGGATGCAGTCCCAGATTACCTGTATTTTTGGTTTGTACTTTGTCCCAACCCACCATAGGAAAAGAACTTTTAAATCTCTGGGAGTTGACCAATTGATGCCCCACCAATCTAGGATTTCACACCAAACATTCCAGACCTCTTGACACAGCAGTAAGGAGTGATCAAGTGATTCTATTACTCTTCCACAGAACTTGCATAGGGCCTGATCATGGTTGTTGATAACACCAATTCTAAATAAATGTTCACCAGTCTTCAACTTTCCCAGGTGCACCATCCAAATAAAACATTGGATTCTGAATGGAGCAACATTATGCCAAACCCATTTGAGAGTTTTTCTTTCGCTAATCTCAGTATTTGATACTGGGATGAGGGAAAGCATGTACATAGAAGATACAGAATAAGAGTTGGAATTGCATGCTTTCCAAGAGAAATGATCAGGACTTTGTTGGAAGTTGATTTGCATACCATTTAAGAGGTTAACCATAGACTCCAATTCTTCAGCTTCCCATATGAATAAGTTCCTTCTAAAGTCAAACTCCCAGTTGAATTGTTCTTCTTTTCTTTGCCACACCTCAGCAATAGATTCCTCTGTGTTGATAATTACTCTGAAGATTCCAGGGAATAAGTTGTTTAGTTTCTTACCATCCACCCATTCATCTGTCCAAAACCTAATGGATTTGCCATCACCAATTGAGAGGCTGATGTTGTCTTTGAATTTGGAGAAGACTGAGGGCTTTTTTTACTCAATTTGGATGATATCTTTCCAGAATACAGAGACATGCCTGTTAATGTCCATGCTTGGTAGCCAGAGATTTGAATTCATTTTGTACTTAGCACAAATAATCTTTCTCCAAAGTGCACCCTTTTCAGAGCCAAATCTCCACCACCATTTTAGTAGTAAAGCATCATTCATTTCCTTGATACCTCTCACTCCAAGACCCCCATTTTCCTTTGAATGTTTGATTTTGCTCCAACAAAGCATATGAATTTTCCTTTTCAGATCATCACTTCCCCAAAGGAATCTAGCTTGGATACCTTCAATTTCTTTTGCAACACCTTCTGGAATTTTGAAAAGAGATAGATAGAATATAGGGAGGCTGCCAAGGACTGATTTAATGAGAGTAAGTCTCCCCCCAAATGACAGTACTCTCCTTCCCAAGATGATAACCTTTGTTTAAATTTTTCAATTACTGGCTTCCAAGTTGACTTCAATTTAGGGCTAGCACCAAGAGGCTTGCCTAAATATTTGATGGGCAGAGGTTGATACTTGCATCCAAAAGTATTTGCAAACATTTCAAGATGGGTTTGAACTATTCCAACACCACATACCAAACTTTTGTGATAGTTAATCTTAAGACCTGACATCACTTCAAAGCCTTGAAGTAGGCCCTTAACAGCACTGATTTCTTCCATTTTTGCTTCACAAAAAATCAGGGTATCATCAGCAAACTGAAGATGTGTTAGTACAGGGCCTTCATCACTAACTTTCAGCCCTTTTAAACTGCCCAGGGACACAGCTTCTTGGAACAAACAATTGAGGCTTTCGGCTGCAATGATAAAGAGAAAGGGGGAGAGTGGGTCCCCTTGCCTTACCCCTTTCTGCATTATGAATTCCTTTGTAGGTGCACCATTAACTAGAACAGAGATAGATGCAGTTGAGAGACATTCATGAATCCATAGTATCCAATCATCTGGGTAACCAAACAGTTTCATCATCTTAAACAGGAAAACCCAATTTAGATTGTCAAAAGCCTTCTCCAAATCTAATTTGAAGATTAGTCCCTTCACCTTATTTCTTTTCCAACCATCTACCACCTCATTAGCAATGAGAATGCTATCTTGACAGGGCTGTTAAAATCTGGACTTATCAAATGTCTCCACTTTAAGAAATTCCAGAGCTGGAGGGATTTAAAACATCCCCTAAAGAGATGGTTTAAATCCTCAGGAGAGTCGTTACACCGTGGATAGACATCTACCGGTATAATTCCTCTCCTAGCTCTTAATTGATTAGTAGGAAGTTTATTGTGAAAAATAAGCCATAGAAAAGTAATCAATTTAGCTGGAAGTTTGTGAGCTTCCAAATCCATTTCCATCCGGATGAGTCAGCATCCTCTTTGTTAACGATGCCATAGGCAGCAACGGATGAAAAGCTCCCATTGCTAGAATTCACCCATGTGGGGTGGTCAGTGACTTGAGAAAATTGTGGAATGCGAACTCCACGGATTAAATCTCTTGTGGTGTCATCCACAATGGGATTTAAATCTTGGATATTCTACTGGGCTTCTTCTCCTACACATTTTTTCTAATAAAATCTCACATTTTATCACACTCCAATCTCAACACATAAAATGTAAAAGTGATTTTATGAGATTTTCATAAAATCCTCCTAAAATCTTTAGGAAAACCACTACTACATTTTATCATTTGGGAAAACAACTTCATTTTATCACCTCTGCATAAAATGTTCATTTTATGAGATTTTTATAAAATGCACCTAAAATCTATAGGAGAACAAGCTCCGAGACCTTTATACCCTTGTTAGAATGATTCCCAGGGTACGAAACTTCCAAGGGGCCATCTCCAACCCACCAGTCTTTCCAAACATCTCTGCTATGTATGTTTTATTAAGGTATCCTAGCAATCCTTGAAAATTGCACTTTCATGTGCAAAATATTTTAACTTTTGTACTTGTGTTTAGTAACTTTTGTGGGGAAAGAAAAGTGCACCATAGGTTTTTATGTATAGCAATAAATGCATAAATTTGGTGTTCTTAATTCATTCTTTTCCTGTAAAAACTTTTTTCAATGCTGTATTTTAAAAAGTTCCTTTTTTTTTTTTTTCTCAATGCTCTGGAGTAATTGTCAATAGAAGTTAATGCATATTGTCTTCAAGACGCCACCCCTTCTTTTTTCAATACTAGCCTTTGGATCCAACGAGTACATGTTTGACAATTTTCCCCATATCATGGGCCATGTTAGGGAAGAACAATACAATTGTCCCCCATTGTCAATAATTGCAAGACATAGCTCAGACTTGGACCCCACGACTGCATTGTCCATTCTTCTACCAAAAATGATATATACACTCCCCAGTCACTCTCAGCCACACTCTCTCTCACATTGGGTGTGATCCCCACATGTGGGCCCCACGCCCCATGTGAGAGAGAGTGTGGCTGGGGAGGGAGTGTATGTATCACTATTCTTCTTCTACCAAGGGATATTTATCACGGTGGAATCGCATGTTAACTTTTTTCCTATCTAGTTTATACACATTTCGATTAAATTACCTTCTTGGACCGGTCAAAAGCAGATCATTCATGCCCGTTCTAGGAAATTTACCAGAGAAGCTCTTGCGGGATAGCCCCAAGTTGACACAGTTTCGAAGTAAAATTTCGGAATTTATAGCTCATCCTATATTACTTAAGCTACCCTTAGGGTTACACATTTGTAAAATTATTACATCATGTCACTATATTGGTAGAAATAGTAGTAATTAAAATCTACGATACGGAAATGCTCATTTTTCTTTAATCGTGCCAATTTTACGACAAATAATATATTTCACTAGATTCATTCTGTCGATATTTTCACTCTGCCATATTTGTTCAAACACTGTCTATATGAGGTTCACCAAACAATCAAATCACCTATTTTTGCACTTGCCTGTTTTTTTTTTAGCCTAAGAGAGAGAATTTTATTTCAAAAGAAATACTATTACAAACTACCAGAAAAGATAACAGAATAATAACAACATATAGATGAGAAGAACGTAAAACAGAACCAAAACAAATGAAGGATACATATCCAGCGAGAGCTTGCTTCAGTCGTCAAATGTTCATGATCAATGTACCTTGTCGATTTGCTGCTATCTCGGTAGTTTCACGAAAGACGAAGCTTCTATACAGAAACTGTCCGATACACAATTGTGCCTTTTCACATATTGGGTGTTTTGACCTAGGATTTATAGATACTGTTAAAATGAACTGGAGAGTACATGGTCAAGAAATCACCTTCAAATGAGCTTTTCGGATTCTGATTTTACTTTCACTCACAAAACTCTTATACAGTACAAAATATATTCTTCACATATTTGATATTTCCAAACACATTATAGATTCTCATTATAGTAAAAAAAAAAACATTTTTTTGGGTTATCTAGTCAAAAATATTTACAACCTACTATAATTTAACAATCTACCATCTAAAATAGTAATTGGCTCCTAAACACCCTTATGTCTTGTTCGTTTTGAGTTTCAAGACCCGGTTTTCTCAATTATTATTCAATCGTTACACCTATTTTCAAATATTATTCTATTTTTTCTGTCTATCGATCTCTCTCTAATTGTTAACCCATATTTTTAATTATTATCTCTATTTCTCCTTCCAATCATTACCAAAAACCAAAATCAAAACCAAGACCCAAACCAAACACAACCTTATTAATCCTTGCAAAAGAGGGAGGGGGGGGAATAAAAAGGCTATTATGAAGCTCACTAGCTGTCTATGAAAATGATGGAAGTCCATAAGCTAAGTGCCACGTGGACCTGAAAAATGATTAAGGTAGCCATTAATTAGCATATAATCAAAGTCTGTCATGATTATTGCATTTTTAATGATGGATCTCCATTCTCCACTTATCATGTTTCACTTCTGTTGTCAGTAGTCTTTATCTAAGATTCCTTAAAATAAACTTGCGTGTTACCAGTAAATTATTTATGGCTATCGATACACCTACCAAATCAAGTCATTATACGGAGTAATTATGGTCTCTTTGGCAAATAATCTATAATCCGGATTATTGAATAAAGTCAAAATTAATTTAATAATCTAAGTATTTTTGGCTTTATTCAAAAAAATATTTGGTTTGACAATAAATTTATACTTGTTAGATTCGTCTCGTCGAGAGGAATTCAGAAACCACAAAATCTTGACGCAAAACTAACAAATGCAAAAAAAAAAACAAAAATTGAATAAAGACAAAACCAAAAAACCGGATTAAGTTTTTTTGCCAAAGGAGCCCTATATTATGATTGGGCATTGCCATGTAAGTAATGCTCCAAGACCATGGAACAGTGCTCCAAGACCATGGAACAGTGCTCCAAGATCATGGAATAATTACTCGATTCTAACATGGAACATTCTATGTCAGACGTGTACATAGAACCTATGTTGTTATTGAAATGTCGAACAATATTTTCATTTAGTATTCAGTATTATAGACTTATTATTCATTGTGGTCACTAATTATCAAGACCCTATTAATACTGGCGGAGCTAGAATTATATTTCGGAGAGGCCCAAGTTAAAATGGAAAAAAAAAAAAAAAAATCTACCTCAAAGTTAGTTCCTATATCTTTTAATTTGTAATGAGTTTCATTATTTTGAAAATTTCGTACTATAGAACTAATGAAGATCGATCAAATAAGATTCATATTTCATATTTTTAGATATTCGATTTTCAAGAATTGTAGAATAGTGAAAGTGAACAAACAGACAAGAACGGAAGGAATATAAAAAAAAGTACAAGTGTTATAATATTAATTATTTCTGGTACCCAAAAAGATATACATTTTCATATGTTAATCATTCATCAACATACTTAATACTAAAAAATTACGCAATTTCATCAATTACTCAATCATCAATATGCTTAATACAAAAAATAATACTATACTCATTTTGAAGAATAAAATGCTTCTTGCAATACAAAAATAATATATATACGGAAATGTTCACATCCACACCCTCCCGGAAATAAGAAAAACATGACATTTTTTGTGTTGCAAATTTTTTATGGAAAATCCGATCCGTCCAATGTGTTTAGAAGGTGTTTTCAAGAGTCCACGCTGAAAATCTTCAAAAAAAAAAAATACCGGGAAGGGCTTGATCCAAGCAGTTTTCGCAAAAAATGTATATATATATTTTTTGCAAAAACTGTTTGGATCAAGCCCTTCCCGGTATTTGTTTTTGAAGATTTTCCGCGAGGACCCTTGAAAACACCTTCTGAACACATTGGACGGATCGGATCGTCAAAAAAAAAAATTGGATAAAAAGTCCGGACATGAAAAGTCCGGATGTGATCCTTTCCCTATATATATATATAACACTGGAGAAGCAGAACTTCCCCGACCTAAGATATATCTGTTACCAAATGTTTTGTATGAATACCCCAAAGAGAGAGAGAGAGAGAGAGAGAGAGAGAGAGAGAGAGACCAACCTTAGGGGATCCATCTTCTTCGGCGTCTTCGTTTAGAGCTTCGAAATCTACTCTCTTCGTCTGGTTCTTTCAAACCTACATTGTTACACACTAATTCAGTAACATTACAGTTAGTGAACCAAGAGCTGCATTAAGGGGGAAGCAAACAGAACCACCTTCAGAGTTGTGCAAAAAAGAAAGAGAATTATGAGATTTGTTGAACACACTCCTGCCTGCAAGCAGCAGTAGCAGCAATAAAACCTTGCGGCTCTTAGTTATGGAAAAGTGGTTTCTTTCACTGTTCGTACGTGTGTGCCTATAAACTTTTGTTTTACAATCTTCTACCAAGACTCGTACATTTGTAGGAAAAGGTCCACATTCAAAGTCTAAAACGTAGAATCTAGGATATTGGACTTCAATCTCAAAATTGCAGTTCAAGCGACTTAGCAATCCAACGGTTATACCCTTTCACCACAATGTAAAATTGACAGCTCTTAGTTCAACCGACATAGAAATCGGAACTTCGAAGGACGAAGAGAAAGAGAGAGATCGACAGACCTTGATGGGAGCTTTATGCAAACTATGTGTACTGTTCTCAAACCCCAACCAGTACCAGGAATCGATCGATCTTCTTCATCAAACCTAGGGTTTGTTCGAATAAAGAGTTAGAACGAAAATCGGAAGAGAGAGAGAGAGAGAGATAAATGTTACCTCCGATGTTGCCCTTCTTCGTCGTCGTCGTCTGGAGATTGAAACCCGTTCGAAACCCTAGAAATCGTCTTCTCTCTCTCGTCGTCTGGTTCTGGTTCCACTTTCTCCTCTCACTTTCTCTCTCTTCGTTTTGGAAGACTGGTGTGCTGAGGAAGATTGGGGTATAACCCGTTTCTGTGAGTTTGACCCGCGAACTGGCTTTGGATCTATCCGGATATCCCTTTTGACCCGCGTGTGGTTGTTTTAAATCTCGTCCGTCGATTGTATCCAACGGCAGAGATGGCTGGGTGCGTTTTTTCTCCCCCATCAGGGTCCCTTATTAGAAGCTAATACTATATATATATATAGGAGCCCCTTCCAATAAGGGACCCTTATATAAAAATACCGTGCGGACCTAGTCTTTTTTTGTGTTTCCGAACCAAATTTTGACGATCCGAACCGTTCAATGTTTTTGAAATGCATTTTCAAGGGCGTCCGCGAGGATTCGTCCAAAAAAAATACCCGGAAGGGCTTCATCCGATCAGTTTTGGTTAAAAACGCTATATACGGTTCGGATCGTCAAAATTTGGCTCGGAAAGGTGAGGTCCGCATTTTAACTTCAATAAGGGACCCTTATTGGAAGTTTATCCTATATATATATATATATTTATTTATTTATTTTTTGGATCCGATAGTATCACATGCCACCTCCCTCCTCTTACCCTCCGTCCCGGTCTGGAGTATCGCTTAAGGTTGTTTGAATCTCTAACAACATGCATTTTGAAATCAAACAAAAAATCTTCGTTGTCCAAATTGCTCCAGTATCCCAACAAGTGAACGGTTCAAATTTTTCGTGTGGGACCCGTAAACGCCCCCCACCCCACCCGACCCATCTGTGCACAAGGGACTTAATTAACTTATTCAATTGGGTCTATGAGGCCCATTTACGAGTCCCACGCAAAAAATCCGACCTGTTTACTAGTAATTTAAAAAAAAATCTTTTAACTGAGCATGTGAAAAATCAGTTTAATCGGATACTCCTAAGGGGTGTTCTACTAACAAAAACTGTTTTTTCCAAACATCGAGACAAGTCATTCTCTCACAATACATCACATAAAAAATCGTGAAAAATCAGTTTTTTCAAAAAACCAACTTAGTGGAACACCCCCTAACTGCTTGATCAATTATGCTATTGGATCATGATTTTACCCATAAGTTACTGTTATGCGCCATCCATCAAGAAATTGACGGAATGGTACGACAAGGGTTTTTTTTGTTAACGGAATATAAAGTTCAGTTGTGGTTATGTTGACGACTGAAGTCCAATTTTTTTTTTTAGAATTGGCTGAAAGTTTAGGGGCTATTTTGAAATTTTTCCTAAAAAATATACACAATACAAGTGCTAAAAGACAAATTTGGGAGTGTCATTATAAAAAGTTCACCTATTTTGGCTTAAAAAGAACCTTTGCTTTTTTTTTTTCTTTTATTCTATTTTTTCTCGCATTTGTTAGTTTATTGTCAAACTTTTGTAGATTATTGGTTTTTCTCGAAGAGAAGAATCGGAATATTAAAAAATTATGATCCAAACTTAATTTTTTAAATAAAGACAAAAATAATCCAAAAAGTCAATTTTCTTTTACATATTTTCGGTTTTATTCATAAAATTATAATTTCAATCATAATTTTTTACTTTTTTGATTTCTCTTGTCGAGACAAACTAATAATACTAAAAAACTTGACACAAAATTAATTAAGCGAAAAAAATTAAATAAAAACAAAAAATAAATGAAGTGACTTTTAAAGCTAAAATAGGCCTCGTGCCAAAATGAATACTCCATTTGTCCCAATTTATTTACTCAGTACGAATATCTGTGCCATTTTTAAACGTTTATAACTATTTATTTGTTGTGTTTTTGAAATTTTTGTCTTATAAAACTAATTGAGATTAATCAAATAAGATCCATATTGCATGTAAAATACACTATAAATTGAAAACTATAAGAGTTTAAAACGACATATATAATCTGTAGTACTGAGCAAACAAATTGGGACAGAAGAAGTATTTTCTCATCGACCGGGAAATAGCAACCCATGTGAGCCATGTACTGTAAAATTTAATGGGTACGACAAATTTCCAGTAGGTCCTAAAACTTTCCGAAGTACCAAAAGAAAAAAAAAAAAAAAGAAAGTCTTAGTAGGTCCCACTAGGTTGTTTCTTTTTCTGATGAAAGGTCCTACAACCAATAAATTGTACGGCGCTGATCAGAACTGGACAGAGACAGAGAATAGGAGTAACTGTAGGCGGGTCTAAAATGGAGTACTACATTCGTTTTAGGGTTCTTTAATTTACAAAAGTACCCCTGATCTTTGCTTTTTATTGACTGGCAAATGCATTAAAAATGTGGAAAAAAGGTGAACACATAGTAATACAGACAGTTTAGTGGACACAGATACAGACAATTTAGTGGATAGGGTGTTTAGATTGAGTTTGGATTTGGTCCCACAAGGGGGGTATCTGTCATTTTCTTGGTTTCTATCATCTTCACATCTTAACCAACAAGTGGACAAAATGTTTTGACAGATACGAAACAATAATCCTACGCGTACACCAAACATACACACTAAATGCACACCAGGTGATGTGGCGGATGGAGAGAAACCCAAGGTGGAGCCCACACAAAAGGATAAGTGGCTCCCTGTAACACCCCGAATTTTTATTTAATTAAAGCAAATATAGTAGAATTATGTTTTTTCCCTTATCTTTAAATAGAAAGTTGGAGCTTCTTCTAGTATGTTATCAATTAAAGATAAGATCTGATAGACAATTTGCTACGTGTCTTGATTTGTAATGACTTAGCATGGGAGGCTACAAAGGTGGAATGTGAGTAAGCCATGTACTTTAATTGAGTCGGTGAGTTTTGTCATGAGCTAGAATTAAAGCCATGGATTCAGTTTTTTGATAAAACTGATTTTTCACGGTTTTTTATGTAATGTGTTGTGAAAGAATGACCTGTCTCGGTATTTGAAAAAAACAATTTTTTGTTAGTGGGACACCCCCTTATACTTGGATGACATTTATATAAGAGCAAGGAGTCCAGCTAATTCCCAAATCAGGGAATCAAGGGGGAGTTTCCCAATGGATTATTTGATTTTATCATCTTCGATTTTATCATCATCTTTTACGAATAGATAAAAGGAAGGTGATTTTATCACACTAGATTTTATCACACTATATTATCCACAACTATTATCACACTAGATTTTATCTATTGGGAAAACAAGGTGATTTTATCACCCCTCCATAAAAACCAACTAAAATCAAATTTCTCATTTTATCTCATAAAATCCATTCAAAAACTCCCCCCAAGTGAGAGCCGAGAAAGAGTGGCTTATAAGTGAAAGGAAACATTGGTTTCTTTTGGAGTTACAAAAAGAAAAAAAAAAATGCTTTGATTTAGGGGGTGTTCCACTAACCCAGTTTTTTGAAGAAACTGGTTTTTCACGGTTTTTTGATGTGATGTGTTATGAGAGAATGACTAGTCTCGGTGTTTGGAAAAAATATTTTTTTGTTAGTGGAACACCCCCTTAGTTTCTATAGAACCTGATGGCATGAGGAAGCTTGATCACAAATGGGATTTTGATAGTTCACGGAGCCAAGGTTTATGTACTCAACGGTCACAATCGTAATTTAAGGTACCGGGTAGTGTGCAATGCATTCCTAGCTAAATCTCTTTGCAAAGAGTGTTCTTTGACTCTCTCATATTTGTACTCTTTTTGATATCTAAGTTTATTGGCTCAGTTATTGTCACATCTTGTGCCGTGACACAGAGAAGATTTGGCTGAAAGCCATGGTGCAGATTGGTACACGTGCAAGCCCACCGGGTGAATGTGTAAGGAAATATGGTTGATTTCCTTGAGGGGGATCTAATGTACTTTTATATGGCCCGAAAGGGGGCACACGAATTTGACTTTGGTGGTGCTTGACGTGATATCGAGATGAGCCTGGAAAGAGGCTGCAAATGATTTATGATTCGCTTTGCTTTGCTATCGTCGATTAATTGTGCACATTTTCATGTCGAGCTATGTTTATTGTCCTCGTATTGCACATACTACCCGGCCCTTTTATATTTTTCAGGTGGTAAAGGCTAGAATCGGAGAATTCGGAGAATTCGGAGAATTAGCTTGAGATGCTACTTGCAGATGTCATATTTGTCATTTTGAGGATTTTAGAGCTATTGTAATTTTTGGAGCTTTGTTGTATAATTTTGAGGATACTTGGAAAGATTATTGATTTCGATGTGTTTCAAATTCGGGTCGTCACACTCCCCGTCCGCCACATCACCATAGTGTGCATTTGGTGTGCATTTTTGGGATACCTACAGCATTATTGATCTACGAAATAGGCCCAAGGTTTGGGGATGAATATTGTTCAATTCTCCTAGGGTAATTCTATGGGTACCGATTGATGTTGCACAGATCGTTTTGTGGGACTCGCTTATGGCTTTAATAAAAATAATTTAAGTTTTTTGTTAATTTTATAATAAGTTTTTGAGTAGTCTGACTATGGCTATGCTTACGTGCATGCATGAACGCATCTTAATTGTTCATTCTAACAAATCGACGCTTCATATTTTAAATACTCTTTGACCGGTAAGAGTATTTAACATATGGGCCATTGAAAATACTCTTGGATGGTTAAGATGCATCGTCTGTACATTTGACGTACACGTGCGTACTCATAGGATTATTGTTTTTTGAGTGATCTCGTGTTAAATCAGCTAAATCAGATAACTATAAGTACTCGATCCAATGTAAATATAATATTGAATTACATTGCATCAAGCACTCAATTATCCGATTGAGTTGATTTTTCTAACGGTTAATTAAAACTATTTTAAAATTAATGAATGGCTCAGATTATTTGTGTGGGACCCATAAGTGGCCCCACATGCATATTTGTACACCGATGGTGCACCCATATCTGTATCCGTAAAACATGTTTCAAAATAAAGTATGTTTGAAGTCGTCTGATGTGATTCCACACCGTAGATGTTGTAAGGACCATAGGATACAGTCTCTTTTTGTTGGCATCTTTCACGACAAAACACACATGTAATTATATTCCCATTTATCAAGTTGTAATTTATTTTTTACTTAGATTTTAGAGTATCTGTTTAGAAAGTAAATCATGTGTTTATTGAGAGGGCGAGATTTTCAGTTATGGAAGTGTTCGGATATCATGATAATCAAGAGATCATGTTTACATTTTTGGCTACTCAGTAATGGAAGAGGATATGACAATCAGGGGCTAAAGAAAGGAAGAGAAGCAATTATAGCAAGTTACTTTTAACAACTAATTGCCACTTTCGGTACCAATAGTGTTGTAACAATTTTTTGTTGCAATTTTTTTTTCTTCTTTTGTAATTTTCTCCACCGGTTCTTTGTCGAAAACTGGTGGTTTACTCCAATCCACAATTGGATCTGAAATAATATTTGACGTGAAAGGTCACTCAATGGTAGCCTCCCTTGTCTTCCCCCTTGGCTGATAGTTACCGGCCAAAGATTTGGTGATAAAAACGTCATCTGATACCTCCTCCTCTTTCGGAAACCGAGGTATAAGAGATTCCCCCCAACAATTAGGGCAGCAACCTGATTGGCTAAAGCGGCGAACGCATCCGACAAATGTTGTTCTAATTGTTGGAATCGAGCCTCTATTCGTGCGGCTTTACTCGGTTCATACACATCTTCAGCAACAACATAACGACCATAATGAACTACTTGTTACGCCATGATCCGGAATCGAGCGCAGGCTCTGATACCAACTGATGCAGGGAGGCGTGTTTAAATCGAAGAATGTGCAACAAGGACAATCACGAATTTTGTCTAAACTAGAGGTACTCCCTCCTTGAACAAACAATATTGAGAAAACTCTCAATTTTTCATTAATAATCATAAAACAACTCCCTTGCCCTAAGGCTTACATCAATTATTTATACTAGCAGCAACCCTAAAAAATAGTGTGTGGGGGTGCTTTTCGCCGGAGTGAGCTCTTTGGACCTTCTGAATGGGTGTGAAAGGTGGCGGAACGAATAAGCTATGCCTAAGTCCTAGCTGCCCGCCGGAGAGGGTAACCTGCACACGTAGGCATTCGCGTTAGTGCCAAACCCGGACGGTGGTGGTCCGGGAAGGCACTCCGACGGATAAGTCAATCACCGGAGAGAAAGAATACGCCGGAGATCTAGAGAAAGAAGTAGAGTTATGAGGATAGTAAATGAGGAGAGAGGGATCCCCTTTATAGTAGTTGTAGTTGGGTATTTATAGGCAGAGGGGGCGTGCGTCCTACGCGCTCGGTGTCCCTAACGCGCCCGTCATTCGTACTTGGAATGACAGCTGATGTGACTTCCATCTCTGCTGCAGACGCCGCACTTCGGCTGACGTCATGGCACATGGGGATGAGGGGTCATATCACCTCGAGACATTCTCCATCACCCACGTGACTCTGCAGGCGGCGGTGGCAGGGTAGGTGACTGCCGCATTTAATGCTCCATCGTGGAACGTGCAACGTGCCTATCACGCCACCGCCAAATCAAGTACATCCGAGCCCCGCGTGCTGAGGTCAACCGACTCGACACGCGGGCATCCCGGTCCCTTGAGCGCTCGGCACGTCGATCGGCGGAGCCCCCGAGAGCGATCCGAAGGCTAGGTTGGGAGAATCGTGTCCTCGACACCCCTGGCTCGGCGAACACCACTCAAACCCATATTCGTCCAAACCTGGATGTCCGTGCCAAACGCTGAGGGAACCGTTCGTTCGGCGGGGGTGAGATCTGTCGATCTCCATTCAGTTTCGTGCCTTTCAAGCTGCTGACCCTTTTGCTCTATTTTTTATCATGCAGAGTGGGGCCCTCTCTGAACCCTTAACGAACCTGGCCGCTACATAGTGCAGTTCATCCTTTGTCTCGAGCACCACGTTCATCGTCTCAAATATTTGCGGCTATTTTGATATACAGATTTTTGGTATTTATATGTGGTCACATTTGGTATTGAGGGGACCAGAAGACATAGTGCACCAGAAGACATAGTGCAGTTCATCCTTTGTCTTTCACGTTAAAAAATATCAAAGGTGATCTCATGGATTTAGCTACTCTATAAGGAAGGAAATCAAGGAATCACATGGATGGCTTTATGGAAACGTACAGTGCTCGAGCACCAATTGATAGAGGAGATATTTGGCTCGAGCAACCGGCCTGGCCTTTATATGGCGGCTGTGATGCAATTTTGATACACACCGAAAATATTGAGAGTATACACGGCTGGGTAGTGTGAGTTTGTATCTTGGAGTACGCATGATCAATATGATCACCAAGCTTTGCGATTAACTCCAAGAAGTTTGTCTATCTTACGATTCAACAAATTGGATCATTCTTCCGGTGGATCCTGGAAGTATCTCAGAGGACTTGAGGATTCGAGGCGTTCGGCAATCAACCACTTGGTGCGGTGTACGTGGATTCGGCAAAACGATATTTGGTTAGTCGGTGAGGATTCACGATTATGATTATTGAAATTGTTTTGTAACTGCACAATGGTAATTCTTAGTGCGTTGATTTCCTCGCGTGGTTTTTACCCTTTTTAACGGGTTTTCCACGTATATCGTGTGTTCATCATTTATTTGTGTATTTTTTAATTCCTATTATTGCTTGATTATTCAATTGGTAAAAAAGGGATTTTTTCGAGGTGAGATTCTTACACGTTTGTTCCCAGATTTAAACACTTTAGTCTATAAACCTGGCATTTTTTATATTCCCTTCGTCCTTAAATGGTTATTCGGATTGCAGAACGAGGAGTCGAGGACTTAAAAATAAAATACAATTTTCCAAGAAAAATTCAAAAAGTTTCAAAACTTTAATAAGTACACACATTTCAGTGTACTTTTTTTAATATACTTTTACACGCTTTCGTACACTTTTCATATATTTTAATACACTTTTTAAATTTTTAATGACAACCCTGTGGACTGATTTTAGAATTTTCCTTTTTTGAAAGTTACGTACAGTATTATTTTTAAGTCGTCGTTTAGAGGTGACATCATTGATACATAAATAAACTCTTTTCTACTTTATTTCCCATCTTTAGGATTATTTAAAATTTTAAATCATTGTGTCTTTTTTATGCGTCTTGATGAACATAGAAACGAAAAACAAAAGAATAGTGTGGACTTTTTATATAATAATTCACTAAAGCAAAGAATAAGCTACCAAAGGTGAAGTTTGTTTTATTTTGTCTTTATAGCATGGATTTTTCTCTAAAATTTCATTCTTATGCTTCAGCTATTTCCGATTACTCTAACTGAAAAGTAAAAAATTTAATCAAATTTTTAACTTTGTAGAAAGACAAAACAGATTAAAATATTTTCCAAACTCACACATTCTCTAGTACGGGCCGCAATGTAAAATTGATATAGTAATGTGCTATAACTGTATATACACCTATATTAATTTGCTTAAATAGACTTTGTTAATATAAAGTAACCACATATTTTATACTCTCTTTTTTTTTGTCATACGATATACAACAGCGGGGTTAATGGAAAAGTAAGTTAGTGTGTTAAACAACCAGATGGAATTCAACGTCTCTCACTGATAAAAAAAAAATTCAATGTCTCTCCATAGACTCGAACTCGAAACCTCCCATTGATGGATCCAGGGGTCGTGTTGTCCCTTAAGCTATCCCTTAAGGGACATCATGCATGCTGACCCCATCCGAGCTGTCCGTGCTCAGTGATCAACGACCCAGATCAGTTTGGTAATGAACGATGCAGATCTGTTTGAGTCCTAACAGATCTGAGCCGTTGATCGCCGAGCACTGACGGCTCGGATGGGGTCAGCATGCATGTTGTCCCTTAAGGGACTGAGAAGGGGTACAAAGATCAATTATGAGGTGTGTCACATTAGTTTTCGAGAAGTGTGAATAGTAAATGTGTGCCAAACAATTTGGGACGTAGAGTACCATTTGTTTTCGATCATTTGAGATTTTTTTTGCATGTGTTTCTAGAAAATGTTTGCCTCGCAAGAAAATGAGCCACGAGCCATGTATTGTAGTCCCTACATTGAACACATCAAAAAGGCAAGAAAGTAATTAAAAACCTCAATAGTCATGTATTGGAGGAGTGGTATTATCTTATTTTTATTTTAAAAGATAAGATAATAGTAATAAAGGGAAAATGTCACACTCAGAATCCAAAACAAATAGAAGATGAATTGAGTCTTTCATGTGTGGTGGCTCGAGCATGATTAATATTTAGAGGGGCCCGAGCCACATTATGCAATTTTGTACTGTATGTTAACAAAAAAATATATTTTTCATAAGTATATTTTCCTAGTTGCTACTACTTGTTGGGTTTAAATACATATGTAGCCATCATCATATTCTTTTATACTTGCGATAAAAAAATGTTGATAACTTGAAATTTTAAAAAGTTTTTTTACACAAATATACTCCCTCTGTCCGAATTTTTGTCCATTTACGGGCGTGTGTGTCAATTTTCAATTACTTATATCTTTCAATTGCTGATTACAGTTTTGAAAACTTTGTTTAATAGAACTCATCAAAAACTATCCAACGAAATCCATATTGAATCTATATAACATTATACTTTTGAAAATATGCATAATTTTTTTAGGTGCAATGAATAGGGCAAGTGGACAAAAAATTGAAACAGAGGGAGCATATAGAACTTTTAGGAATTTTTATTATTATTAGAGGAACTTAGAGGGGCCAATATCCTATAAAATTTTCAAATTAATCTATAAATAAGTACAACTACTAAAAATATTTTGAGTTGTGCAGTGGCCCGAACACCTGAGCACCCTTTTAGCCAGTCGATGTAAATCGTATTGACATTCTAAATTTTTTTATAGATATTTGTGTTTTCCCCACTTATATACGAAAATGGATCTTCCTATCGACAGCTCACTAGACTGATAATAAGAAAAGAATAGGACCAAAAAACACACAATCTAGCGTATTTTTTTTGCATTTTTAATACAATTTCACAAACTTTTATTACACTTTTCGCAAATATCAATACACTTTTAAATCTTAACGACAGACCGTCAGACTGATTTTAGCATTTCCTTACCAAAAGATGTCACCCAGCACTACAAATAGCATCCACTTTATGGATAAAATAAAAAGCAAAACATTGATGACCATCCCTTGAGAGATAGAGATAGAGTTCACTTTAAAGCAATAAAATCTGTTGCCACTACTCTTCTCCCAGTTTCCTTGATAGGTTAAGAGGGTTTCAAAAACTTTTCATCACCCACCAATGAGCATTTTTGTTCCTTTTTTTTCCCCAAATATTTTAACGAAATAAAAGTTGTTTTGGTGTTATCTGAATCTATCAAGCTGATTCCCAGATCTAACTCAATCATGCTCAATGGATCCTACTCCCAAGTGACCTATTATTTCATCCGTTGAATATTATACTCATTTCACTTTTTTTTTTCCAGAAAAACTCGAAAATGAAATCAGTAACTGGACAACTGATTTCACTTTCGGTGTATTTTTCGGAGGGACAATGCTAGGGGTACATAAATCTTTGTACAAAAAATGTACAAACTAGTTGGTTTGGAACTATTCTGGGTCCCACACGAATAATTGGAGCCGTTCATGTTTTTCAAAATAGTGTTTACTTATATCCCGTAAAAATCAGCTCAATCGGAAATCGGTAATTGCTCTATCTGTTTATCCAGTTTTTGGTTCTAAACTGGATAAACGGATAGAGCAATTACCGATTTCCGATTGAGCTGATTTTTTACGGGATACAAGTAAACATTATTTTGAATAACATGAACGGCTCCAATCATTTGCATGGGACCCGAAGTGGGCCCAAATAAAAACATTTGTACGTTTTTTTGTGCAAGAGCGTTGTACACATAGTCGCATAACTTTTTCGTTTTCGGAGTAAATTTTTTGGGTACCTAGCATTGTTCAACAAAAAATCATGTGTTTTTCCAAAAAGGTTAGAAGAAATGCACCGCATTTTTGTGCATATGTGTTTTTTATTTTTATTTTTCATACCTAAATAAATATTTGAATTAGTTCTTTAAATTGATACAAATACTACAAAACATTATTCATACCTAAATAAACATTATTTTTTCCCTGATCCTTCAATAATTTACGAAAATGATAAAGGAACCGACCTGTTTGCACCGATGGGGTACCGACGGCCTCGCCGACGCCGTTGTGGGTCCTAAAAATGAATGAAATGGGGTGATTTTGGATCGAGCTCATACAGCCGTCCGATTGCCTCTATTCTCGCGTGGGCCCACTCGGAATTCGATTCTGAGAACGATGAACGGCTCGGATCGATCGTTTGGGACCCACAACGGCGTCGGCGACGCCGTCGGTACCCCATCGGTGCAAACCGATCGGTCCCAATAGAAGGGTTCAATAATTTATTAAGATTACACCAGTTTTTTTCTTCAATAATTTATCACATGACACATGCAAAATTTGACGTATTTCATTTTCCCAAGGCACTTATGTATAGGAGAATTCCATGCATTCGACAGGGCTTTTGTAGAGTCCCTGAGCACTGCTCCAAAAACATATACTCTCTCCGTCCCAAAATGTATGTCCAAAATAACTATTCATGCCTCTCGGAAAATCATCTAGATTTTTTGAACTATGATGAATTATATATGCAATATGGATCTTAGTTGATAGATCTTACTTAGTTTTATCAAAAAAAAAATTAAAATCGTAAAAAGTATTACAAAATACGAAATATTGATGATTTTTTGCGATGCGTGAATAGTAGTTTTGGACATTTATTTTGGGACGGATGAAGTAATAATTTATTGTTAATAGAGAATGTTGAAGTTAAAGCATCAGCAAACAGGACAGGAAAGAAATCTGAGGCAAATCTTTAAATTTTAGGTCCCACTGACGAGACTTTTTTTGTTTGTTTCGCTTTGTCTTCTGTTTGCTTAGTTTCAATTAAATGTTTTGTCTCTAGCCAAAAGGCAAAAGACAACCGTAACGATCCATCTCAGTTGGCCTGCCTAATTACGTGGCTTAACAGGTTAATCTCAAATTATACAGTAGCTGCTCGCGGGTTCCTTGTATACTATTTCAATTTTAATCATCGCACCGATGTGGGATAGGGGATGTTATAACAATGTTTTCACTAAAAATACTCATTTAAGTTTGGAGTGTTTAATTAGTGAAAAAAAACAAGAGCAAAATATAGAAAATATCTCTTAGTCAATATCGGAACTCAATTTTAATGTAGATATGGGTTCTATATACATGGAGAAATAATTATTTGCACGTGGTGCTCGAGGGTCTTTTTAATCACACATTTGTGTGGGAACTATCAATATTTGGGGTTTGCCAAGGAACTCAAATGTGTGGTGAAAAAAGTCCTGTGATGGTGCTCTAGGAGTACATTTGAACTAGCCACAATGACAAAAAAATTTTAAAAAAAATTTCAAGCGAAGCTTGAACAACTTATTTAAACTCGATAAACTCATCATTTTTTGGGGAAAAAAGCTACTTGAGCACTAGTTCGATCGAAGTTTGTCTAAGGACTGATTTGGCTAAATCGAAAAAATTGGTTTTTAGTTTTTTTCGTTGTCCTTATTCAATTTTTTTTTGCATTTGTCAGTTTTGCGTCTAGATTTTCTTGTTTCTGGATTTATCTCGTCGAGACGAATCCAAAAGAGTATAAAATTATGGTCAAAAGTAATAGTTTTTTTAATAAAGCCGGAAAAAAAAAACTAGTTTTTTGGATTATTTTTCGTCTTTATTCACAAAACTTTAAGTTTGACTAACAATTTTATACTTTTTTGATTCCTCTCGTCGAGACAACCCAAAAAACCACAAAAAATCGACCGAAAACTAACAAATGCAAAAAAAAAATTGAATAAGGACAAACGAAAAAAACCAAAAAGCTAGGATTATTGTCTTCTTTGGCTTTTTAAGTTTTACAAGACAGATCATTCTCCTAACATACATCAACTAAAAAGGTCAAAAAGCCAGCTTAGTGGAACAAGTCGTAAAGAGTGTCTTAACAACCAAATCAAGTTTAGATTGATTTTCGAATATTGTTATGTGAGTTCTAGTCCAGTACCTCCAGTTTTCTATTTCTATTTTTTCAGGTTTGTCCAGGCCACAAAAATAATGATCGCCCGAAATCTTTCATTTTGTATAACTCGTCGAGAAGTATGTTCATTGCAAAAATTTGTATATGAACAAATTCAGTTTGCGCGAGAAAAAAATAAACTTTCGAAGATACAAAACATATTTGGCTTCCCATTTTTTCTCGCGCAAACTCAAATCGTTTACACACAAAACAAAGTCCGATGATGATGAATATGACATGGATATTCTTCTCGACTGATTATACAAAATGAACAATTCCAATCATTTTTTTTCAGTCCGAAACGACTCCGAAATGATAGAAAATTGGAGGGTAATGTACCCTTTATAACACTGGACTGGAAGTCAGTCCGAGAAATAATGGGGTGTTTTGGGACCCAATTATTTCAAGTAAAAAACACACACACATGGTTGAGATTTAGGAAAAATAGACCAGGAAAAGTAGGACATCAGAGAGACTAGCAGTAGACCATGAGCATGAGACGAGAGACGTCTAGTCCGAGAGAGAAGGAAACCAGCTGGCCCCACAGTTAGTACGGTTGATTGGTGAGTTTATTTTCCGCGTAATTGATTAGAATTCAAATCTCGAGGTCAAGTTGTAACAAAGTAACCTTGCGAATTCTCTAGTCTTGGCCTGGATGACCTGTGTTTAACCAGACCGGACAGTGGATTAATTGAGGTGCTCTTAAGCTGACTCGGACGCCTCGGATTGAAGGAGAAAAAAAGGAAGAGGAAACTAGCTGGTTGCAGTTTTACTTTCACCTAACAATTTCCACTCTGTTTTGGACAGCAGTTGACAAGACATTGTAAGAAAATAAAACTATGTTCTCTGTGGCAACAATTGTCTGCAATAATTGTACATTTTGTCAACAAGTAGTTTGCCGAAATGAGAATTTTCATTTTAGTTGAGCTTTATAGAGGTGTGATCAAATCACAAGCATTTTTATCAGGAAGATGATATGGGTACACCACACTTGCACACCACATGCACACTAAGGTGATGTGGCAGACAAAAAGAAGCTCAATGTGTGACCCATCTAAAATGATGGGCTTCTCCTTGTCTGCCATATCATCTTGGTGTGCATGTGGTGTGCAAATATGGTGTACCCATAGCATTGTTGTTTTTATTATTTGAGGAATGATTTTTATAAAAACTGGGCTAAAATTACTTATGAGTTTTTCAATGGATTTTATGATATAAAATATAATTTTGATAAAATCATGTTTTTGTTTGGAGGTGTGATAAAATCACATTATTTTCTCAATTGATAAAATTTAGGTTTGATAAAGGTGTTTTCCAAATGATTTTATGAGATAAAATCTAGTTTTGCTAAAATCAGTTGAGGATTCTAAATTTTATGAAAATTAGATTTTATGAGATAAAATCCGTTGGAAAACTATTAGCTTTTATCATTGGAGAAATGATTTTGATAAAATCTAGGCTAAAATCTGATTTTCTCTATTGGCAAACTAATTGAGTGCGTATTATACGCACCCCTATAAAAGTTAAGAATCAGTAACCTTCTATTAATAAAAGTTAAGATTTTTTTTTAGAAAAGTTACGAGATGAACCAAAAATGTTATGAACCATAGAAAATGTTACGAATTATGCAGATGAAAAGTTACGAAACACTAAAAAATGTTACGATTGTCAATGAAGTGACACAATATGGACCATACAATAACTTTTTTAATGAGTGTATATTATAGTCATTCTCTAAATTCGTGGGAGAACTCCTTTGGATTCGTCTCGTCAAGATTTTGTGGTTTCTGGATTCCTCTCGTCGAGACGAATCCAAAGAGTATAAAATTGTGGTAAAAAGTAATAGTTTTTTGAATAAAGCCGAAAATAAACCAGTTTATTGGTTTAATTTTGGCTTTATTAATTTTTTTTTGAGTTTTGACCATAATTTTATACTTGTTAGATTCGTCTCGTCGAGAGGAATCCAGAAACCACAAAATCTTGATACAAAACTAACAAATGCAAATTTTTTTTGAATAAAGACAAAACAAATAATCCAATAATCCAGTTTTTGATTTTTAAGCCAAAGTAGCTCAAAATTGTTTGTGAAAGTATGCAACTTGTTTGCGTGGTCGGCGAATGTACTGAGATGTGACTGCATCGAAATTCTAAATTTAATCTTCCTCATCTTTAATAAGGAAGATTTTTTGCTAAAATCAAAGATTTTATTTCTCACAAAAATATTTAATTTTAGCAAAACTCTTTCTCATTTAACAAAATCAACCGGTAATTTTGGTAAATGTTAATTTTATCAGATTTTTATCATTTGGAAAACTCACTAAAAATTTGCTCCCATTAAAAAGAGGCTTAGGTTGAAACATCTTACGTGTTAGTATCAATTTTTATAAAGGTATAGCAAGTGGATAGTGAAATTAGTCCCAAAAAATTTATCTAATTTGCAGATAAACTAATTTGGACACCCGGAAATATAAAAAACAATTTTAATGCCCTTTAAAATCGTGCATAACATAATTTTGAAGGTGCATATAGCGCTTTGTTCTGGTTTTAATATCGACCCTGCTATTAGACGATGGAATTGGTCTTAGTTGAGGTGTGCGTGAGCTAACAAGAATCCCAAGTTTTCATATCATATTAGAAACGGGGTGCAATGGTGCACCCGTTAAGGGTACGAAAAAGAATATTTGTTGGGTTTCACATGTATTTTAAAGTACAAGCGGGACCAATAAGTGTTTTTTTTGTACCTTTAACGGGTGCAATGTTACACCCGTTAACATTTCCCTATTAGAAAACAATTGTTAAAGTGCGTTTATGTAAAAGTACAAATAAAATAGAGTGCAAAACTCATTTGTGCACATCTATTAAATTAATACGGCCGCAAATCGATAAAAAAAAAATCTCTAAGTCACGGGACTCACGAAATCCTCCTTGATCTTGTTGAAATAGGGATAAACAAAATGTAAACCTATTATGCTATCTCGAACATTCTTTGATTAACCAATAATATCCAAAGGCAGAGGTCCCATTTATTATTATATACTAAAAAAGGTTCATTTCGAAAAAGAAAATCCAAAAGTTTTGATATTTTGTTCCTTTGTTGCTTGACAGAATGTCTGGTTTAGTTTTAGTGGATGTCCTTGGCAAAAGGTCGTGTAGTTTTCCAAAAGATTTTAGCAAATGAGTTTAGAAAGTGCTAAAATTATGGTATTTCAAATCATAAAATTAAGTGTTTTCGTGTATTATTTTTTGAATTTTTTTACACCGAATTAAAGTACACGAGGAGTACTTTAATTTGGTGCGAAAAAAATCGAAAAACAATACACGGAACCACTTCATTTTTTGATATCAAAAAATTGATTTAAGCACCTGCTGGACTCATTTGCTAAAATCTTTTAAAAAACTATGCCGTACTAATCTATGTATATTATATATCTAAATACGTATACATACGCAGACATAAGTTATGTATACACAACACCAACTTTGTTTTTTTTTTTGAACCATAACACCAACTTTGTTAATTGTTAGAAGTTCGCGTGTGAGTTAAGTTTAACTTTGTTTAATGAAAGGACGATTAAAAAAATAATTGTCAATATGTTTTTTTATTAACTCTAGTGTTGGGCTAGGTTACGAGTACCTTGATTAAATTTTCAGAGACTAATCAACATTGTTTACTAGCAGAATCTATACCAATTAAATAGAATTTTGATTAAACCTAATGACAACGACAACGGCGGTGGGTGACAGTTCAGGCGTTTTTATTTTTTTTAAATTTTTTTTTGCATTTCTTGTTGTTGTTAGTTTTCTAGGTGGTTTTGGTCGGCGGTTTTGAGGGCCGAAGGTTTTTGTTTTGATTGTATTGTTTGTCGGTTTTGGGCCGGTGATTTTGATTAATATATTTCTATCTCTTCACCAAAACCTAATGACAACATAAAGCGTGTATCTAATAAACAGACACTTTTTTCACTGTAAGCGAAGGAGCAGAATACACCCATCCTTATTGGTGAAAAAAATACGACCCAAAAGTCTCAACTGCATTTCAATCGTCTATCTCGACAATTAATTGTCAAAATTTAAAAGTCTTCAAGAAAATCTTAAACCATCAATTTTTTTTTTTTGAATGACAAGTGCTATATGCAGAGGAAAGATTTGTAGGAAATCACGCAGGGAAGGCCCTGCGGGGCCTAGTACAGACCCCGAACTGCTAATTCGAGTCGCTCAGGAATTTTAGAAACACATTTCGAGTGGGCCCCGCTAAAAACCAGCTCCATCCGATATGTGTAGATGCTCGATCCAAACTTTCATTTTTTTCTTTTTTCATCCGAGCCTTTCAAAAATAAAAGTTTGGATCAAGAATCCACAAATATCGGATGGAGCTGGTTTCTCACAAGCCTACTCGAAATGTGTTTTCAAAATTTTTCAGCCGCTCAGATTAGCCGTTCAGGATCCGTACTGGGCCCCATAGAATCTTTCTCGCGTGATTCCCTGCAAATCTTCCTTGCATATATCATTTTTGTTTTCGAATGACTCAGGGTTTACAGACTGGCCTTCCATATCTAATGTGGTTGGGCTTTCGGGTCAGCCGTGGTTGGGCTTTCGAGCCCTAAACCTCCTCCACTTTCCCTCTAGGACAGACTCGGCTTTCGAATGTCAGCCCATGTTCCAAGGCTTGGCCCAGTCGCATCTTTTCTTACTTTTTCTATGATCATTTTTTTTTAAAAATTATTATTGTTGATCTGTTTCTGTGTTCTTTTTTTACAACTCTCCTTGGTGCTTTTTCTAAATAATTAAGTCGAATTATTATTATTTCCTTATTTAATATTATTTTTTTTGCATCTTTTGATTGTGCGTCCATTTTTTATGGACTATTGGTTTGTCTTGACGAGAAGAATCTAATTAGTAAAAAAAATATATTAACCAATCTAATATTTTTGTGAATATAGACCAAAATAATCTAAAAAATCAATCTATTTTAAATTATTTTTATCTGTAGTGAACTTTCTTAAATGTTGATCATAATTTTTTATTTCTTAGATTCATCTCATCGAGACAAACCAATAATGAACAAATTAATGCAAAACAAACAATTACGATTTTTTTAGTAAGGACGAAAACATAATCCAAACTTGATTATTTTGCCAAAACTGTTACACAGACTATTATTCAAATAAAGATATACATTTTGAAACAAGAGAAAAACTTGGGTGCCGGGAGGGTAGCATCCCACGTGGTGCCCCTCCGGCACATTTGGGCCATCTAAAAGTATATTGGATGGTCCGGATTAAAATACTCTCTCTCCTCTTTCTCTCTCTTGTTTCTTTTTCCAAATCCGAACTGTCCAATACACTTTTGGACGGCCCAGATGTACCGAAAGGCACCACATGGTGCCCTATTGCACCCAGTCAAGACTCAAGTCTGAAGTGGGCGGGCAACCTAGAGTGATCAGCGTTCCTCATGACTGATTCAGATGAAGGTAGAAAGTTTCAGAGAAATCGTCAAAGCCATTTAAGCATCTTAAAGTTCAAAGGAATGAGAATATGCAACAGGGGGAAAGGTTGAAATTGATTTTTTAGTTCCCGTGCATCAAACGAATACAAAGCTATTGATTAAAAGAAAAAGAGTGATGAATACGATAAAAAACCACTGAGGTGGTTGCCAGGATGGCAGAGGTGAGTGGAATAGGTTCCCTCCCTCCACATTTGGAGTTCAAACCATGCGCTCCCCATCTGCTTCCTTTGGTGTTAGATGGTGTAGGTATTGAAGCTCGTTTGCCCGTGGACGAGGATATCCACACACGAAGTGTAATATAGAGAATTGAACAAGTCTCTCTCTCATACAAACTCAATGTAAAACTCACACTTGAAAACCGACTTACAAGGAGAGGGTGTCCAAGAGCTTATATAATGAAGGCCAATGTGGGATATTAAGATCGTAAATAACTAAATATTACCACGTTCCGCAAGCAACGTCCACGGTAGCTCATTCTGTTTACACCCAATTTTGGCATTTTTTTCCAAAAGGCCAAAAAGAATTATTTTTTGGGCCAGATTAAGGCTAATTTCACTTGTAAGATTAACGGGCCGCATTAATTTTATTTTGCTAGGCTTGGACCCAGTTAAATTTTGCATGACGTTTTGGCCCAATTATCAATTAATTAGGCTAATGCCCAAGTAGGACGAATATATGTATGGAATGATTTTCCATTAAGCTCGGTTTAACGAAGAAATTTCACATTATCTTGTTTCCATGCGGCGATAAGAATGGGCATAATCCCACAAATAGAGGGAGGAGTTAGCTAGCCCTGCCCTTGTAAAATGGAGGTGGTTAAGGACACTTGGCGTGGTGTTGATCAATGGCCATTACCCCACTACCCCATGAAGAGAGGAAGTAGGAAAATGAAGTTGGAGAAGTTTTTGGCTCCAAAATGAGAAGTAACTTCCATGAACTGCCAATAACCGTTGCAATGGAAGGAAAATTGGCAGCTTAGGACACTTGGCATCATCGCGGCGTAATGGAAGTTAGCACCAAGAGCCTATAAATATGAGAACTCAAGACTAAGAATGGGTTCCACAGCCATCAACCTCACGGTTAAAAAAAAAAAATCCAAGTCTCTCGACTTCACACTCAAAGATCCTCAATTCGTTGCAGCTATTCAACCCCGTTGAAGACTTCAACCTCATTGGTTTCTTTTGTTTCCTGTCATTCAATAAGTCTAACTTAGTCTTAGATCTTGTTCGTGACCCCTTGTACTCCACTTCTGTTAATTTCAGTTAATAAAAGTTGGTTTTCATTCTATCTTGTTGCTCCACATTTTCCACAACAGTTGGGAAATTGTTGAGTCCTTACAACAAGGCAAACCATGAACCATATTGCAACTCTACCCTTTGGGATAGCACGCAACCGCTCTAACAAAGTCAGAAAAGGCTCAAAGGCCTCCATCACACTCGGACTGTAACGTACAGTTGTGGCACGCCCATCACACAAACTATACTAGGCGCTTGTGGTTTCTCTTGGTGTTTCTATGTGAAAACAAAAAAACAAAGTTGCAGGAAGGTTTTTGACGCTTTCATTCTGAATAAGCGGGGAGTTCTAGATTCAAGATAAAATTCGGCTTTGTCAGGTTCGGATCAAAGACTGAAGCGTTAGATGCTGTACAAGCCCTTGATGGAACCATCATCAGAAACCATGAGGAATCTTGCTAGATTTCCCGGAAAAGGGCAACAATCTGATCAGAAATCTAAAAGGTATGATTCTAAACCTCTTGATGCTGCTGCTAGATATGATGCCTATGATTGGAAATTCTTTGAAAAATCACAAATCTTTTGTTGAAGTTCTTGATGGAGATATGGGTGCCATGGATGGTCACATTAAAGAGGTTAAGGTCAAAGAATCTGGGTTATCATGGCTTGAAAATAGTGCTGTCTGCTGTGGGTAAATTATTGGAATATTGTGATACAAAATCTCCATATTCTTCTATCCTTTGATTTGAAAGATGCTTCGTCATCTTTTCTTAATGACATCTATGATTGCCTTTCTAAATGGTTTGTTTCAGTGGATGTTTGGAACAAAAACATGTTTAAATCCTCTAGATGCGAGCAGTGGCGACTCCAGGATTTTCATCCAGCGCTGACAAAAATACACAGCGTGTCCATGAAAAAAAGCTGTATGCCAAAAAAAAAAAAAAAACTCCGACTAGGCAAAAGAGACATATTCATTATATCGTTTGACAAAAAAAGACTCTAACATATTACAATATCCCACGACGAGTCTTCATATTTTGAAAGCGTTGCATTATAGCTTCATTATCAACACTCTTAAACATGTTCTTCTCAATGAACGTGACCAAAGAATCATTCAGCCATTCATCTTCCATCCGGTTACGCAATCGGGTTTTTATCAATTTCATCGACGAAAAAGCTCTTTCAACGGTTGCTGTGGCGACTGGAAGAAGCAAAGTTAACTTCACAAGTAGATAGACTAATGAATATACATGATTCTTCTTTGTCTCTACCATAGTCTTTGCAAGTTTCCCAACTCCTTCCAACTCTGCAAAATCACTGTTAGAGCGGACATCAACTATATAGTTTTGAAGTTGATTGTCAAGTGCCATAAGCTCTACCGGTGAAAAGTCATGTGGATAAAGCCCGGCAAGACGAAGCAATTTCTCCTTATCAAAGGAAGAGAATAAATCACAAGGATTCAAGCAATTTCTCCCACTCATCTCTCTTTGAGGGAAATCTGGGCCAAGAGGTTGACAAGGACCCTTTTGAATATATGCCCTTCTTACTTCATCTTGGTCATTAGGATGATAAGAAGATATTTTCAGACGTAGCCCTGGATCCGCGGGAAGATTTTTCAAGTCAACACTACTTTGCCTACAATGTTCTTCGCCAAGATCATCACTTTTATGCCTTTTAGCAGTCATTGGAGTTGAATCTTCTATTGCATTTCGTTTTGGTTTGAAATATCTATGCATGACTGATGATTGGCAACTTAAAGCTAATCAAAGAAAAACATAAACAAAAGACATGATTAATTATCTAGCAAAGAGCTCTGATTCTCATGTATATATATTATACAGTACATATATTTTTATTGCCTAATAAGTTATAACATTCAATCACATAAAAACTCTCAAATCAAATAAATATGACCAACAAATTGAGTCCTAATAGTCTAATATCAAGCATAATCATTAATCAGGCTGTATAAGAAAAAATTAATTGAATAGATTACGATTCAATACCTTTTTCGGAGTATTATATGGTTGATCAAAACCCTAGATTTCTTGAGAGAACAAAATCAAATATCATTGATGGCTGATGAGGGCCCAATGTGTTTCGTGAAAAGGAGACCAAGGAAATGCTTGATCGAGGAGACGGTCGACTGATGAGGGCCCAAACTTTCTTCTTCTCAATCGGCTATTTTTTCCCGAGAGAGAGAGAGAGAGAGAGCAATAGAGGCAGAGAGCACTATCCCCTTTCTTTAATTGAGAAGGCTGGGAGCAACACTATCCCTTTTTTTAATCTATTGAAGAAACCCACCTTGCAATAAAATATTGTGTTTTAAACCCCACTCTCCAATTAAATATTATGTTTTAAAACCCACTACTCCGTTGGCTTTAAAAATTCATTGCACGAGATAATATAATTTGGTTTTAGGTGTGTTTTGTTTTGTTAGGGCTATATCAAATTGGTTCAAATTTAATTACATATATTTTTTTAACCTCGCACGAATAACCCAGCGCTGACAATACTAAAGAAAATATAATTTATATCTAAAAAAAAAAAAAAATTTCAGTACATTTTTTGAACCCATCTAAGGAGTTGTTAGTTGTTGATGAGTCCGATGATGATTCGTTTGGTTCGGTTGAGCCCGGAGGAGATGAGGCGGAAGACGGTATCACAGATTATGAGTTTGAGGATGATGGTGAGGCCAGTGTCGTGTATGGTAATTCTATTAAAGCAGTCCAGATGGAGGATGATGGTGTCAAAGATATGGAACCTAACCAGTTGATGGATTTCAAGTGGTCTAGTTCCGATGCTTTGGAGTCGGCTGAAGTTTAAAAGAACTTGGGTGTCTTGTGATCTTGTCTTTTAGGCGCAATGAAATATCAGGTCCAGTTCAAGCCTCTTTGCGTTTCTTCTTTAACAAACCTTAATCTAAGTTCCAACAAATTAACGTCGAACATATATACCTGCTAGCTACCCTTTGGAGTCTGGAAAGTTTATTGGAAGTTGCCTTATCCTCAAAATTCATAGAGGACTCATCATGTTCCCCTAGAAATTGGAAATTTCGGGTTGCCACTCTAATAAATTTGTCAATGAATCAATTGAATAATGAAATTCCTGGCACAATTGGAGGTGAAGAGAGCTTAAGCACGTAATTCTTAGACATGTCCCGTAATAATCTATCCGGGAAATTCCAAGCCGCCCCCACTTTTTGTGGGGGCTTCCATCCAAACCCCATTTTGTCTTCACTCCTACCAAGGCCCTGTGCGCGCGGGGATTCAATTGCCCTGTCTCTCTCTTTTTCAATCTGTCTCTCTCTTTTTCAATTGTCCAGTCTCTCTCTCTCTCTCTCTCTCTAAATTGATTACAACTACCCAGTCATTCACTCTTAATGATCACACCTCCCCTCTCTCTTTCTACTGCCTACATACTCTCTCTCCTCCCTCTCTCTCTACTAGCCAACATACTCTCTCTCTCTCTCTCTCTCTCTCTCTCCCCTTTTTTATTTTTTGAACTTTAAATATTTAGACCTTTTAATTTATATACTCCCTCCGTCTAAAAAAGAATGTCCAAAAATACTATTCACATCTCCCACAAAATTATGCATATATTTTTATTTATAATGATTTGTGTAGGAAAGGTTAGCGCGTCGGATGACGGGACAGTTGACCGACCTATGACGCCTGGCCACGTGGCAAGTAAAGTCTCAATGGACACGTCACATATCGACAAAAATAGGGGCTAAAGTAAAACCCCACTGCGAGGGTGATCACATCGCAGAAGAATATGACAGAATTGCAAATATCCTAAACAAGGGATGCCCTGTGCAAGGGAAGCCTTATCTAGTGGGAATTCACCCGTCGCGATGGGCTCAGCAAAGAAGAGTGACGCGACGGGAAGGAGTTAATACTTACACAAACACGAGAATTAAGCTCGCGATTGCACCTGGCCATAAGGCAGGGGTAGGGAGGTCGTCACGAGTCTCGAGTAAGGTTTTGGCGCGAGCCAAAGGGCTCGCGACCACGCCTAGCACTGCGGGAATAGGAGAGATACAAGTGGCTTGGTGGCTTAAAGGATTAGGGACTGTCGCGATGGAATGGCGTGCACTGGATAAGCCATGTGAATCTTCCTAACGGCCAGTGATGTCACCCACACTACCCAGATACACGAAGAGAGCACGTGTCATCATATTATTGGGGAAATGTTTGCAGCCCAATGATTGGGTGCAGACCCCTATAAATATGAGACGTTCTTTCATTAATTGGAGGGATGATTGATCCATCCATAGCACGGAAACCCTAGAGAGAGATAGTGGTTCAGAGCTCTGGAATCAAGAACATTGTTCTTGACGGTGCTCGCGAACTCACATTTCCCTCCTAGAGCTGTGATATTGGGATGGTGTTGATATCTAAGGAGAATGAATGGAATACTGCTGCCTTCTCTCTTTGTGTATTTGGCCTAATTCTTCACCCCTTTACACACTTTCCTGCTCTTGCTCAATCATTGGTTATTGTTTTCCTCTCCAAATTAAAATTGTTTGAACGACACAAAAGAACCTGTCCTACAATTTGTATGTGCAATATGGATCTTATTTGATAGATCTCACTTAGTTTTGTTAAACAAAGTTTTTAAAATCACAAAAAGTAGTATAAACTACTCCCTCCGTCCCAATTTTATAGTCCCTTTTGGAAATTCCAACTTAATAAGGAGACATAATCATTGTACTTTTTAAAACATGTTTTTCTTATTTTACCCTTCAATCATTACACTTTCTTACTTTTTTATTATTTTAAATTTCAAACTATAAGGGTATAAGAGGAAATTCCTTAACAATTACCCATTTAGTTTTGAAGTGGGACAATTTTTTTGGGACAACAAAAAGTGTCAAATGGGACTATAAAATTGGGACGGAGGGAGTATCAAATAAAGAATTTTTTTGGGAGGTATGAAAATTATTTTTGTATATCCTTTTTGGGACAAAGAGTATTTTTACAACCTACTCGATGACATCTATCAAACAAAACCCACATTGGATATGAAAGTATGGAAAAAAAAGAAGATTTCTTATAGTGTGAATTGTGGAGAGATGTAGGAATTCTGCATTTGATGGGTGTTAATTCTTTCAATTTGGAGTATGTGAATTGTTCAGAAGGGTTGTGAGTTCTTTCATTTTGGAATGTGTGAATTCTGCATTTTGAGGGGTGTGGATTCTTTTATTTTGGATGTGCATTGTGTATTTTAGGTTTTGGGGGGAAGTTGTGATGTGTGAATTCTGCATTTGAGGGGTGTGAATTATTTCATTTTGGAGTGTGTGAATTTTGCATTCGAGGGGTATGAATTCTTCTATTTTAAGGGTGTGAATTTTTCTTTTTTGGGGTGTGAACTCTTCTACATATTTATTATCCATAAGTATTTGGATTATTTTATTTGAGAGAGAGAGAGAGAGAGAGAATATCCTAGTCAATGCCTAAGAATTATTAGGTAAGAGATTTTAGTTGTCACATCAATTACTTTCTCTCTTATCTCCAAAAGCCAATACCCATCGACAATTTCAAAGAGTCGAGTAAATAAAGAGAGAGAATGAAGCGCACATGGGAAAGGGGTTAGGTGGGATGGGTTTGACACACAGAAGATGTGGACGGGATGATAAGGACAAAATGGGGCCGGCTTGTTAGGCCAGCCTCTTCAAAACTCCAGCGACCCCTATTTGGCGACCGAAATCTGGTAAAAGAAGACCCAGCAGCCTCGCCAAGCTACTCGCCATTATCACCGCAGCTACAGTAACTCGCCACAGGCGGCGAGTTTTGGCGATCGAAGGCGAGCTCGCTACCGGAGTATCTTTCTCTCTCCTCCCACGCCGGAAAAACGACGACACCGAAATATTTGTTGTAAAATCGATTTGATACCAGATTATTGTAGGAATCGTTGAGACAATGTCAACGGTGCAAGATTCGCCGACAGATCCTTCCGCAGGAGCCGGCACGCGCTGGTCAACGGACGCGCGTGTGGGCGAGTCAGATCTACTCGCGGTGCGTGTATTGCACGCGCCCGTGCGACCCTCCGTGAGCTGACATCGTTTTTTTTTTCCTTTCAAATGGCTATGCTGCTGGGTGATCAAAATGGTTGAGGCTAGCCAAATGCATTTTTTCTTGCCAAAATGGAGATGGAGATGCCTAGGCTGCTGGAGATGGCCTTAGCAACCCTAATCTATTCTGGAGTGATTCCCACGTCATTAGATGCTCTCTCACACCTCACTTATTCCTGATCCAGACAAACTAACCAATAATAACTGAAATGTTGACGAAAACTGAAAAATAATTCACTAAATGATGAAGTCAATGAGTAATCCCCAAGTGATGAAGTCAATGATTAATCTCCAAGTACATGCAGCAGGAAGGTGTTTTATAAGTCATTTTCTTCAATCCGCGGGCTGCTGTCCCCAGGGGTCAGTAGGCCTTGCCAACTTCATCTGAGCCGACCAAATATATTTTGGACGGCCTAGATTTGAGTTTAGGTGTTAAATTATCGGGTTAAAATATCCAAAACACCCTTTGGTACCCCCCCCTTAAATCAGGGCCGTCCAAAACATGTTTGGACAACTAGGATGGAGTTGACAGGACCTGGTGACCCCTGGAAATAGCATGCCCCCGTTTCCCCTTTTCTCAGGTTCAAGTTGTATCCAAGTATCTCTATTTATTTGTTTTAGACATGACTTTGTGTTCCACAGACTTTCTCCACATTCTAGACTTCAAAAAACTGTCATGGAGCTAACTTGCTTCCAAATTTTTGTCACCATGTTATTTCTGCTGCAGTTTGAAGCAACTCCTAGCTTAGCAATGAGATTACCACCACTAGATATCTCAACCGATCAATCCTCTCTTCTTGCCTTCAAAACCTACATCACTAATTTTAACATTAATCCCATACTTGTGGGCAATTGGACCACCACAACTCCCTCTTCGGTTTGCGATTGGGTTGGTATCACCTGCGGTAAGCTCCACCGTAGAGTTGTAGCATTGAATCTCCCTAGTATGGGCCTAATCGGTACCATCCCTCCTCATTTAGGAAACCTCTCGTTTCTTGCCCATTTAAGCATTGCCAACAATAGTTTTTACGGTAATCTTCCCAAAGAATTGGCTAATCTTCGTCGATTGCAACTCATCGATCTTGGGCTGAATAACTTTGGTGGACTGATTCCACCATGGCTTGGTGCCTTTCAAAAACTTCAGTACATTTATCTTTATAATAACAGTTTTACAGGCTCTATACCACGTAGTATATTTAACATGTCGTCATTGGAACGTCTTGATTTTTCGAGTAATAGCTTATCTGGCAATCTTCCAGCAGACATGTGCAATCATCATCCTAATCTCCAATTCCTTGATCTATCTTCCAATGAATTAGAAGGTGAAATTCCATCCAGATTACAAGGATGCTCTAAACTTCAGATACTGGTGTTGTCACTTAACCAATTCACCGGTCCCATCCCAAATGAGATTGGAAACCTAACTTTGCTTATCGAATTATATCTCAGTCACAACAATCTGGAAGGTATGCTTCTTATTCCCAACTTCGCTATATTGTTTTGTTTGTTTTTAAATAACATTGTTTGCAAGAACTTCACCTTTTTATCACCGGTCAAAACAAACAAAATCGGATCCGAATTAGACTCGTCGAAATCCGTTTGATGCCTCAATTCGAATTCTGTCCAATTACATCTTACGTATTAGAAAATTAAGCCTACAGCTTAAAAAAACAGTTAGAAATACTGTTGGCCTTTGTTAAATTTAGTGGATGCTGTGTCCGATCGGGTTTGTAATATCATCGGATTGAATTGGATATACCCAAATCCCCTCATTTAAGCTTTGGATTTGGATTAAAGGCTTACAGTGATGTGTTTTGACCTTTATGGAATATAATGGAGATGTAGTGTCTGTTGTGTTGTCTCGATATGAAATTCTCTATTTCACAAATATTTTGTTTTGCACAACTGTGTCTGAATAGTCAAACCAAACACACGAAATTACACGGTAAAGATTTTTTTTTCTTTTCCCAAAAGCATTTTGAAAAAAAGAAACTAATCATTTAAAATTTGATAAAAGTTTGAGCAAAATCTTTCACAAGAAATAAGTTTGGCCCAATACCAAATTTATTTTTTCCTTTCCTCCTTCCCGAAACGTTTTCCCCTTTCCCTGTGCCTGTTCGCGTGAATCAGCCAGTTGCAACCGATCGCTTCCGACCAGTCACATATGTACGTTCCGAATGGGTTTCGTTCTTTTCTAATCAAGTGTCTATTTATCTATAAATATTGGAAAAATATGATTTTGTAATCATATTTATGAGTGAATTGAAATTTGTCTCCAAATTATATCATTGGATATATGGTTAACATTTTGAGTGGGTGAAAATATCTTTTAATAAGTTATTAATCCCTTTGAATTAACCTTGAATTGGAGGCTAATAAACCAAGAGTTGCATCTCTTATAAACCAAGAGTTGCATCTCTTTTGTTTGTCTTTCAACATGATATAAGGTGGCATCTCTTCGGGCCATAATAATAGCCATTCAGCCAGGCACCATTCCAAACAGTTGCACACAGGGACGGATACAAGGGGGGGCCTGGGGGGTCACGTCCCCCCCTCAATTTCAGGGAGAAAACAAATAAGGAAGTACCCCCTTCGGAACACTTATTTTCATAAAACTTTAATTTATTTATGAAAATAAGAAAGTACCCCCCTTTTGGAAACAATGGCATTTCCAGAATTTTGATATTCCAATCTTATCAAAATCTCATCCCCCCACTTTTAGTACAAATGCGAAAAACGACACGTTTTTCTTCGAAGAAAAGAGGCAAAAGACAACTTTCCCGTACTTGAAAAGATCATCCGATTATACCATTATGCTTAGAAAAATCCAAGGAACAAATACCGGGACTTTTTATCTGCCAAATTGAAACTTTTCGAAAAAAGATACTTTTCCATACTTAACCAGATTTTCGAGTGACAGACAGGGGTGCCTCGATCAAGAGGCGACCCGATGGTGACACAACCGATACCATTCGAGTCTCGGATGAGAGATGATGATGAAGGAATCGATTATGATTCCCCAAGATATTGGAAGACGACGAAGATAGACGTCGGCTCTTTGAAAAAGGGAGTCCCAAAATCAGCTTCCTAAATTTTGGAGTATCATTTAGTTTACTTGCTCTTGACTTTAGCATTGGTGCCCCCGCTGTGGAGAATTCCTAGATCCGTCCCTGGTTGCACACTTATTCCGGCTTCTTTCCGAACAGTCACAATTGCACAATTTCAGGTGGGTTCGTACCTCTCCGTTCGGGTGCCTGCTTATCTATAAATAGGACCCTTCTTCCCTCATTTTTTTAAACGAAAAAATTCTGCATTGCATATCGCATTCATACCTAAACATTCTGAGAGTTCTGCATAGTTTTCTGTAGGGCTGCACAAAAAAACCGGTGAACCGTGAATCCGGTCCGGACCGAACCGATCCGTGCTTTTTGGATTTTAACTGTGGATTAATGGTCCGGACACGAATTGAAAAAATAGTAAACCGTGACTCGCGGTCTGGACACGGATTTTGATTTCGAAACCGTGGATTAACCGATCCGGACCGTGAGATTTTTATTATATATATATTTAAAAATACACACACACACACACACACACACATAATTTTACAAAACCTAGGGGGTAAACTGTAAACACTTTCAAAACTTAGGGGTTAAACTGTTACCCTTACTTTTAATATATATACTTTACTTGTCTGCTAAACCTAATTTCTACCGCCTCCCTCAACTTCACTTCCAAAGTTCCAGATCTAATTTTCCAGTTCGAGAGTTCCTCTCTCTCTCTCTCTCTCTCTCATACTCCATACCGATTACCGAGAGTTCCAGTTCGAGAGTTCCTCTCATTCTCCATATCGAATCACCGATCACTCATCAGAATACCGAATACGGATCATTATGCTTGTGTTCATTAGCTACTGGGTGTATTAGCTACTGTGTTCATTAGCTACTGGGTGTATTTTTATTGATGTGAATCTGTGATCATGTATGTGAATCTGTGATCATGTAGCTACTGGGTGTATTATGTTTGAATGTGTATTTTTATTGATAACCAGCTATTGGGTGTATTTTTCAAGTTGAATAATGTGCTTTGGGTTTGGGATGCATCTTGATTTTATTTTTAATTTTTATGCTAGATTACGACTACCGTAAACAAGAATGTCTTATATAACATGTAATCCGTGGATAAAACCGGAATCGATCCGTGACTCGCGGTTCGGATTGGAACCGAACCGTGAGACTTTTGGTCCGGACACAGATTGTATTTTCTAAAAACCGTGACTCGCAGATTAGGATTGGATTCATGCCAATCCAATCCGATCCGGACTGTGTACACCCCTAGTTTTCTGGTTCGCCTACCGATCAGATTGGAGTGCTACTTCTGTTCGGTGAAAATCGGGTAATCCTGGGAAGCAGACGTCCAAGTATTCCATCAGCACCATAGTGGAGGGCGAATTTGCTTTAAGGATAGAATATTAAATACTCGCCTCGATTCGAATCGTCTATTGCCAATTTCCGGTGTACTGAAATTGGTTCGGTACGATTTCTTATTATGATTTCTGTTTTTAACTTATTGATTTTAATTTTCGTTTTTATTTCTAAATTTTCCGTAACCCGTTTCCAACAATAAATAGGACCATTCTCCTCCCACTTCATTCACAAAAATTTATGCATCACATACTGCACTTACATACTTCGAGATTCTGAGAGTTCAACACGGTTTTCGGGTTCGCTTGTTGGGTAGATTGGAGTGCTACTTCTACCCTTTGATAATAGAGTATTCCTGGGAATCAATGTCCGAGTTTCCACCAGCACCAGTGTGGGGGCGAAATTGCTTTAAAGACAAAGTACCAGAATAGGTGCTTAATTGAAATAAGTTAAAAGTATAGGTGTTTACGGGGCATTGGGGTGAATGTTTGGTTTTTTTTTTTTTTTTTGTAATAAAAGCCTGAAATTGAGTGTGTGTGCACCTCATACACCCTTTTGTACGCAATTCACGCTACAAAGTATTCCAAGACCCAAGATTGATTCCTAAGATTTGTAAATTTATTTGCAGGTGGAATTCCAAATGAGTTTGTGAATCTGATCAATTTAAAGATCCTATCCTTGCAAAGTGCAGGACTCACAGGCCACCACCCACATTTTCTCTTTAACATGTCTTCTTTACAAGGAGTTGACATGTCGAAAAACAACTTCTCTGGAAGTCTTCCAAGGAATATATGCCTACAAGGTTCGGCATTGGTCGGAATTTATATTGAGAGCAATCAATTGACTGGAGGCATTCCATTTGACATTGGAAATTGCACTTCAATTCGAGTAATTGACTTGCCGGATAACTACTTCACAGGTACTATTGTAGTTTCGGTATTGCAGTTCTCCCATTTTTAATTTCAGTACAGATCTTCAATATGTAAAGAGAAAAGAAAATCAATCAATTGTGCGGGACATCAAGTTAATTATCAAACAAAAGAATGATATCCAAACGCGTTAATATGTTTTACAATCAATCCAATGAGACATGCCACGTGTGTTTAAATTGCAAAACGTAAATAAAAACGAAATGGATGAGCACTGAATACGAAAATACCAATACAATTCAAACAAAAGGAAACATGCATAGTTCTATAAGAATACAAAATAAACTAAGCAAAGAATCTAGGCGTGTCCCCGGAGTGTCAAGTGTCCAAATTTCAATCTAAAAAAACTTCCATCAACTTCAATGTGATCTTATCATCCAAAAAGACTATTTTCAGGTTCATCAAACATTTCAAAAGTGTTGAAGTGTGCCCCGTGTCCCTTTCAAAAACATTAAATGAAAAATTGGACACGCCACAAATATGTCTAGTAGTCGCATAGATGTAGTAGTGTTTGAAAACAAAAAAATTCAACTTCTTTATTATTTTTTTACCACATTTTGAATTTGAAAAGTAAGATATGCCAGGTCACTTTTAATCCCATTTTCTTTTTTCAAGCAGGCACTATCCCGAAGGGACTTGGTAGTCTTCCAAGCTTGGAGTACTTATCACTCGACTTTAACAGCTTTATCAGTCTCGTCCCAGAAACTATCTTCAACATCTCAACCTTGGAGTACTTATCACTATCGCAATGTAACCTTGAAGGGAATCTACCACCAACTTTGGGACTCTGGCTACCGAATCTCCAACAACTTTTTCTAGGGGGGAATAAATTTACTGGGAGCATCCCCAACTCTATCTCTAATGCTTCTCAACTTACCATGCTAGGCCTGTAAAGCAACCAATTCACTGGTTCGGTTCCTAATTCATTCGGCAATTTAGGAGCCCTTACCCTTCTTGACCTCGGATTCAACAATCTTAACAGTGAACTCAATTTCATCTCTTCCTTGACAAATTGTAGGAATTTAATAGAAGTCTGGGTAGACAGTATCCCATTCAATGCCGCCCTCCCAGCTTCGATTGGGAATCTATCTGCTTCACTTGAAATTTTTAATGCAGACAGTTGTGGACTCATAGGCAATATTCCTCCTGAAATTGGCAATCTAAGCGGCTTAGGAACCTTAAGTCTCAGTCAAAATGACCTCACTGGATCATTTCCGATGGTAGTCAAAGGATTATGGAATCTTCAAGGTTTAGATCTTTCACAAAATCTTCTCTACGGACCCATTCCTGATATTATATTCCACTTACAGAACTTGGACATCTTATCTTTGAGCAACAATGAACTTTCCGGTCCAGTTCCGATCTGTTTGGCAAATTTATCTTCTTTAAGCTACCTTAATCTTAGTTTAAACAAGATAACTTTTGAAATACCTATGAGCCTATGGAGTCTCAACAATCTCTTGCAAGTGGACTTATCCTCAAATTCATTTAGCGGCAATATACCCCAAGAAATTGGAAATTTACACCATGTTACTCTAATAGATTTGTCAATGAATCAACTGTATGGGGAAATTCCTAGCACGGTTGGAGCTATGCAAAGCCTAACTAATCTTTCATTGGCACATAATAGATTTGAAGGTTCTATTCCTGATTCATTGCAAATGTGGATAAGCATGGAATTCTTGGACCTGTCTTATAACAATCTATCTGGAGACATTCCCATGTCATTAGAGGCACTCTCATATCTCGAGTTCTTGAACGTCTCTTTTAATCGATTGAGAGGGCCAATCCCTAGTGGGGGACCTTTCAAAAGTTTCACATACTTGTCTTTCCTTTCGAATGAAAGATTATGTGGTGGTCCTCAGTTTCATGTACCACCGTGCCGTGATTATTCAAGTGCAAAAAGAGTACGGTTGTTCATACTTGTCTCAGGGGCAGTCGCAGTAATTGTTCTTGTCATGACCTCAGCATATGTGTTCCTTAAATGCCAAAGAAAGACTCAGATTCCAACTCAAAGTGATTTGTCAGCAAAACATGCAAGAATTTCATACCTCGAACTTGTACGAGCAACTGATGCGTTTGATGAAAGCAACTTGCTAGGGACTGGAAGCTTTGGTTCGGTTTACAAAGGGGAACTTGCAGACGGGACAATCTTGGCCGTAAAGTTATTTAATTTGCAGCTAGAAGGTTCATTCAAAAGTTTTGACACAGAATGTGACATGATGCGCAACATTCGTCATCGAAACCTCACCAAGGTTATTACTAGTTGCTCTAATCTTGATTTTAAAGCCTTGGTACTAGAGTACATGCCCAATGGAAGCCTTGAGAAGTGGTTGTACTGCCACAACTATTTCTTAGATATTCAGCAGAGGTTAGACATAGCAATAGATGTGGCACATGCATTGGATTATCTACACCATGGTTACTTAACACCGGTGGTTCACTGTGATTTGAAGCCGAGTAATGTCCTCCTAGATGAAGAAATGGTGGCTCATGTGAGTGACTTTGGCATTGCAAAGTTCTTAAGAGATGAGGAAACTATTTTGATTTCCAATCCGAGAGCAACAATTGGGTATATTGCACCAGGTTACACTTCTATCTATCAACATATTGATCATTTAGATGCTTTTTATTTTTATTTCCCCCTTTTCTTTTTAAGATATTTATCCGTGAAAATTTTAGTTGATCATCGTGAAAGGGCGGCAAAAGGAAGCCGCTTACAAATACCCACTGATGAAAGAGTTTTGTTTTTTCACAAGTGTTAGTTGTTTAATGCAGAGTATGGACGGGAAGGATTATTGTCAACAAGGTGTGATGTTTATAGTTTCGGCATTATGTTGATGGAAATATTCACAAGAAAAAAACCCACCGATGGAATGTTCAACGCGGGTTTAAGCATGAAAAGTTGGGTAAGCGAGTCACTAGCAAATAATGTAATTCATGCAATAGACTCAAACTTGGTGAGGCAAGAGGAAGGACACGTTACTGTGAAGGTAAAGTGTGTGTCCTCCATCTATGAATTGGCATTGAATTGCTCTGCAGAGTCACCTGAAGAAAGGATCAACATGAAAGATGTCCTAGTACTACTCAAGAAGATTAGACTCGAATTCCTTGCAAATCTTTCATGCTCTGGAACGTTAAAGGTACCCATTTCCCATATTACATTATCATTTGGACTGATTGGAGAAGAAATCTAAATTTCAGGGTAAAGATAGAGTGATCCCTGTGAGGATTTAAACCAAACACAAACGCAAACACCAATCTTTGCAACACGCGCTTCAAATACTGCTTCTGAGTCAAACAAACTGCACCTCTTGCCATGTCGCGTTGAATTTCCATGCTGAGAATATTCTTTGCTACTATTGAAAACTAGGATCAAACAGACGCAAATAACGTAGTAAATCAACTATGGCTGTAATTATCCACAAGGCTTCTCTCTGTTTCTTGTTTGTCCATCTTGCCCAAAATTAGAGAAGAATAGCACACCTTTACTTCCTTTTGTTTGACTCATAATTTACCCAATTCAGTAGCTTTCTCTTCTTTTCTTTCTTTTCTCCAGTATCAAAGTTCTCTATTCTTGATGCTCTAAGTGTTTTTGCTTAGGGAACTATTGTAGGCAATCCCATTTTTATCATTCACAAGCTACTACTTTGATATTGCTCAAGCTCGGCTTGTGATCAGCTTGTTTACTACTTTGATAATGCTCGATTAACAAAGGAACTAATTTTGAAGCTTTATAAATTCGCAAAACAAGTTTGAACAGCTCTCTACTCGGCTCGTTTCCAGTGCAACTGGCACGTAAGCATTGAACATTCGAACCCAAATTTTCGTTCATGCGAATCTCTACTAACATCTCTCTCCCCTCAATCTCTCACAGTGGCAGCAAGAGAAGAAAATGGGAAGATAATTCAGAAACAGAGAAGAAACAAGTATGGTCTACAGAATAAGAACAACGAGAGATATCTATAGATGGAGAGAAGTATCAACTTCAGAACTTTTGTCAAAACATGGTGAGTTGCTCTTGATGGCTCTGAACTCGGCAGGCTAACTCAGTGAGTAGAGCCTGAGAAGTGCATGATTATCATGAGTAGTACTTGGTGGTGGAAAAATCATCTGTTCAGATTGGAAAGACAATTTTTTTCCAGGTTTCTCTGAGAACAGCTTCAGAAGTTCTTCTCTCTCCGCTCTCTTCTCTCTCACTCTTTTTTGAAGTTGTCTGAATCTTTCTTGAAGGAGTGCTATGGAGGACCCCTTGCCCATCATTGTGGTGGTGGGATCATCAGTACTTTCCCTTCCCTTTGGAAATGGAAACAGAGAGGTTGGAATTTTGAAGAATGTAGATGGGTTTAGGCTAAATGTGCTTATATAGGAAATGAAGGTACATTTTGTTAATTTTCTTTTTATTTATAAATATTATTGACCAGGAGTCAGAGTCAACTCACGCGCAACTTTGACTAAAATTTGAGACCTGAAAGTTGGAGTTTCGGACGTACTTAGTGGTCCTAAGAACTTTTTATTGATAGTAGGAGTCGAACCTGCGAGTTTGAAAAAGTAAGCCCCCACTACTACAAAAAGGTACAAAGATCACGGTCTTTTGGTGTGATCTTTTACTTTTAATCGCGGTTGAAAAACCGTGATCTAATCTAGTGTGATTAAAAGTCTGCATCTTTCAATCACGGTTCTTGACCGTGATGAAAACCCATGAAAAAACAGTGATTAAAACAAAAATAAACTGTGATCTTTGACCACATAACATCTCAGTTTTATCTAAAAACCGTGATTGTTTACAGAGAAATCATCTCAGTTTTTAGTAAAACCATGATTAAAAACTGAAAAACCGTGATGGAAAAGGATAAAACCGTGATGTTTCACTATATCACATCACAATTTTTTAGGTAGTTAAGAACTCGCTTTTTGGTGAAACCGTGATCATTACTTTTGGCATTTATTTTTGTATATATATATATATCAAAGCAATATATTTGCCATTTTAATTTTGTACATATATATTTGCCACCTTCGGGAATAAGGCTACAAAACATATCAAAGCAATATCATATATAAAACCAATTTAACCAATATCCAAATTTACAAGTATCTTATACATAAACCCAATTCAATTCAAGCAAATGTACGTGCTAAAACCAAAAAAAAAAAAAGACATAGTTTACCACCTATATACTAGTGGAACCAAGCAAACTATAGTGCAAACTAGGTGCTGAAACTGCACTGTTCGAACATGAAAAAACAAAGCCGTGGTAAGCATAAAACTGTACGTCGTGTGTGCTGATGATCAGGAGGAAAATTGGTGGCTCTAAATCCATCAGTCGTTGCTCCATTGTGTGCACAACCAAAATCCAACTCTTTGATCTTCATGGTCCATAACAAAAATTTGGATACTCCACGAAAGCATAAATCTGTAACAAAAAAAAAAGTAACAATCAAACATCAAAACTCAAAAAACATTTAGGTGGATCTCATTCTTTAATTTGTATTACAGTAGCTATTCACACAAGTGATATGCAGATTACACACACCACTCACACACCTCTCCCTCATTCAGATTCTCTCTCATGTAACTCACTCGAAAACTCAAAAAGCTAGTACTATCTAAATTGAACCTTAGAGATTATAATTGGAACCAGCAGAATATTGGTCGTCCTCTAGCATGGGGGTGTCTGTGTCATTCAAGTGGATTCCCCAGATATGCAACAACATTCCGAAACAAGTTCGGCATTAAACTCATGATGAGAACAAAAATTACTATATCATAACTGACAAAGCAGGGTTGAGAAATTAAAGAGAACAGGGCTACATACAACCAAGATCTACGTGACAACAGTAGAGGGTAGTTGACCAATGGACACCATATGAATCAACATTAACAAGAACAAATAAGTGAGCACCCAACTATCAAGTATGAACACTGTACTGAACAAATGAGACCCTAGTCAAGTAGCCATTGATTTTGTACTTGGATTCAGGGATTTAACTGATGACCCAATGATTGTATGCAGATTTCTATTACTTCCATGAATGAATCAAATCTTCCTACCAAGTATTTGTGCTTGACTTCCATGACTTTGGATGCACAAGTTACACAATAAGGATATGAAAGGAAGTGATGAATCAAATTCAGAAAGGAAAACAGTAAGAGGATAAATGTAAACATGGACCATATACTAGTAAGACAAGGAACTTAACAAAAAACTTCCATGCTCAACAAAAGGATTCATTACCTAATTAAATTTAAAAATGAACCGAGCCCCATCCAGCAAGCTTTAAAAATGCCACATGGTCCTACTTCCCAGTTCTATTCCAAAAATAATCCACTCTCCTTTTCCTGGCCTGGTGGCCTCAATCAATTATAACTCCACAGTATAACATAGACTAAAAATTTCTAGAGAACATTTGACAGCACCGAATACTGCCTAAAACTTTCTATCACCCTAGATACTACCTAGACAAACATTGGGAAAAAAGGACTTGCAAATGATCGAGCAACAACACCAGGAACTTAAAAAAAACCAATCAGTTTAGAAAAGTCACCTAATTCAATTCTACAATTAAGTATTAGCTTAACTAAATTCTTGAATGTGATTCTTAGTTAACATCAATGTATATCACGGTGCCAGTATTATCACTGAGCAGAGTGATAGCAGCATGCTACGCTAGACACTATTTTTTGGTGAGTACGCAAATAGAAGAACCACAGTATGATAGCACAACATCCTAACGGGCGAAGGAAATTGCATACCTCAAATATCATATTCCAGAACACAATTCATCCACTCAACTCGTACTTCATCGATTTCGGCTTGTGTGTAAGTTGTCTTCCCATTGAACTATGTGCAAGACAAAATTTGAACAAAAATATTAATGCCAAGGCAACCAATAAGAACAATAAGAAAATCTAACAAAAGTTATCTCACATTTTTTTTGCTCAAGATGCTCTCGTCAGCAATCAAGTCTTTCATGTATCTCATAACATAAAACCCACATTCAACGTTTGTGGGTTGTCGCGGGCACTACACAAACATTTTGATACTTATTAGAAAAATCATCAATAACAAACTTTGAAACAAGAAACAAGTATTACACACCCTTATACCTTAACATTTATCCAGGATAGACTCCTCTTCCTTGGGTTACTTTTCGAAGAATCGTAAATTCTCATAGCACTTCATATGAAAGATTTTAACAAGTCAATACAATGAATAAAAAAGCTCTTATTCAATCTCAATTCGATGAACTTACGCGCCAAATATGACTTGAATGTTTGGTTGGATTTTTTCAGGCTGAAGTGAATCAAGATAGTGAATTGTTGAAGATGTAGATCAATGACTAATAATATCCAATGAACCCTAAAATTTGACAAGTCACACAGAAATTTGCTTAAATTACTCAATAAGCATTTTAATTTGAAGCACAAGGAATATATTAAAGTGCTGAGATAGTTACCCCAAATTATACGGAACAAAAACAAGCTTGTCATTTTCCTTTTCTTGCCTTTTGGATTCGGTGGCAGCGCAGCATTGCCGCCATTACTTGGTAAATTCTGAGGTGAACCCATCCTGTATGAGATGGAAAAGTATAAAAAGTTGTGAACAATAGGCACGTGCTTTGGATGTAGGCTCCGACAGTTATAGATAACCACTATCAAAATGTAGCCAAGAAAATTCATTGACTTCCAAATTTTTCATATAATGCAGTCACTAAACAATCAGCCATAGAGGCTCTTGCTAGTAGTAGCTTTACGAAAACATATACCAAACTACAAACAACAGCATATGCAGAGCTTGTCGGAGGATTCAGCACACGGAAGCCTACGGTTCTGCAGAGGGCTAAAATGCCTTAGGAAGTGTTTTTTGGTGTGTGGGAATTGGAATTTGTTGTTGATAAGGTGATGGTAGTTTTTGCTTCTGGTGAAAGAGTAGAGCAGAAGAAGGTTACTAGTGAACTGATCAAGGTGATATGGCATGGCAGCGGAGCAAGGATTTTGATCGACCGGACGAAAATATAAATGTTCATCGAGCTCGTGCTATAGTATGTATATATATGTATTTTGAAAACTTTGCCCGGTACATCAATAAGTACATGAATTATAATTTCTTTGAGTCGGTAAACAAAACATACATGTACTTATTTTTTGTGTATGAAAGTAATTCACAAAATTTCGTGGGTGATGTGATGTAAATTTGTTTTCACTTAATCTATATTAGATAATTGATCTAACGACACTAATGTCCAAATATAACAAAAAAATTAAACTTATTCCTACCTCACATCGATTTTTTAAAAAATATTTCCCACTATAGACCCCTATAGCCAGAGGCTGAGGCACACGGAGACAACGGGTTCAGTTGACTCCCCAGGCTTCATGTTTGAACAGGGCAACTAATGTCTAGTTTCCGTGTGCTGAGCCTCTAGTGTGTCATAGTAAGAGAAAGAATGGTAAAATGCATCTAATTGGAAATGTCCACTAAATTTTAGTAATCCCAAAGTGCGCACAACAGTTCACACACTCATAGTAGTATAGTAATCCCTTTCAGCACCAAGCTGTACGCAACAATTCCCGCATGGAGTTGAAGGAAAGCAATCGGCGAGAAATAGGGAAAAAGACCAGTTTTATTGCCTCAGACATTAATGAAGCATTTTGTCGAACACAAAAAAGGCAAAACAAAGGCAAACAAGTGAACTTACTCTTGATGGGTTACTACATTGTTTCCCCCGCTAAGGCAAACAAGAGTCATGGTCATTCCGTTATTAGCAGCTTCAACCTTTCTTGTCAAAATTCTATTGCAAAACAGGACAGTGTCACAAACTTGGATGTAGGTGCTCTTAACTTCCGAGTCTTCTAACATAAGCTTGACATATACGAGTATAAATGTTCACTAAAACCCAAAAACATCAATGAATGCAGTTACAACACATTATGAACTGATTAACTACATTAAGCATAAAAACAATGTATTTAGAAGCTACCAATAGGAGCTTCTGAACATCAAGAATATACTTAACAAGTATTTTATTTGTACTATGCATTGCATAAACGAAATCTGAAAGTAAGACATGCTTTCTACATGCTTTCCCAGATATGCAACACAGAAATTTGCTTAGATTACCCAATAAGAATTTTAATTTGAAGCACGACGAATATATTAAAGCGCTGAGATAGTTACCCCAAACTATGTCCTGTACCAATCTGCACTAAACCTTTTTATCATAATCTTCACCATCTACAGAAAACCTTTTTATCATAATCTTCACCATCTACAGAAAACGTACTCAAAAGAGCAGTTTTAGGAACAAGAGAGTATCTTTTAGGAACAAGAGAGGAACAAAAGACCATCATGTTTTTAATTTAACTGAATCTAAACAAAATCTCAACCAAATTGCTGGACTTTTGGGTCAGCCTTTTGAAACTAATACATGATTGATTCATTCAACAATCCACAAATAAAACCTAGATCAATTCAACAAACAAACTGCAAGTTGCTTTAACCACAAACAAGGCAAACAAGTGAACTTACCAAGAAAAAGAAGATTGGATCGAAGGAAGCTCTTCAGCCAGTTGTAGGTACGTAATGAGTGTCGATCCAGGAGAAGAGAGCTAGGGCTTTTTCTTTTTCGCTGTTTTGGCGCCCAAGGAGAAGTGTAATATGGTTTTGATGGGAAAATTGGAATTACCCGCTCCTTCTTTGGGGCCAAAATTTTCAGAAATGGCGCCATTCTTTGTTATCCCAAATTTCGAACCCTGCAGGAGCTTCAAAAAATTTGTTTTTAGGCAAAAACACGACAGTTTTGAGCGCGAAGAAGAAGACTGGATAGGGTACGTAGGAGATAGATCTGGAGGGTTGATATTGATAAAAACCTTACACATTACCCCCTTAAGTTTTCTATTCTTTCAGTTTGAATTCTATTCTTTCAATTTGATCTTAATTAGAGCACATTTTTGGATAGTGACTTTTTTTCCCTTCATACCCGTACTCCTTTTTTGGTTTATATTCACATATGCAAAATTACATGATTTGCCTTTTATGAGTGAAATTTCTTACACTTAAAAGGTTAATATTGTACATTGTAAATTCATATTACAATATGAGAAAAGAGTGCAATTACGGAAGAAAGGTTTTTTTGGCGATTAGAACTGCCTATATATAACATAGGGATGATTCAGTTATCCGTACGTACGCATATTATTGTTAGACACTGATACTTAGAAGGTTAATATTGTATATTGTAAATTCATATTACAAGATGACAAAAGAGTGCAATTACGGAAGAAAGGTTTTTTGGCGATAAGAACTGCCTATATATAACACAGGGATGATTCAGTTACTCGTATGTATGCATATTATAGTTAGACATTGATACTTAGAAGGTTAATATTGTATATTGTAAATTCATATTACAAGATGACAAAAGAGTGCAATTACGGAACAAAGGTTTTTTGGCGATAAGAACTGCCTATATATAACACAGGGATGATTCAGTTATTCGTATGTACGCATATTATTGTTAGACACTGATACTTAGAAGGTTAATATTGTATATTGTAAATTCATATTACAAGATGACAAAAGAGTGCAATTACGGAAGAAAGGTTTTTTGGCGATAAGAACTGTCTATATATAACACAGGGATGATTCAGTTATTCGTATGTACGCATATTATAGTTAGACACTGATACTTAGAAGGTTAATATTGTATATTGTAAATTCATATTACAAGATGACAAAAGAGTGCAATTACGGAAGAAAGGTTTTTTGGCGATAAGAACTGCCTATATATAACACAGGGATGATTCAGTTAGTCGTATGTACGCATATTATTGTTAGACACTGATACTTAGAAGGTTAATATTGTATATTGTAAATTCATATTACAAGATGACAAAAGAGTGCAATTACGGAAGAAAGGTTTTTTGGCGGTAAGAACTGCCTATATATAACACAGGGATGATTCAGTTACTCGTATGTATGCATATTATAGTTAGACATTGATACTTAGAAGGTTAATATTGTATATTGTAAATTCATATTACAAGATGACAAAAGAGTGCAATTACGGAAGAAAGGTTTTTTTGCGATAAGAGCTGCCTATATATAACATCGGGATATTACAAAGTAAATCTTGTGATGTAGTTGAATGAACATCGGCCACATGATGGCGACACAATCAAGATAATCGAGACCGTTGATTTTGTTGTGCCTATTTATTAAATGAATACCATAAGATTTTGGCTAAATCGGGTTTGAAAAGGTCCTTAATCGGAACACAAACTAAATCTTGTGTTGTAGCTGAATGTATGGCGGTCATGTGATTCCAGCACAGGGAAGATGATCGAGACCGTTGATTTTGTTGTGCACATTAATTAAACCAATATCGTAAAAATTTGGCTTAATCGGGTTTGGAAAGGTACTCCTTTGGCAAAAAACTTAAACTAGTTTTTGGTTTATTTATTTTGTCTTTATTCAAAAAAAAAAAAATCACATTTGTTAGTTTTGCGTCAAATTTGCGTGGTTTATTGGTTCCTCTCGACGAGAGGAATCCAACAAGTATAAAATCATGGTCAAAACTTTTTTTTTTAATAGAGCCGAAAATAAAATCAGTTTATTGGGTGAATTTTGACTTTATTTAAAAACATTATTTTTACCCCAATTCTATACTTTTTATATTCGTCTCGTCGAGAGGAACCAATAAACCACGAAAACTTGGCGCAAAACTAACAAATGTAAATTTTGTTTGAATAAAGACAAAACGAATAAACCAAAAAATTAGTTTTTTATTTCTTTGTTTTTTGCCAAAGGAGAATCTGTATGTAATTTCTTTAAGTTAATGTTTTTTTATATCCCAAATTTCTTCACATGAAAATCCAAAAATCCTCCCAAATTTTTTCAGCCTTAAAACCTTCCCCAAAAAATTTCAAAGTGAAAATCAAAAAGTCCCCCCAAATTCCCCAAAAGAGCAAATCCGCCCGGTCTCTTTCTTTTGTTTAATTAGGAATCTGAAAAGGTTGAATACTTGCAAGTAATTTGCATCCTCTTTTTATATTTTAATTGGAGTTGACGAAGTTCAAGATTCAAAAAATAACCTAGCTACTACAGAAATGTCTTTTTTTCATTTTTTTATATATAAGGCAACAAATTTTATTAACTAATAGTTGTGCACGTGCATAGCTCGTGGTGCGTTTGATTAGTTAACTTAGTCATTGCATTGTAAAAAAGAATTACAAAACCGATATAATTGATTCGGTTTAAAAAAAAATCAAACCGAAGCGTTTAGATCCTGCCATCATAACACTTCTTAAAATGCTACACATACAACACCACAAAGCAAATCATCTCAACTCTGAGGATATTCCTTGAAAGTTCGATGCCCGTTGCAACGCAAAGAAGATTTTATTAATATTTGAAAAAGGATTACAAAGTTTAAAGGGACCGAGGCAAAAGGCATCACTACACATGGAATTAAAAACCCAACAAAGTTGGGACCCAACCACACGACAATCATATGCCGCCCAGGACCTAAAGGGAAACAAACCACTGACAAGATGTCAAGACAAAAAAACCAAAATATCCCAGATTGGGCTTCTATTAGATAACCGAACATAATGAGCCCAATATAGATTATGCAGCCGTTTTAGATGAAAGAAATGTGTTGGCTTTTGAGCGGGAGAGGCCAAAGTCACAGATCTGCAAAACCACAAATTTCATTAACCAAAAAGGAAAAGAAATGGAACAAAGGTATTCTTACGAAGAAGAAAGAAGGATGCAATCATAGATATAAAAAGGACATATGCATTACTTTAGATCAGTTGGGGACCCAATTAATTGCTAGAGCAGTTGATAAACAGAATTTTACTAAGCCAAAAGGTCTTTCTTAACAAATTTGGTTTAGATACCAAATCCCACAAAACAAACACACTGATCTCCCTGGCTAATGGTATATTTAGTGGAATGCAATAAAGAAGAGGGAAAGAAAACAACAGCAAACAAGTAGAATCAAAATTTTACCTTTACAGTATATTTGCTGTCCACCAAAAGATTGGGAGACTTCAAATCTCAATGGACGATGGGAGGTTTGAGCTGATGAAGGTAATTCATTCCCTTGGCCCGTAAAAGAACCACCAGATTCTAGATCCAAGAAAAATGTATCTCACAGTGAGATGAAATAATTATTCTCTTTTTCCACTTTCTTATAATTTATACAAGACAAACAAAAGATAGCTTTGTGGACACTGAAAGGAGATCCTGTTCGAAATGTCATAGCAATATCGGCAACCAGCAACATTCCACATAAAGAGACCAAACTAATAACACCTCAGCAAACCAACAAAAATCCAATTCATAGCAGCTGCTATAAGGTAGTAAATGATGAAATTTCCAAGCCAACACTATGAAAAAGTAGCATATCAGACAGTAGCAAAATCGCGGCAAAAATGACAGTACCAAACATCACCTACTGACCTTGAGATGCTATGGTTGCCAGAAACACATCTTATTTTATAACCAAGTAAACAGAAAAGTTCTTGGTCTTGGGATAAATATCATGGAGCTGAGGCGTTGCCCATCGAACCAATGATTGCTCAGTTCTTGGTCTTGACCTGTGCCAAAATTACTAGCAAGAATCAGAGAGACAGCTGTATATCTTACTTGTCTTCTAACACCAAGGGAGTAAGCTTACCTATCAAATGGTTTTCGTCCAGTAAGAAGTTCCAACATGACCACTCCATAACTGCAAACATCACTGTTTATTGTGTATTGACCAGACATGGCAACCTCAGGTGCGCTATATCCTGACCCAGCATTATGGTTCAGACAAGAACCTGAAAAGTTTTGGGAGTGTTAACAACTTTAACCCAATGAACCTGTTCTGGCAGTTCTTCAATATGATAATATTTCAAGGAGGCAAGGGTAGCTAACATTCCAACCGTGTTCATCTTCCTTCATCAAAACGAAGACATACACAGACTGAAGCAATTACTCACACAAGAAATTTTGAAAAAATGGGAAAAAATGACGGGAGATGGACAATAGAGTACATGACAATATGACAACCTAATTACAGATGACAGAGTGACAGCAAATATTGTGCAACATATCACTCAGAGTCAGAGATAGAATAGAACATCCATAAAAGTGTCCATTTGACAAATCTAGCAAGATACACAGCCAGAAATTCATCTCAACCCCAACATATTGTCAATTTAGTACACTCATCATATTTCTCCATAAAAGCGACAGCATAAACATAAAAAACCCTCAGAAATTTATATTTTCTATACCCATGAGATGCAGACAGGAGAGAACAATCAATTTAGACATGTCAGTGTCTATAGACAAATGCCTCAGCATTTCCTTGTCATTCAGCAAGCCGGATGCCACCTGTTATTGAAGCATGGTTCAGTGCATCAGAAAATATCAGTCATTTGTACAATTAAAACCTGTCATTTGTATCTATCATTTGTACAATTAAAACCAACCAGCAGATGTTGTCCAAACTCTGAACAATAACCAACCAGCTCTATTATATTTGGGTGACGCAACCGGGATATGTCTGAAATTGTGTCTATAAAATACTCAGACATGTGATTTGGAATAGCTTATGAGTTTATTTTCTTCACAGAAAGAACCTAAGTATTGCCAAAAGAGAGAGAGAGAGAGAGAGAGAGAGAGAGAGAGAGAAGATGAGATCAAGAAGCAAATACTATTCAGCAATGTACTAAGAAACACTAAGGATTGAACTTCAGAGAATACCTTCCCATCATCAAACTGAGCCCAATAAACACGTCCAATGGACCCCTCACTGATAAGAGTTTCAGTGCTAAAGCTATCTGTGGCCATTTGAAGATCAGCTATAGAATATGATAAAGCATTTACCGGAGCTATATGTACCTTCTTGGGAACAACTGGTTTTCTTGAGAGGTCTTCTTGGGAACAACTGGCCCTCCACTTCCTGCAGTTTCATATCTTACCAATCAAAGACAAGTTCAAATTTCAAGATCAGGGCAGGGCAATATGCAATTTCTAAAACTCATAAGAATGCACAGCAAGTATTATAATGCTGTGAACAATACTCCTAAAACTCATATAAAACTCAACCTTTAAGCATGGAATATGACTGGTCCAATATATTGTAATCACATACTCGCATTATTAGTTTCATGGTAGGGTGTTTGAGGGATAGTTTGTTTAGATCAATTTTCTACATTAATCTTCTAAGGGATTATTTCACTTCTACTATTTGACCCAAGTAGGGCTACGTTTCTGCAACGTCTGTTCTAGCTCATGATTTTGTGTCACTATCATGACAGATTTGTGCTACCAATATAGTAAGGTTTCAAGAACTTTCTAACTTCAGAATTGTGCTACTTTTAGAATTGTGCTAAATTTCTTGTAGTTATATGTTCCCTCTTTATATAGTTTATTCCTTCTTTATCCCATAGGAAAGAGTACCATCGCAACAACAACAAGGCATTCCAACAAATCCTTATGCAGAAAATTACCAACCGTCAGAGGAGGTTATGGTGTTGCTGCTGCTGCCCCTCATTACCCAGCACTACAGTCTCAAATGTTTCTTCCATCCCAAGCACCTCAAGTTCCACAGGTATTTATGTAATTGGTTTTGTTTACATTTGGAAGAACATAATTGCTCGTAGTATAATGTATTGGTTAGTTTCCTCTGCTGAAAGATTTTTGTTCTTCCATAATGCTTATTTCTGCCGAAAAGTTGGTTTAGCTATAGATCTCCTAGCCAAAGATACAATTCTCAGCTTTGAAGCATATATAACTCTTATAAGTGTTAGCCAGAACTTCTGGAGTTTGTGATGGTAATAACATGAACCTGTTGATCCTTAGTTTGACTTAAATATTTTCCTCTTCCTATTTTGTTCGTCTTCAATCAAGCTATTTTAATGTTCTTTCCCAGTATCATATACTAACACGAAGGAAATTATGTTGCAAACTCTGATTCTGTTGAGGAGATGAAACATTTTATATCAGATGAACTTTGCTAGTCCGTGGTGTTAGTATATGATACTGGGAAAAACTGGAGGGGTCTAAGAGGCAAATCAACAAACACGTAGAAGTCGTTAAATAATGCAAACAAGGATTACATGATTCGGCACTGAGCCAATATCCAAGTGTTAATCTACTCCAATTCAATAATATAAAAAGACCTTTCCAGCTTCATATTGGAATAGAACCCAACATCAATTCCAAGTTTCCAACCCCGGCCATTAGGTCAATCCAATAAACGGTTCACAACCAAAGATTGCAATAATTAAGTACGTACCTCAGAATTCAGATGAATTAGCAACCAAACTCGATCTACAAGCAGGAGAAATTCATCATTTCAATCTGAAAGGGCAGCAGGCCTGGTATACAATATGAGTTCCAACCTAATTTCGATTAGGCCTTCAAACCTGGATCATCAACCGTTTGATTCAGCACTTTTGGGGGGAGAGAGAGAGAGAGAGACAGAGAGACGAGTTGGAGATTTTTGGTTCTGGAGGGAAGGCTGAAATGTTTTGGTCGTGGAAGGAAGGCTTCAATTTGGGCGAGAGAGAGAGAGAGACGAGTTCGAGTTTTTTGGTCCTGGAGGGAAGGCCGAAATTTTTTGGTCGTGGAGGGAAGGCTTCAAATTGGGCGCGAGATCTGGGTATATTGTATGCCAAAATACTTCTTTCCATCTCGGTTTTTCAAAAAAACTTTTTCATCTCAGTTCTTGTTAAAAACGAGATATATTCTCCTACTTACAATCACACTTTATATGTCAAAATACTTTTTTTCATCTCGCTTTTTCAAAAAAAAAAATTCATCTCGGTCCTTGTTAAAAGCGAGATATATTCTCTTACTTACAATCACACTTTTTAAAGGACCGAGATTAAAGCTTAATTTCCTTTTTATTTTTAATCACGTTTTTTAGGTGACCGAGATTAAAAGTGTTTTTCATCTCGGTATATAAACTTAACCGTGATAAAAAATCTAGCTCTTATTTTTTTATCACGTTTTTACAAAAACTGAGATCTTTCTTATTTTCTAAGCGTGATCTTTAGACCTTTTTGTAGTAGTGCCCATACTTGTTGTCATGCTCCCACTTTGACCAACTCTCTAATTTTTTTTAAAATTAAATACAATGTGCAAACACTTTATAAATATTTCTTAAAAAACGCACTCATTTTGACATTGTTATTAATTATGAGAGAAATTTGGAGAACTTATAAAAATGCTTTTGAGATTTCTTTCTTCTATTTCGTACTTACACCATAAGTCTTATTATAACTTTTACTAAATATCATTTTAACATTTACGCATTGACAAAATAAACTGGTCAATGTGATACCAGAGTTTTTGTTTATTAGAAAACGTTCTTGTTGTTATATTGTCATGTACAGTTAACTTTCTTTTATTTTGTGTTTCACCCATTAAAAGAAAAAGTTTGTGTTTCACAAAATCTCCAGAGGGTGTTGACTGTGAAATCTTTCTTCAAAATCTTCCCTGAAAACAATATGTGTAGTTGTGATTCATTCAGTACGAAATGTGTGGTTGTGATTCACTCAGTACAACCACACATTTCGTTCTCGGAAAAGATTTCGAAAAAACTTTTCATGTTTCGTATCAACCCTCAAAGAAATAACATGGCATAAAAAGAGGAAAATAGATTTTTTTAAAAATGACAAAATGTCCATTTTTGTATTTAGTGGGACAATATCTTCTACCTAGTCTAACCTAGAAGGGCTACGAAAGAGTCAAAAGACAAGCACACAAAAGCATATTACCTAACCCATTATTCCAATACACAAACACTTCTAAAAGCTAACCTCAACCTACAGAAAGTCCTTTTGGCCACAGAAAGTCCTTTTGGCCTTCACATTATACCAACTCTGCTTACCTTTTAACTTGCCTTTTGGATTTTGTTGCACGGTTTCTAATTCTCCTCTCTTTGACATCATTTGGAATCAATTAAATAAGATAGGGGATTATATTTATAGGAGCTAATAAACATGACATTACATATTTCACCAGCTCATCATCAGAGTTGATCTAGAATTTGAATATTATGTAATTTCTTACTTCCAATGGTAAGGAAGTATTGAATTAGTAGCTGCAGCAATAACACTCGAACTCGTGTCATGCACACACGGGTGGGCGGGAGCTACGTACCCCACCTCCACTTTTCATAAGTTTTCGATTCGACCTGATATGCTTTTTGGGGATAAATTGTTACCTCTTCAAAATCTAAATACATTTCACGACTCTCCCCAAAATCAAAATAGTTTTCACATACACTGCCTATGCAGAATTTTTGCATCCGCCACTGTTCACACAGTAAAGATATCTTAATGTGTCTCTTGGTTTCTCTTTGCTCGATTGAAGCATTTCTACATACAAAGACCATTTATTTCTTTTGAAACTTGGGAAGTACACAAATTCCATACCATGTTCCATAAATCGAAAAGTCTACGCACACAACTCTGAAAACAACTGTGTCCAAAATCATTCGATGCCTGTGGGCACCTGTCTATCGTACAATTCTGAACGCAGTTATGTTTGTAATTGTGTTTTAAAGTTGTGTGCATTACTTCATGCATTGGCAATGTCGGGTTAGATATTCGGTATTAATACATGAGAAAAAGGTGCTGAACACAGATAAAAACATAGAAGTACATAAAATAAACCAGTTTATTTGTTTAATTTTGGCTTTATTAAAAAAAAAATAGTTTCGACCATAATTTTATATTCTTTGGATTCGTCTCGACGAGATAAATCCAAAAACCACAAAATCTTGACGCAAAACTAACAAATCCAAAAAAAATTTGAATAAAGACAAAACGAAAAAAACCCAAAAACCAGTTTTTTTCTTTTTAGCCAAATCACCCTTAGTGGATGTCCTTAGCAAAAGGTCGTATATAATACGAGCATTACTGCATACCCATAATGGGTTTACATAAAGTGCCCAGAATTTAAACTTTAACGGTTCAGATTCATGTACTTCGACGGTCCAAATTCACTTAAATCTGAACTGTTGAAGTTCAAATTTTGGACACTTTCTGGGTACCTAGAGTTCCTAATATTATACATTGCATATAAGTCCTTTTCAAAAATAAAAAATTCAAAAAATGCATTGAGCATACATACAAAAACATTGCTTGTACCCGACACTAATCTACTTATATTATATATCTAAATACGCAGACATAAGTTATGCGTACACCACAGCAACTTTGTTGGAAGTCCGCGTGTTAGTTGAGTTTATCTTTGTTTAAGGCCCCGTTCCGCTAAAAAAAAAACTGTTTTGTTTTAACTCAAAAACTATCTCATTCCACTAACAAAAAATCACTTAGTTTTTTTGCAAAACTAAAAACCAAAAAAGTCAAAAAACTAGTTAGTGGAACAAGTTAGTTTTTTTGCAAAACTAAACATACAAAAAACTAGTTTAATGGAACAAGTTAGTTTTTTTGCAAAACTAAACATACAAAAAACTAGTTTAATGGAACAAGTTAGTTTTTTTGCAAAACTAAACATACAAAAAACTAGTTTAATGGAACAAGTTAATTTTTTTGCAAAATTAAAAACCAAAAAACTAGTTAGTGGAACAAGTTAGTTTTTTTGCAAAACTAAAACATCTAAAAAAACCAAAAAAACCAAGTTAGTGGAACACCCCTTAATTGTAAGACTATTACAAAACAAGTGTCAAACGGCATCTCGGAATCTATTATAATATGTTTTTTTATTAACTCGAGTGTTGGATCAGGTTACGCATACGGCATACCTGAATTAAATTTTGAGAGACTAATCAACACCATCTATTAGTGGGGGCTAGAATCTATACTGGTTAAATAGAATTCCGATCAAACCTAATGATAACATAAAACGTGTATCTAGTAAATGGAGACTTTTTTGGACCCGACTAGGGGTACAGAGGCCATGGTACAGAAAACGTACCGATCGTGTTCGGGGACTCACTTTTGGGTCCCACACAAGTGATCCGAACCGTTCATTGTTCTTAAAATATTTTTCCGATGGGCCCCACCAAATTTCAGCTCAATCGGACGGTTAGAAGTGCTCCAACCAAAGTCCCACCGTTCCAACCGTCCGATTGAGCTGAAATTTGGTGGGGCCCCTCGGAAAAATATTTTAAGAACAATGAACGGTTCGGATCACTCGTATGGGACCCAAAAGTGGTGAAAAAAATACGACCCAAAAGTCTTTGTAACTACGTTTCAATCGTCTATCTTGACAATTAATATCAAAATTTAAAAAGTCTTCAAGCAAATCTTAAACCATCAAAAATATTTTCGAATGACTCAGATTATACAGACTGCCCTTCCATATATGTCTAATGTGGTCCATTTCTAATGTGGTTGGGCTTCGAGTCCTCCACTTTCCCTCTAGGACAGACTCGGCTTTCCAATGTCAGCCCATTTCCCAAGGCTTGGCCCAGTTGCTTCTTTTCTTACTTTTTCTATGATCTTATTTTAAAAAAACTGTTACTATATTATTGAACTGTTTCTGTGTTCTTTTGGCATGGGAAAAATTATAAAATACAACTCTCCTTGGTGCTTTGGCTAATAATTAAGTTGATTATTTTTTTCATCTTTATTTATTTATTGCATTTTTTTATTGTGCTTCAATTTTTTGTGGACTATTGGTTTGTCTCGACGAGAGGAATCGAAGAAGTAAAAAATTATTAACCACACTAAAATTTTTGTGCATAAATAAAAAATCAATCTAGTTTTAATTATTTGTCTTTAGTGAACTTTTTAAAATTTGATCATAATTTTTTATTTTTAGATTCATCTCATTGGGACGAACCAATAATGAACAAATTCACGCAAAACTAACAAATACAAATTTTTTTAGTAAGGACGAAAACATAATCCAGATATATAATTATTTGGCCAAAACTCTGTTGCACAGTCTATTATTATTCAAATAAAGATATACATGTTGAAACAAAGGCATGAAATACCAGTCAAGACTACTCAAGTCTGAAGTGGGCAGGCAACCTAGACCTCATGATTGATTTTGATTTAGATGAAAGTAGAAAGTTTCAGCAAGAAATTGAAATTATGCGGAAGCGTTCAATTTACTCCTAGGGGGGGTGAATAGGAGTTTTGATAAAAAAAAATACCAGTTTTTAAGTTGAATAACCAATTAAAAAATTATTAAATAATAAACTTGTTATTTGTCTTGATTAATTCAATTTAACCAAACCACAAGTAGTGCAATGAAAATAAAATGGAGACAAGATACGCACGATTTACGTGGAAAAACTTAGGGTCCTAAATAACCCTAAGCCAAAACCACGGCCTAACACTACTGCTTTATTCTATTAATAAAAAAAAGTACAGATTGCGAAATAGTAAAAACCTTACCCGAAGCCTTTACCTATTCTCGCCAATCTCCAATGCTCCCAGAGCTTCTTCAAAAATTCAATAGATGAACCACAGACTCCACGCCTGATCTCCGGATTCAACCGGCTCCGAATCAATCTCCAAAAGATTCGGCCACAGTAGTATACGGCACCACGAAACTCGAACACCAAATGATATGATATAAAAAGTGTTTTCTTAAAAAAACTAAAAGCACAAAACAAAATATATACACTTTGTTCACTTCACATTTCTAAGAAATTTTCCAAAAAGATTCTTTTCCTATCTCTCATTTCTCCAATCATTAATCACATTTCTCTCTCTACTCATACCCCTCTCTCCAATCATTATTCTCATTTCTCTCTCTATCTCTCTCCAATTATTACACCTCTCTCTAATTATTATTTTTTCCAAAAACCCATCCAAACACTATCTCAAAAATATTTCTCAAAATATTTTTCTCAAAACTCTCAACCAAACAAAGCGATAGTCTCTCTCAATTTTTTCTGTCAAAAAAATGTGCTTCAAAATACCAATGCACAATAATATAGTCTCTCGGTTTTCTTCCTTACGTAAAAAATGTGCATCTAACTAATGAGGGATAGTGCTCCTATATATAGCCAAGATGGATGCCTAAACACGAGGTCCTCTTTTATTCTCTCCAAACAGAAACAAAATTTTCGAATGAATACACATGGAAACAAAGTATTCGGAGTACTGTTAAAGAGAAATAGTTTGCTAGATATAAATGCATATATATGGAAAAAAAATTAATCTTTCGGTTCTTTTTCCGTAAAAAAAAAATGTGCATAACATATCAAAGTTATGCTCCCTTATATATGCATGGGAAGTGCCGCCCTCCATACTAGTATCACCTTGATACTTTCCAAAACAAAACAAAATTATAATGATCTTTCAATGATGGACATATGGAAAGACATGAAACAAAACAACCGACTCTTGATATAAATATATCTAATTATATGGAAAACAAAGTTTTCAATGATTTTGAAAGAAAATCTTTTTCTTGATATCAATATATTTATATGAGTATGGAAAGCGAATTTTCGGTAAGCAAAAAGAAAATTGTTTGATTGATATGGAAAGCGAATTTTCGGAGAGTTTTATGGGAAAGGCAAATGTGCAGAAATATAATCTTTTTAAAAATATATATATGTAAGATATGTTGTGCAATGCATTTACCTTTCACACAAATAGATTGACTTCGCAGCGGTCAGTTTGGTGCAGAAAATGGGAGGAGCATCGAGCGAGCAACTACCCTCTAAAAACTTTACCGATAAACAAATGATGGTTTTGGACAACTCGGAAAGTGCAAAAAATATCTAACAGAAATCGTCAAAGCCATTTAAGTATCTTAAAGTGCGAACGAATGAGAATATTGATATTGATTTTTTAGTTGTCGCACATCGAATGGGTACAACGCTACGGATTAAAAGCAGAAGAGTGATGAATACAATAAAAAAGAAAAAAAGTCAAAACCGTTGTGATAAAAAAATCCAACACAAAGCCCTAGGGCTAGGAAGTTTCCTACAGGAAGTTTTGGGCCTTCCAATTCCCAAAGATGGGTTCTTTCATCTTTGGACTGTAGGGTCCAGCTTGGAGTGAATACGAAGCACTAGAAAAACATACTTTATTTAATCAACTCTGTTACGCTTATGTACCGTGTACGTGCACGAACGCATTTAGATCGTAAGTTTTCCAAAAGGTTTACCCAACCGGCTCGGGAACTCTTGGGCAGGGATTTAAAACCATATGTTCACCCCACTCATCATTTCCGACGTACACGTTGGTATTAGTCATTTCTACAAAAGATAAAATATTATGCGTTAATTTACTTAGTCGTTTCTATTCCTTGGCGTAGCCTGAACCACATAACTATTTATTTATTTATTTTTTTTCCTTTTTAAGTTGGATAATTTCTATTCCTTGATGTCGCTCGGAGCCGTTGGATCTCGGGATGGACGGCCGAGATCCACGCGGCGCAAACTCCCCGTTTGCGCCGCATCCGTAAATAAGTATTCCTCCCTCAAAATTCATACAGGACTCATCATGTTCCCCTCGAAGTTGGAAATTTTCGGGTTGCCACTCTTATAAATTTGTCGATGAATCAATTGTATAATGAAATTCTTGGCACAATTGGAGGCAAAGAGAGCTTAAGCATGTAATTCTTAGACATGTCCCGTAATAATCTATTCGGGAAAGTCCAAGCTGCTCCATTTTTTGTGGGGACTTCCATCCAAACCCCATTATGTCTTCCACCCCTACCGAGGCCCTTTGCGCGCGCGTGGATTCAATTGCCCAGTCTCTCTCTTTTTCAATTGCCCGGTCTCTCTCTCTCTCTCTCTCTCTCTAATTGATTACAACTACCCAGTCATTCACTCTCTATAATCACGCCTCTCCTCTCGCTTTCTACTGCCAACATACTCTCTCTCTCCTCCCTCTCTCTCTCTCTACTAGCCAACATACTCTCTCTCTCTCTCTCTCTCTCTCTCTCTCTCTACTAGCCAACATACTCTCTCTCTCTCTCTCTCTCTCTCTCTCTCTCTCTCCCCTCCTTTTTTTAGTTTTTGAACTTTAAATATTTAGACCTTTTAATTTATATACTCCCTCCGTTTATTTAGTTTTGACCTTTTTTTAGACTTTTTGAACTTTAAATATTTAGACCTTTTAATTTATATACTCCCTCCGTTTAAAAAAGAATGTCCAAAAACACTATTCACATCTCCCACAAAATTATGTAAATATTTTTATTTATAATGATTTGTACGTGCAATATAGCTCTTGTTTGATAGATCTCACTTAGTTTTATTAAACAAAGTTTTTAAAATCACAAAAAGTAGTATAAGCTATCAAATAAAGAATTTTTTTGAGAGGTGTGAATAGTATTTTTGGATATTCTTTTTGGGACAGAGGGAGTATTTTCAGAACCTACTCGATGACATCTATCAAACAAACCCATATTGGATATTTTTGGATATTCTTTTTGGGACAGAGGGAGTATTTTTAGAACCTACTCGATGACATCTATCAAACAAAACCGAACGCCTACAGTTTGGAGGAATTTTGCATTTGATGGGTGTTAATTCTTTCAATTTAGAGTGTGTGAACTGTTCAGAAGGGTTGTGAGTTCTTTCATTTTGGAATGTGTGAATTCTGTATTTTGAGGGGTGTGGATTCTTTTATTTTGGGTGTGCATTGTGTAATTTAGGGAGTAAGTTGTGATCTGTGAATTCTGCATTTCAGGGGTGTGGATTATTTCATTTTGGAGTGTGTGAATTTTGCATTTGAGGGGTATGAATTCTTCTATTTGGAGGGTGTGAATTTTTCTTTTTTGGGGTGTGAATTCTTCTATATATTTATTGTGCATAAGTATTTGGATTATTTTATTTGAGAGAGAGAGAGAGAGAGAGAGAATATCCTAGTCAATGCCTGAGAGTTATCAAGTAAGAGATTTTAGTCGTCACATCAATTACTTTCTCTCTTATCTCCAAAAGCCAATACCCACCGACAATTTCAAAAAATCGGGTAAATAAAGAGAGAGAATGAGGCGCGAGTGGGAAAGGGGTTAGGTGGGATCGGTTTGACACAAGGAAGATGTGGACGGGATGACAAGGACAAAACGGGGCCGACTTGTTAGCAACCCTAATCTATTCCGGAGTGATTCCCACGTCATTAGATGCTCTCTCACACCTCACTTATTCCTGATCCAGACAGACTAACCAATAATAACTGAAATGTTGACGGAAACTGAAAAAGAATTCACTGAATGACGAAGTCAATGAGTAATCCCCAAATGATGAAGTCAATGATTAATCTCCAAGTACATGTAGCAGGAAGGTGTTTTATATGTCATTTTCTTCAATCCGCGGGCTGCTGTCCCTAGGGATCAGTACTCAGTAGGTCTTGCCAACTTCATCTGAGCCGACCAAATATGTTTTGGACGGCCTAGATTTGAGTTGAGGTGTTAAATTGTCAGGTTAAAATATCCAAAACACCCTTTGGTACCCTCTTAAATCAAGGCCGTCCAAAACACCTTTGGACAAGTAGGATGGGGGTTGGCAGGACCTTCCGACCCCTGGAAATAGCACACCCCCGTTTCCCCTTTTCTCAGGTTCAAGTTGTACCCAAGTATCTCTATTTATTTGTTTTAGACATGACTTTGTGTTCCACAGACTTTCTCCACATTCTAGACTTCAAAAAACTGTCATGGCACTAACTTGCTTCCAAATTTTTGTCACCATGTTTTTTCTGCTGCAGTTTGATGCAACGCCTAGTTTAGCTATGAGATTACCACCACTCAATATCTCAACTGATCAATCCTCTCTTCTTGCCTTCAAAATCTACATCACTAATTTCAACACTAATCCCATACTTGTGAGCAATTGGACCACCACAACTCCATCTTCGGTTTGCGATTGGGTTGGTATCACCTGCGGGAAACTCCACCGTAGAGTTGTAGCATTGAATCTTCCTAATATGGGCCTAATCGGCACCATCCCTCCTCATTTAGGAAACCTCTCATTCCTTGTCCGGTTAAACATTGACAACAACAGTTTTTACGGTGATCTTCCCGAAGAACTGGCTAATCTTCGTCGATTGCAATACATTGATCTTGGGTTGAATAACTTTGGTGGACCGATTCCACCATGGTTTGGTGCCTTTCAAAAACTTCAGTACATATATCTTTATAATAACAGTTTTACAGGTTCTATCCCACAAGTGGTTGGTAATCTTCAAAGCTTAAAGGTTTTGGCCGTGGCATTTAACAAGTTCACAGGCTCTATACCACGTAGTATATTTAATGTGTCGTCATTGGAAGTTCTTGATTTTTCGGATAATAGCTTATCTGGCAATCTTCCGGCAAACATGTGCAATCATCATCCTAATCTCCAATTCCTTGATTTATCTTCCAATGAATTAGAAGGTGAAATTCCATCCGGATTACAAGGATGCTCTCAACTTCGGATACTATCGTTGTCATTTAACCAATTCACCAGTTCCATACCAAATGGGATTGGAAACCTAACTTTGCTTAACGAATTATATCTTGGTTACAACAATCTGGAAGGTATGCTTCTTATTCCCAGTTTCGCTTTTGTTTGTTTTTAAATAACTCTAGCCATACGTTACCTTTACATTGTTTGCAAGAACTTCAACTTTCGTTTTGTTTGTTTTTAAATAACTCTATGTCCCTTTTGATTCATTCTCACGTTTCTACCTTTTTAGGATAACTATTACATTTTTAACATTTTGCTGCAAATATTAATGCAAGAATAAAAGTGATTATTTTTTTAATCCTGACTTTGAAATTTGAAATAAAAGTACTATAAATGAGCGTTTTATGGTACATTAATTTTTTAGGTTAAATAAATATGCTATTTTTTGTTGTCAAAAAAAAAAAAAAAAAATTAGGTTGCTGCAAATATTAATGATAAAATGAGATAGTTCTATTCTACTGTAGAAAAAGATTTCAACAGAAAAATGAGGGTGAGTGGCAAAGAACTCTTCTATATGCACCGATCGGTTTGCACAGACCACGCACCGACAGCGTTGTTCATCGTTCTCAGAATTGAATTCCGAGTGGGTCCCACGCGAGAATCGAGGCAATCGGACGGCTGTATGAGCTCGATCCAAAATCACCCCAATTCCGTTGTGTTAGTGAGATTTCATTCAAGCCACCAAGGAACCCATCAAAAAGAAAACCATAGGCTATTGTGTTAGTGAGATTTCACTAGTTCGAAAGCAACTGTGAAATTTCATTGATTATTATGCGTTTTATGATGATTAGTGAGATTTTACATAGGACGAAGCTGAAAGTTTTATTTATCCATATTTCAACACATTTACATTATACACAAGACCAAGTACATATTGTACATCACTTCACCTACTAGAGCTATTCACACATTCCCATAGTACAGACTACACATCTTCTTCTCTTTTTTTTTAACACTATTTACCAGTTCAACGAAAGAACACTACATCAATCCATTGATTCATTTCTATTAATCCTTTACTTAGTTTAATCGTCAAGTGCCTATCATATAACATGCACCCTATGTATGCTCTGGAGTGCCACAAAGGATACTAAAACATGCTCTGATACCACCTTTCTCAAGTCCCAAAACTCGAATAGGTGGCGTGACCGGCCGGTAACATAGTTACCAAGGCCTAACTTCATCCTCTCTTCACACAAACCAATTAACTCATAATATCATCTCAAAAGGAATTGCGGAAGCTTTATAGACATTATTCTCTAGAGCCAACTACGTGTCTTTAAATATACTGAAATTCTTATTTTGCTACCCAATTAATTAAAGCAAATAAATAAGAATAAAAAATAAACGATGAACACGCGATATACGTGGAAAAACCCCGAATAGGGTAAAAACCACGGGAAGGAATCAAAACATTAAAAAATAACGTTGCGCAATTACAATCGACATATACTTACAATTGAAAATCCTCTCAATTGACCCAAGAACCGATTGCCGACTCCTCGCTCATCGCACCAAGTGTTTGATTGCCGCACGCCTTGAATCACTTAAGCCTTCCGAGAAACTTTCAGAAATCCACTGAAAGTTGAACCATAAGAATTATATGGGTTGTAGAAATATTCTTGGGTTTGATCATGCTGCTCAACAATCCATTAGTTGTACTCCAAGACTCAAAAATGGTGTTGCTGCTCTATGACGTGGAAAATATTGGCTGCCGAAACAATTGAATAACACCCGTAACCAAGCAGCCCTTGTCTTTCTAATACTTGGTTACCTTTTTCCACTGACTTTGCCGTGATATATATGGACTGCCAAGCCTCCTTCCTTGCTAAGGAGGAATAAACAAAAATAAAATCTCTCCAATCAACTCAAGCAAATCACGGCTGAAGATCTTCCACTGATATTGGGCCTTTAAAATCCTTTTAAACTTGTGAACCTTGACTAATTAAAACCTTAACTTCCAATTGAATAGCCCCGAAAATTTCCTTTGATTAGCCATACCAATCCCAGAAATCCTTCCAAATATTGGTGCCCATCGAAATTAATGTCGCACACTCTGCTTGACTACACACTGACGGTCCCTCGTTACAAGACACATTGATTTCCTTCCACTTGCTACACAGACATTCTAAAATTAAAAGAAAAAATAAATTACAACTCAATAAACGGGGATACACCCAAATATGTGTTTTGTCGTGGAATTGCCAACAAAGAGAGACCGCGGGCTATGGACCTTACAATCATCCCCTTTGGCACTTCCATGATAAAACACACTACACAAGGAAAATCTATCCCTTAATAGAATGTGACCACGTCTTGTAAAGTTGCAAAACAACACTAGAAAAGCACAGTCTGTTATAAGCAAATTACTCCCCTTTTTGTCAGGGAAGGACAAAGGCAGAAGAGCCAAAAAGGTGAACAAAGCTATATGGCACATGAACAAGAGTTTAGCAGGAGATATAAAAGGAAACGATTTAAGACTAAGCAATGTATAGAGTAGTTAGCAATAGGAAACATCCAGAGACGATACCTTAAACCATAGAATGTAAATCACAATTAATGTAGCCAGGAATGGAGCCAGAGGGGGGCCAGTAGGGGCGGTCGCCCCTGCAAGGAAAACAAAAAACCTCTAGTATTACATAGAAAAAACTAATTTTCCTATGAATTATATAGGCTCGCCCCTACAAAGTATTTTGGATAAAACATTTGCCCCTGCGTAATGAAATTTCTGGCTCCGTCCCTGAATGTAGCATGCAGAGCCAACGAAGAGCAATAAAAAAAACAACTAAGATGATGGAACGTGAATAACCATAAATTAAGAAGAGAATTTAAGGAACATAAATAACCAATAATCGAAGACAAACTTCGATAAACCCGAAAGCTATAAAACTGTAGCTATGCGAAAGTACCCAAATAGAATGCTAAACCAAACCAAGATAATCACTAGATCAACAACCAAGTGTGAATAGAATTTGTTTTGTATAGACAAACTACAGTCTGGGTCAGGTTCCAAAATTGTAAAAATCCAAAATCGAAAAAGCCGTGAACGGGTATGTGAGAAGAATAAAGCAGGCGAGAAACTATTGATTGGGGTAGAAGTCACCAAGGAGTTGATGATCGAGAGTGATCACACGCACTAGGGAAATAAAAAGAAGGTACTTAAAACAAAAAGGAAAAGAAAAAAAAATATTGATGCCAGGCAGCATACTTGTCCGAAAAATGAGAAGTAAAAGATGAGGCTCATACATAATGACAAGATTTAGCAATGCATGAGTAAATTTGTATTAAACACATCGTGAGTGAATTTTGGGAATAAGTTGCAACATGCAAGATGGATCTATGACAAAATGAGTGTGTGACACATCATAGGAAATTAAGATCATCATCCAAGTATTCGAAAATTCTTATGTACCAATATATTGTCAAGCACTCTCCCCTCACGAAGTCAAACCAAGCACTCATCGATACAAATTCTGTGCCACCAAAAATAAACAACTCCCCTTCAACTGAATATTTAATATTTGATAGAATTTCATAGTCGTGTTTTCGCTTTTACCCCATTGCTGTTCGACGCAAATATTGAGAGTAAGAGTACCGCATACCCAATGCCCGGTTACTAAGCGAATGGTCCAATCACGAATGCTTTCACAAAGTCAATCCATCTTTTGACGCGAACACTCAGAGGGAGAGTACCTTACCCCGATTGCCCGGTTACTCAATGAACGCCCGGATAAGCATATATATAGGGGTTTTTTTTCTTTTTTCTTTTTCTTTTTCTTTTTCTTTTTTTTTCTTTTTTCTTTTTTCTTTTTTCTTTTTTCAACTACACTTAATGAACCATTGTATCCAAATGCAATGATGCCAAAAAATGGTCAATTGCCGAGAGAAAGGACAAGACATACCTAGGTGCATGAGAATCCACTTTCCTTTCTAAGTAATCTCTCTAATCCTAATGTGCAGAGGTGGTGATCACAAAGACATAAGGCATGCTACAACGAATCTCCTAACGCATCTCCTGAGTGGAGTTAACAAAATATGTGCATGCATTCCTAAAGATGTGCATATGAATAAGTCTCATAGCTAACACCATAAGCCTCAAGAGCATGCCCATTTTAAAAAAAAGAAAATGTTTTTTTTTGTTGCTAAATTTTAACATATTTGAATGTTTTTGTATTTTTTCAATCATACACTAAAACCAAATTTTTTTAAAAATAAATAAATAAATAATGACAAAACTAAAGAAAAAATGTAAATATGTCAACTAAGTGTAAGGGCAAAAAAAAAATAACAACAAATAAAACTAAATATAAACCATAGTTCTACGTACAAGATAACGAGAAAACCAACCTAGACTATGGACAAGAGACCTAGCCTCAAAAGACAAGGTCAACTCCTCTGGATGATCCAATGTCATCTGGAGGTCTTGTAAATAAACCCACTTGAGGTCTCAAGTCTGACTTCCTCACCCAAACAAGTCTAGTCTTGACCTTCTCAATTTCTTCAACATTCTTGCCCAAATGGTTAGGGTTCACATTCATGTTCTTTTCAAAAAGGAGTCACCTTATGTCTAGGCTTTTGAATTCTACCTTGATAATTAGTAGCATGGTAATATTGTGGGGGAGCATTGGGGTATCCATGAAGCTGAAAACATCAGGTCTTATGTGACCCTTCACACCACAAAAATGACAAGTAGGGACAAAGTTGGCATAATCATGACAATGCACCAAGTGTGTGTGTGAAATATTTGGCATATGCAACTTCCCACAATGAGGTTTAGTGTGACCCTTGACTCGGCAATAGTGGCATGTGGGGAAAAAATCAACGGTATTAGCCTTTTTAATATCAAGAGACTTTTTAACAAGATTTATACTACTAGGTATCGGATTCACCTCTTTAGATTTCACCTTATCCATTTTACCCCAAGTTGATTCGACGATAAAGCTTCATGAAATCCAAGACCTGACCGGTCACTTGCTGACCTTTGAACATTCAGAATGTCGTCTAACTTCTTGGAACCTACATTTAAACGCTCAAAAATTTCATTAGCATTGGTCAGTTCAATTTGCGAAGCGTTAATTTTATTTACCATCACCATATTCGAATCAGACACAACTTTGTTCTTCTCTCGAAGAATCCCAATCTCCTCTCGAAGTTGATCTCTTTCATCTGTAACAATGTTCAGAGATTCTTGCAGTTCTTCTACCTGTTTTCTCACTATTTCTAAATCCAGGTTAGACTTTTTATACTTTTTCTCTAACTTGAGATTAGTCTCCGCAATTTTCACACTTTCACTGTACAACAGGTCATACTTTTCCCTTAACTCATGTATATTATCATCCTCATCTGTTTTCCCATCCTCATTATCATCTGAGGACTCATGATCACTAGAATGTGAATGCAAGGATGCTCCAAAAGCTATGAAATTTAAAATATTTTCTTCCACTTCCTCAGACTTTTGAAAATCATAATCATAACAGGTCATTTTTGCTTTAAAATTTTTCTTTCTATTGACACACTCATGCGCTAAATGACCATGTCCTTGACATTCATAGCATTTAGGTTTTAGTGGTACTCTTTTTTCTTCATTTTTTTCTTTTCCGAAGGAGGAATAACTTCTTCCTTTGTTGTTGGAGTTTTTAAAACTGGAATCAATTTTAGTCCTTTTCTTTTTGAAAAACTTTTTGAAGTTCTCACTATCTAATTTCGGAGTACAATTTGAAGAATAGTTCATTTTAGTATTAATGTTCATCTTATACGTTAAGGATCCACTAAAGAAAAAAAAACTTTCTTAATTAAAGAGCGGCCATCTCTGATACCAAATGAAATTCTTATTTTGATACCCAATTAATTAAAGCAAATAAATAAGAATAAAAAATAAACGATGAACACGCGATATACGTGGAAAACCCCGAATAGGGTAAAAACCACTGGAAGGAATCAAAACCCTAAAAAAAATAACGTTGCGCGATTGCCGACTCCTCGTTCATCGCACCAAGAACCGATTGGCGACTCCTCGTTCATCGCACCAAGTGTTTGATTGCCGCACGCCTTGAATCACTCAAGCCTTCCGAGAAACTTTCAAAAATCCACTGAAAGTTGAACCATAAGAATTATATGGGCTGTAGAAAAATTCTTGGGTTTGATCATGCTGCTCAACAATCCATTAGTTGTACTCCAAGACTCAAAAAAGGTGCTGCTGCTCTATGATTTCTAACGTGCAAAATATTGGCTGCCGAAACAATTGAATAACACTCGTAACCAAGCAGCCCTTGTCTTTCTAATACTTGGTTACCTTTTTCCACTGACTTTTCCGTGATATATATGGACTGCCAAGCCTCCTTCCTTGCTAAGGAGGAATAAACATAAATAAAATCTCTCCAATGACTTCAAGCAAATCATGAAGATCTTCTACTGATATTGGGCCTTTAAAATCCTTTTAAACTTGTGAACCTTGACTAATTAAAACCATAACTTCCAATTGAATAGCCCCGAAAATTTCCTTTGATTTGCCATACCAATCCCAAGAAATCCTTCCAAATATTGGTGCCCATCGAAATTAATGTCGCACACTCTACTTGACTACACACTGACGGTCCCTCGTTACAAGACACATTGATTTCCTTCAACTTCCTACACAGACATTCTAAAAATAAATAAATTACAACTCAATAAACGGGGATACACCCAAATATGTGTTTTGTCATGGAATTGCAACAAAGAGAGACCGCAGGATATGGACCTTACATATACACGTATTACCAGTTACATTGAACTCAAACTAGACAAAGAAAAGTCTTGCTAACTAGTACAACCACATCTATCCACAAAATAGAGCTACACTTTTTTATCCATGTGCACTAGCTCTTCTAGCCACGTCTATCCACATCAACCTGGAAATGTTTTAGGAAAAACAATTCATAAGCGAAAGCTCGTGTGGTACGAAATACCAGGGTTACAAGTTTTGCCATGGAAGTATTTGATACTATATAATACTTCAAATCTTCAGGAGAGAGAAGAAGCAATTTATCATCAAACATCAAAATCCATAGTATAGCCTTTTCAATCATTTATACTAGTCCAAATAAAAGGACTCATTATCCTTTTATGGAAGGACACGAAAATAATACTAGTGTTCGACGGTATTGCCGGACGTAATGGGAGCTACCCCCGGTCGGGAGAGCGACCTATGATACCGATATCATACTTGGTGCTTCCCCCTCTTTTCTTGAGCTTCTAGCTTCTTTCTGTTCCCTAGAACACGGGACACCGTCTGCGAACCGCATAACATAGCAGAACAAAATCAAGTAAGACGTAATAGTCATGTGAATGTCTGACTCATCCATAGTGAAAATACACGTGAATAGGCCATTTTCCAATAATCCAGGGTTTACTCAAAATAGCACGTTTCACAAGGAAAACACGATTTCTATTTTTTCCAGCATTTAACCAAGTAGCACACTGGTTCAATAACATTTAAATAAAACACATGATTCACCTTTTCCAGTCATTCAAGCAAAACTTTCCAGAAAAGCATTTAACAAAATACAAGTAACTGAGTTATTGCGTACTCACCAAAAAGTAGCTTCAAGCTAAACACACGGCTATCTACTCCGCAGTAGTTGCACCCGAACACAAAATTATATTGATGTCAATTAAAAGTCATATCCTAATTCTTAATGGAAGTACTATTTGGTTAAGGATCAGCCGTACTTGATCCAAGTTGGTTCCCCTACAGGAGTTTTAGGCCTAACAGGAAAACCCCAATTGCATTTTGCAAAGACCCTATGGATTCTGACAGGACTAGCAATAGCTAACAAGAATTCCAACCTAGATTCTTGAGACTAATTGAATCCAATTAGAGAGCCAACTTACTGGTATGAGTTCCTAATTACTTGAACCATTAATAACTGGCGTGATTTGTGAAACCTAGCTCACCATGGACACAATATCTATTTATATATATATACAGTCCACTTCTAATCAAGTATACCTGATGGGCTTCCCATCAGGGACTCCAATTTCCAGATCAAATTCTCATGATCCGAACCGTCCAATGTGTTTAAAAGGTGTTTTTAAGGATCCAAGCGAGAAATCAGTGAAAAAAAAAATCAGGAAGGGCTTCATCAGATCAACCCCTCCCTGGTATTTTTTATTACTAATTTCTAGCGGGGACCCTTAAAAACACCTTTTAAACACATTGGATGGTTGGGATCATGAAAATTTGATCGGGAAATTAGAGAATTGTAGGAGTCCCTGATGGGAATCCCATCAGGTATACCTAATTGGAAGTTTACTATAGGCATAGCTTCTAGTCCAAACCTCCCGAGAATAAGGAAAAATCGATTTTTTTTGTGTTGCAAATTGTTTTGGTAAAATCCGAGCCGTCCAATGTGTTCAGAAGATGTTTTCAAGAATCCATGCGGAAAATCTTCAAAAAAATAAAATACCGGGAAGGGCTTGATCCAAGCATTTTTCGCAAAATCGTATTTATATATTTTTGCGAAAATTGCTTGGATCAAGCCCTTCCCCGGTATTTTTTTTTGAAGATTTCCCGCGAGGGACCCTTGAAAACACCTTCAACACATTGGACGGCTCGGATCGTCAAAAAAAATTTGGATCATGGAGGTCCGGAAACGGAAAGACCGGACTAGAAGTGCTCCCGTTTATTTTATATATATATATATAGGGGCTGGATCCATAGACACATTTTACACTCCTATTTTGACACTTCATCTCAACCCTTGAAACCAAGGGCTGAGATTAAAACTTTAATACTCAACCCTTTTCTCACGTTCTCTCTCTCTCTCTCTCTCTCTCTCTCTCTCTCTAACTGACGAACTCCCCAGAACCACCATTCTACACCAACAGCCGTTCCATGTCATCTTCTCTTGTCAACCCAAGAAGCCTCCATGTGCCTTAATGCTATTTTCCCGAGAAATTTATTTTCTCTTCCCAAAAAAATCCAGATTTCTCTGCCATACAACAAAACAGTATTTGATTTGTGTAATCTGTATTTCTGGGATTTAGTTCACGATCTGCACTCGAGTACTAGTCGAGCAAGCAAGTTGAGAAATTTCACAGGTTCTGATTTCTGATTGTCCATAGATGGGTTCTGATTTCTGATTGTTGGTAGATGGTTCTGATTTCTGATTGTCGGTAAAAACAGATTTGGCTTCACAAAGTGTTGATTCCAATCTTACCCATAATTATTGTTGATTCAATTTTCAAATTTGTAGAAAAGAACCATAAAATGTTAATTTACCAAACCAAAATCGAATCCCATATACCTAGAACTGAATCAAAACTAGACAAAAGTTCAGCCAGGGGATTATTGATCTCCTCTTTTGAAGGTCCACGGCTTCCTTGTTTATCCCTTTTCAGAAGCCATTCTATGTCTCTAGGTATCAAGTCCATCAGCTGTAGACTGTAGTTGTAGAAACCTCAGAATGAATTTAGAGCAAAAACTCCATCAGCTGATCAAGCCAGTTCAAATCAGCAAAAACTCAAACACCCAGAAGGCAAATAGTTGTAGAAACGTCGGAATAAATTCAGAGCTCAACCCATCAAGTGAAATACCCCCAAAAAAACAAAAATCCAAACCTCGGTATGATTTTCATTTTTCAATAATTTTCAACCCATCGTCGAACACGTGAGGGTGTCGTCGGAGGAGGAGGAGGACGCTTCGTCGGCGGGACTGGAGGGAGAGGGAGAGAGAGAGAGTGGACAGTACTGTGAAAGGAAGAAAACGTGTGGGAGGATGTCCATTTAAAATTTGATCTCAGCCCTCCATCTCAATGGTTGAGATGGGGTGTCAAAATAGGAGTGCAAAACGTGCGTCTATGGATCCAGTCCCATATATATCTATCTATCTATCTATCTATATTAGTATTGCAGAATGACTTTTCACGAGGAGGGTCGTGAGAGCGACAAGTGGCAAGAATTCATTTGGTTGTGATTCAAGTTTTGAAGTCATTTGCATCAAACAGAACTATTTTTTAAATTCGAAACCCATAAATCTTGCTTTTATTTGATTTCTAACATCTTTATTTCCATAACAAAACAAAAAATCTTTGATTTTAACTCTTTAAACTAAATATCATCCTTACAAATTAGGAAATAATCACCCCAAACAAAAAAAAAACAATTATTTTAGAAGTTAGCTCATCTAAAAATGGTTACAATGACTTCAAATTTCAAATAGAGTTTGATAATTTAGGAGAGCTCTCAAGGTTAGGAACGAAAATAGTCAATATAATTTTCAATTTCAAATTTATTTTGATTAGCATATTCTGTAAAAAGAATAATTGACGAGTATATTTTTAATTTTAAATAAGTCAATTCGAGGGAATGACGGACGCGGGGGAGGTGTTGCGCGCAAGCTGCTGTGCAGCGCACTGTGCAAGCTGCTGTGCAGCGCACTGTGCATCAAAACGACGCCGTTTTGATGCTTTTATAGGCCACCCAAATCTGTTGAAAAGGGCCCTGTTTGGATCCTTGAAAACCAATTGCTTTTCCGTTCCCAATCGTCTTGGAAATTGTTGAGAGAAGATCATTAACAGTGAATGAGAAGATGAAATGAAAAAGGGAAAGCATTTGTTGATTCAACTGCCTCTTCCATGTTGAAAACAAAGGAAAAAATTAATACAGGAAGACAAACTGACAAAGTCCCATGCTTAGGTATGCATGGCATTTTCAGCAGATTCAGGAAAAAAAAAAAAAAAAAACTCCATGGGAAACACGAATGAATTACTGGTAAAGGAAGTTGCATTTCTTGAATGTGCAGATTCATATTCCATTCGTGTTCATTCATACAAGAAGATGCATTTCTGTTGGGGGATGTTGTGTACCAAAAATGGAAAACAAGAACGGAAAAGCAACGAGTTTTCAGGGGTCCAAACAGAGCCCTTTTCAGCATATTTGGGTGACCCAGGAAAGCATCAAAACGGTGTCGTTTTGATGCACGCTGCACAGCAGCTTGCGCGCAACACCTCCCCACGTCTGGGAATGACTACCAGCAATGGAAACAATCAACTTGAGAACAAATTATTTTTTGAATTTTAAACTCTTTATGGGAACTAAAGGCTAACAGTAAAAGGAATAGCCTATGAGTAAATTTCAAATGCGTCTAATATTATAGGGAATTAGTAGCAGCCATGGAAACAATAAATCAATTGGAGCACTTAAATTTTGAAATTTTAAACACTTTTTGAGAATTAAAAAGGCTTGCACTAAAGTACTTCCCATCTTTCTCACTCCCTTGGCATACACTTTTTGCTGAACAATTCGAGTAAATTTTTTAGACATCGGGTCATTCGAATCCACCTTGGGTCATTTGGATCTCTAACAAACCTCCTTTCTTCCACCCTCATCTCCTTAAAAACGGATTGCGCAACCTTTTCGGAACTTTCTTGAAACCCGACCTACGGTACCGCTCTTATCATAATATATAGATGAGTTACATGTTTGAATTATTGTCATCCTTTTTGTTTTTACCCATATCTTGTGTTTATTATGTTCATGTAAATTCTTTGGCTCTCTTCATCCGCGCCGAAGTCATGGATCCATTCTAATTAATTAATTAGTCATGGATCCATTCATGTCAATTTTCTTAAATTTATCTAAGGGTTGCACCATGCGTGTGGAACAACATTGGCATTGAAAGGTAAGTGCCAAGCTTATATAGTTGTCTGATCTATTATCCATTTGTTATCCTCTAAGATTTATATTTTAAGTTTTTCAATTATTTACTTAAAAATACTCAAACTAAGTTATGGATTATACATTTGGTACAACTTTTTACAAGTTAGAACAAATGTTCAAAGAGTTCATAACTCAATAAAAACTTTTGGATTAAGCAACTTAACCTTATAATTTTGTTTTTTTATGTATCTGAACTCTTTTTTCTTTTCGAATACAGTAATTTGATCACATCAGTTTGTTAACACAATGCAAACTTAGGACATTTCAATTTTTTGATCAGTATATGCTGATTTTGTATTAATAATAGTAAGTAGTTGCTGGATTGATCGTATAGTGCTCATAGATATTGTTTTTTACTATAGTCGATAGGTCTCTCAATCGATTTTCTTTGAAAGACAAGAGGGTCACTCATTTCTTTGTTATAAAGTTTGTTTCAATTCAATTCAAGCTTAACGGGAAAAAACCTTTAAGTAGTTGTTCGATTGTGTATTCACGTCACTTAATGCTATTCTTAGAGTTTGACACAATACCATATTCTAATTTGTTTATCCCAGGCAAACTTAGCCTATTTTGTTCTTCTTATTTTAGCTATTCGTAATGTCAATATGTGTGTTTGTTGTCTTAATGCATGGTCAGATGGTACTGCAATGCATTTTAACATGAACATATAGATGAATAGATGAATAGAAGTTGTTGAAACAGTAGCTCTAGATTGAGAGCCGGAGGCATCGGTAGTTGAGGCATAGCCAGTTTTTAGGCTCTCTTTATGTGCGCCAAAGTTATGGATCCATTCTTATTTATTTGTTGTTTTTTTAATCACATAGTAAATTACTTTTACAGAATTAAAAGCGAGGAATTTGATACAAAAATCAAGAACTGAAACAACGAAGACAACTTTTTGAAAGCGAAAAATGAACAAAGGGTTTCACCATGCGTGGAACAACTCCGCATCCAAAGTAAAGCGCCAAGTTTATATAGTTATATGTTGTATTATTGATATGTTAATTTGTTCAAAATAATAACCCATTTGTTATTACTTATAAGTTATATTTTAGTTTTCTTAATTATTTACTTAAAAAATTAAACTGTTGAATTATACCGCTAGAGGTGATAGTTGGAAAAAGAATGTAAATTCTAATTTCAAATAATCATGTAGCATAGTACGACGCTAGAATCTTTCAGAAATAAAAACATTTTTAATGTTAAAAAGTATATATCAAGAATTAAATTCTTTCGTGTGTTGCGACTCCGTGCATAGCACGGGTTTGATGCTAGTATATATATTAGCTATAACATAAGTTGGAGATCAAAAGAGAGATTACCAGGGGAAGAGAGGAATCGGCGAGCTACGATGTAAACAGAGGTCGTCGGTCGGGTGAGGTTTCTGTCGCCAGGAGTTCACTTCTCTTTTTCCTTTCCTCTCTCCTCTATTCTTTGTTTTGACTTGTAGAGCTCACTAATTAAAATAAATATTATGTATATGTATATCAGTGGATTAAGAGGTGAGTCAGGTGGCGGAATTACACTTGTAATTCTCCCTTTTGGCACACTAAAATAGGTGGCACGGTGGTTCCGATCGACGCAAAATTTGCACGTACGCGTCTAAATTTTGGTGTGTGAAAAATCCCAAAAATTCTGCGTAAGCTAATTTAAACACAAGAGTCATCATAGCGTGGTCAGATTTGTAAGGAAAAATTCTTATTTCAAGAAGACGTTCCGTACCTCAGATGTTACTCAATGGCTCCTAAATGTAGATAAATATTATTCGGGCTTTGCACATGACTAATCAATCAAATCGCTTCTGACTCCGTACACTTAAGTAGTTAAGTTGGTATTTAGGATTCGACTAACATTTTGGTCACTCCAAGCGACCACGTGACCCTTTTCTTTTTTTTATAAATAAAGTCAGGATTTTACATTTACAGAATATCATGGAGATGTAGTGTATGTTGTGTTGTCTCAATCTGAAATCCTCTATTTCACGAATATTTTGTTTTACACAACAGTCTGAATAGCCAAACTAAACACACAAAATTACACGGTAAAGATTGTTTTATATATAAAAAAATACTATGAAGGACTTGATCTGATCAGTTTTTGATAAAAATGTTTGTAATCAAAAACTGATTGGATCCGGCCCTACCCGGTATTTTTTCCCACTGATTTCTCGCGGGGACCTTTAAAAACACTCTTTAAACACATTAGATGGTTCAAATCATGAAAGTCTGATCAGGAAATAGGAGTCTCTGATGGGAACTCCATCAAGTATACCTGATTGGATAATTGTTGTATATCGGTATATAAACATTTCAAAAGCATCTTGAAAAGAAGAAATTAATCATTTAATATTTGAATAAAAGTTTGAGCAAAATTCGATTTGGTATATATTTGAGTGAATAACTGAAATAGTAGTTTTAAAGATTTTTAGGCCAATTTCAAGTTTGAGTCAAGAAAAACGTAAGAGCGGGAGATAATGTAATAGAAGCCTGAAATTGAGTGTGTGTGTGCACCTCATTCACCCTTTCTACGCAATTCACACTACAAAGTATTCCACGACCCAAACAATATTCCTAAGATTTTTAAGTTTATTTGCAGGTGGAATTCCAAATGCGTTTGTGAATCTGGTCAATTTAAAGATCCTATCCTTGCTAAGTGCAGGACTCACAGGCCTCCTCCCACATTTTCTCTTTAACATGTCTTCTCTACAAGTGATTGCGATTTATGAAAATAACTTCTCTGGAAGTCTTCCAAGGAGTATATGCTCACAAGGTTCGGCACTGGCCGGAATTTATACTGGGAGGAATCAATTGACTGGAGGCATTCCATTTGACATTGGAAACTGCACTTCAATCCAAGGATTTGACTTGTCGGAAAACAACTTCACAGGTACTATTATTGTAGTTTCGGTATTGTAGTTCCCCCATTTTTAATCTCAGTACAGATCTTCAACAAGTATGTAAAAAGAAAAGAAAATCAATCGCGCGGGATATCAAGTTATCAAACAAAAAACGATATCCAAACACCTCAAAACGCGCATGTTTTACAATCAATCCAATGGGATAGGCCACGTGTGTTTAAATTGCAAAATGTAAACAAAAACAAAATGGATGAGCACTGAATACGAAAATACCAATACAATTCAAACAAAAGGAAACATGCATAGATACAATACTCGTTATACTGAAATGAAAACATCCCTAGTTCCATCACTTCTTCATCATCATCTCCATTGTCCATAAAGACTATGACTTCTATTTTGGGTTCATCAAGTGGTAGGTTTCCAACCTTAAGCATTAATCCAGAAGTGTCCCCACGTGTCCCTTTGAAAAAAATTGATTTAAATAATTGGACATGCCAAGCAGTGGCGGCCCACACTAGATTTTTGGGACGATTTTTTTTTTTTTTTTTTGCATTTTTTTAGAAAAATATAAATTGGTAAATCACTTTTTTTATACAAAAAAAAAATTTCAATTAGTGCTCTTGGGGCACCATTACTTGGTGTCATAATGTCATTCTCATGAACATCTTCATGTGGGACTCAAGACTAAATATATGAGTTTTTCCTGAATATGTGATGAAGGCCATAAAAAAAAGTGATGAAGAAGGTGTTAGGTACCAAGTGGCAATGCCCCAAAACCACTGAACAACTAATTACTCACGAACAAGCCTCAATTTACTGAATTTTTGCCTTGAAACTATAAAGTGTTCACGGAACCCCAGACCTCCACTGACTCGAACCTCATACCTCCCCCTTGGAAGCCAACGGGTACAACCAAATTGGCTAAGAGGCACATACGTCCATAAAAGGTAAGTCTAGTGAGATTCATTTCAAATGAAAATCAAGACATGTTAGATAATCAATGAAGAGACTCTTTTTTTTTTCACAACAAAAGTAGTCAGGGCCTGTGCAAAGGTTTTTAGTACACAGAACCTAATCTAAAAATTTTGCCCTTAAGAGTACAACACTAAACAATTTTTTCGAGGATAAGTATTATATTAACACTATATTAAGATAGACTACAAACCCATATACATAAAAATTAAACTACTAAACCCAAAGTTAAAAAAAGAGAGTTACATTTCCTATGGATCCACGCGGTCAAGCAATTCTTTTTGGGGTTGTCTATTAATTTAGATTTAGGGCGAAAAAGGGGAGAGAGGGACTTTTTTAATCTAGAGAGGGACTTTTTTAATCGAGAGAGAGAGAGAGAGAGACAGACAAACAGAGACAGAGAGAGGATTAGATTTAGAGCTTAGAGAAGGGGTGATGATTTTTTAATATGGGATAGGAATCTAGAGGCTGGAGCCGAGAGGCAGAGAACCAAGAGAAAGAAAGTGTCACTTTCGCAGATTTGAGAGATCTGAATTTTTTGTTTTATTTGAGATGGAGTAAGTTGTTTCATTCACCGAGAGTCTAGAGTGAGTTGTTTCTATTTTGTTTAGGCTCATTTCTATTGTGCGTTTGAGCTTACTTGGATTAATGTTTTAAGGGGTTTTTGAAGATAGGCCCTGTCTTTTAGTTTTGGACTCGAAATAGTCCTGACACAATTATTTTCCTTTTTAATATAGCCCTGACTGAAGGTCACATGCACCCGTACATGCATGTAATTGTCATCAATGCGCCTCCTATTTTCTTTCTCCTGCACATACACGCATGCACACACACACACTCTCTCTCTCTCTCTCTCTCTCTCTCTCTCTCTCTCTCTCTCTCCTCTTTTTATTTTAAATTTTAAAACCATTTATAACTTTTTTTTGTTGATATACTCCCTCCGTCCCAATTTATTTGCCCCTTTTGGGGAAGTGGGTTTTTAAGGGGCGTGAAAACTTTGTATTGACTTTTACATTTTGCCCCTAAATCCAGTCAATATTACTGTGACCAAATTTGTGAGGCTAATTTATTATATGAAAGTCAAAACATATTCAATATGGATCTTGTTTGATAGATATCAATTAATTTTATTATACAAAATTTTCAAAATCATAAAAACCGTTATAAAATAAAAGATAATAGACTAGCCAATTAAGATGGGAAAAGTACTTTTTAAGGGTAAAATTGGAAAGTGACTCAGTTTTGATGGATGTTTTTAGAAGTGAGACAAATATTTTGGGACATCCCAAAATGGAAAGAAGGACCAAGAAATTGGGACGGAGGGAGTATAATTTTCAAAAAAATTATACTTTTGGAACCTATTTAGCGAGATCTCCAAAACAAGATCCATATTGAATGTGAACTTATGTAAAGAAAAAAAAAAGTTATTTGAAGTGGACAATTCACATAGTTCACATAGCCTAAAAGGTTCACCTATAGTTCACAACAATTCACATAGTGTAACAGAGTTCACGTAAACCTAAAAAATTCATTTACTGTGGTTTTTGATTGATTCACATAGCCTAAAAACATAGTTCACATATTCTTAGAAGTTCATTTGATGTGATTCTTGATTAATTCACACAGCATAAAAAATAGTTCATATACCTTAACATAGTTCCCATAGCCTAAAAAGTTCATTTGATGTTATTTTTGGTTGATTCAGATAGTTCACATAGCATAAAACCATAATTCACATAGGCACAACAGTTCACATAGCCTAAAAAGTTCATTTGCTGTGATTTTTTTGTTGATTCACATAATTCACATAGCGTAAAAACGTAGTTCACATAGGCATAGCATATTCACATAGTCTAAAAAGTTCATTTGTTGTGTTTTTTTTGTTAATTCACATAGTTAGCATAGAAAAATAGTTTGTAGCTCACATAGCCTACAATGTTCTCTTGCTGTGATTTTGGTTGATTCACATAATTCACATATATAGCATAAAAACATAGTGCATAGCATAGTTTACATAGCCTAAAAAGTTCATTTGTTGTGTTTTTAAATTAATTCACACATATCACATAGCATAAAAAATAGTTCACATAGCCTAAAAGGTTCATTAATTTGTTGTGGTTTTTGGTTGATTTACATAGTTCACATAGCCTAAAAAATTCATTTTCTGTGATTTAATATACGATTAACATAATTCACATAGCCAAAATATAAATAGTTCTCATATTCCAAACAGTTCATTTGTTGTGGTTCACATAGGTCACATAGCCTGAAACAGTTCATTTGTTTTGTTTCACATGGTCCACATAACCTAAACATGGTTCACATAGGATAAACATTTCATTTGGTTTGGCTTATCTTATGATTCACATAGTTTAAAATTCCTAAAAATTTCGAAAACAACCCCTAAGAGAACCCTAAAAACCTAAATAAATAAATAACCGTAAAAACCCTTCAAGCTAAAAAAATCCAAAAAACAAAAACATATTCAATATGGATCTTGTTTGACAGATCTCGCAAAGAAGTTTTTGACAGTATATTTATTTTTAGAAATCGGATATATACAACAAAAGTTATAAAGACTAAAAGATTTAAAATAAAAAGAGGACAAAATAAAACAAAAATGCTACAGGAGAGAGAGAGAGAGAGAGAGAGAGAGAGAGAGAGAGAGAGAGAGAAAATGTGTTATGTGCGTAATCCAAGAGAGAGGGAGAGATGTGTTGAATGTGCGTAAGAGAGAGAGAGAGATGCACATTGAATGCGTTCTAGCTATGGTATCAGGCTCGAAAACAATATATGGTTGGGATAAAAAAAAAAGCCTAAAAAGGGGGGGCGGCCTCTAATTTTCTAATGTTTTAAACCTAATGTTGGGCTCTATTAAGTGTCTCGTGATGTCAGATGAGTTGCCCTGGCTTTTTTTTGTTGAAAAAAAAAGGGCCACTTAAATAATCATCCTCCAACCACCTTCAAATAGCATAGAAACATAATTCACATGAAAAGCATTGCACTAGGAACTTGAAATTAAAACTAGTAAACATTTCAAAATGTTGGGCTTTAAAAAGGAGAAATAGAAATAATAATTGATGAACACGCCTCAATTCTCACAATGAATGACAAACCAAGAAGACAAGTCCTACCCAACATCTAAAACATCTCGAATTGTATGAATGTTAGAAATCAAGTGAAAGTCACAGTCCAAAGCACAAGATAAAAATCAAGAACACATTCTAAAGCACAAGAACACAGTCAAGCACTCCAATTTAGGGTTTCAAAAATTGGAGGTTTTTCAATTACGGTGTAGTTTCAAATTAGGATTTTTTTCTTGTAACATGGGAACTCAATTTAGACCTTAGAATATGAAAGAGAGAGAGATAAAACAAAAAGTTTTTGGGTTCAAAGTGTCCGAAAAGAGCCCAAATATTGTGGCTACAATTCACATAGTTCGAAGGTGGAAGGCGTTGTGTTTGAGACCAGTGTAATAGAGTTCATATGGTGGTGGAAAACGTGGTGGTGATGAATCTCTAGTCTCATATAGATCTAAAAAAACATAGTTCAAGCCTAAAAATAGTACATTTATATTCTAAAATCAAGTTCATTTAATTGATGTTTTTTCTCTGTTTTGATTTTCTTTTTTAAAGAGAAGCAAAACGATGCCATTTTGCACTTGGTTGTGTATTGGTAGTGTAAGTTGGTTGTGTGTGTAGTATTATTGTTCACATAGCCTAAAAATAGTTCATATATTCTAAAATGTTCATTTGATGTGGTTTTTGATTGATTCACATAATTCACATAGCATAAAAACATAGTTCACATAGGCATAGCACAGTTCACATAGTCTAAAAAGTTCATGTGTTGTGTTTTTTGGTTGATTCACATAGTTCACATAGCATAAAACATAGTATATATAACCTTAGCGTAGTTCACATAGCCTATAAAGTTCATTTGCTGTGATTTTTGGTTGATTCACATAATTCACATAGCATAAAAACATGGAGTAGTTCACATCGGCATAGCATAGTTAACATACATAGACTAAAAAGTTCATTTGTTGTGTTTTTTAATTAATTCATATGGATCACATAGCATAAAAAAATAGTTCACATAGCCTTAGCATAGTTCATAGAGCCTAAAAGGTTCATTTGTTGTGGTTTTTCGTTGATTCACATAGTTCACATAGCAATGGCAGAGTTCCCACAGCCTAAAAAGTTTATTTGTTTTGTGTTTCGGTTGGTTCACATAGCTCACATAGTAGAAGACAGTTCATTTGGCGTGGTTTGTTATACAATTCACGTAGCCAAAATATAGTTCTCATATTCCAAACAGTTCATTTGTTGTGGTTCATATAGTTTACATAACCTAAACATAGTTCACGCTGTATAAAAACATTTCATTTGGTTTGGTATGGTTTGTCTTACGATTCACATAGTTTACATAGTTTAAAATTCCTAAAAATTTCTAAAACAACCCCAAAACCCTTAGAAAATTCAAAAAACCTAAAAAAAAAAGAAAAAAAAACACCCTTAAACCATAAAAAAACACTTAGAAAATCAAAAAAAAAAAATATTCAATATGGATCTTGTTTGATAGATCTCGTCAAGTAATTTTTGAAAGTATATTTATTTTTAAAAATCGGATATACACAACAAAATTTATAAAGATTATAAGATTTAAAATAAAAAGAGGACGAAATAAAACAAAAATGCTAAAGAGGGGCGTTCTGAGAGGAAATCGAGGGTCCTGGACTCACTATAGGGGTGTAGTGAGTCCCATTCGGTTGTCCAATTCGGCACCAACAGCGCACCAACAGCTCAGATTTAATCTGAGCTCCAAATGATCTGAGCTTACCATTGTTTAGATTCAAATCCAAGCGTTCATTGTGGAGATGGACGGCCGGATTGTAGTGAGCCCCTCACTACCCTGTAGTGAACCCCTCACTACAGGGCCCCTTTTTCCGAGAGAGAGAGAGAGAGATGCACATTGAATATGTGCTAGGTTCGGTATCAAGCTCAGAAACAATATAGGGTTGGGATAAAAACGTGCCTAAAAAGGGGGTTAGCCTCTAATTTTCTAATGTCTTTTTTATCGGATTTTTTTTATTATCTAATTTTCTAATGTTTTAAACCTAAGTTTGGCTCTATTAAGTGTCTCATGATGTGAGACTGGCTGCCTTGCCTCTTTTTAAAAAAAATTGGGCCCTTCTATATTTTTTTTATTGGACCCAGAAGACCCCTGCTCAAGGCTAAATATCAAAAATTATAGGACAGCCCCTAAAATTTTTGATTTTTTAGATGCCCTAGGCCGAGGTCTCTTAGGCCTAGGACTTGGGCCGGCCCTGAAAGTACTAGCTTTATGAATTGTGCCCTCACTGGAAAAATTTTTTGATTACGCCACTGATGCCATGTGGCATGCTTAACACGTATCTAGGCGTGTCCCCTAGAGTGTCCAAATACCAGTGCATCAAAGATGCAGGGTGTAGTGTTTTAAAACAAAAAATTCACTCAACTTCCAATGTGATATTAAGTGATATTTTACCACATTGGGTTGAGCTTGAAATGCAGCAAATATGCTAGTCGTGTTTGAATTCCTTCTTTCATTTTGTTTTTTCGAGCAGGCACTATACCGGAGGGACTTGGTAGTCTTCCAAGCTTGGAGATCTTATCACTCGGCGTTAATAGCTTTAGCGGTCTCGTTCCAGAAACTATCTTCAACATCTCAACCTTGCAGATCCTTTCACTATCGTTTTGTAACCTTGAAGGGAATCTACCGCCAACTTTGGGAGTTTGGCTACCGAATCTCCAACACCTTATTCTAGGGATCAATGAATTTACGGGGATTATCCCCATCTCTATCTCTAATGCTTCTCAACTTACTATTCTGGGCCTCGAATACAACCAATTCACGGGTTCAATTCCTAATTTGTTCGGCAATTTAGGAGCCCTTGCCCATCTCAGCCTCCAAGGAAACAATCTTAACAGTGGACTCAATTTCATCACTTCCTTGACAAATTGTAGGCATTTAATAGAAGTCTGGGTAGAGTATAACCCATTCAATGCCGCCCTTCCAGCTTCGATTGGGAATCTATCTGCTTCACTTGAAAGTTTTCAAGCAGACAATTGTGGACTCATAGGCAATATTCCTCTTGAAATTGGGAATCTAAGCGGCTTAGGAACCTTAAGTCTCAGTCAAAATGACCTCACTGGATCCCTTCCAAAGGCAGTCAAAGGATTATGGAATCTTCAAGTTTTAGACCTTTCACAAAATCTTCTCTATGGATCCATTCCTGATGTTATATGCCATTTACAGAACTTGGGCCGCTTATCTTTGAGCAACAATGAAATTTCCGGTCCAGTTCCGGTTTGTTTGGCAAATTTATCTTCTTTAAGCTACCTTAATCTAAGTTTTAACAAGTTAACTTTTGAAATACCTGTGAGCCTATGGAGTCTCAACAATCTCTTGCAAGTGGACTTATCCTCAAATTCATTTAGCGGCAATATACCCCAAGAAATTGGAAATTTAAACCATGTTACTCTAATAGATTTGTCAATGAATCAACTGTATGGGGAAATTCCTAGCACGATTGGAGCTATGCAAAGCCTAACTAATCTTTCATTGGCACATAATAGATTTGAAGGTTCTATTCCTGATTCATTGCAAACGTGGATAAGCATGGAATTCTTGGATCTGTCTTATAACAATCTATCTGGAGAGATTCCCATGTCATTAGAGGCACTCTCATATCTCGAGTTCTTTAACGTCTCTTTTAATCGATTGAGAGGGCCAATCCCTAGTGGGGGACCTTTCCAAAATTTCACATACTTGTCTTTCCTTTCGAATGAAGGATTATGTGGTGGTCCTCAGTTTCATGTACCACCATGCCGTGATTATTCAAGTGCAAAAAGAGTATGGTTGTCCATACTTGTTTCAGGGGCAGTCGTAGTAATTGTTCTTGTCATGACCTCAGCGTATGTGTTCCTTAAAAGCCAAAGAAAGACTCAGATTCCAACTTCAAGTGATTTGTCTGCAAAACATGCAAGAATTTCATACCTCGAACTTGTACGAGCAACTGATGCATTTGATGAAAGCAACTTGCTAGGGATTGGAAGCTTTGGTTCGGTTTACAAAGGGGAACTTGCAGACGGGACAATCATGGCCGTAAAGTTATTTAATTTGCAGCTAGAAGGTTCATTCAAAAGTTTTGACACAGAATGTGACATGATGCGCAACATTCGCCATCGAAACCTCACCAAGGTTATTACTAGTTGCTCTAATCTTGATTTTAAAGCCTTGGTACTAGAGTACATCCCTAATGGAAGCCTTGAGAAGTGGTTGTACTGCCACAACTATTTCTTAGATATTCAACAAAGGTTAGATATAGCCATAGATGTGGCGCATGCATTGGATTATCTACACCATGGTTACTTAACACCGGTGGTTCACTGTGATTTGAAGCCAAGCAATGTCCTCCTAGATGAAGAAATGGTGGCTCGTGTGAGTGACTTTGGCATTGCAAAGTTCTTAAGAGATGAGGAAACTATTTTGATTTCCAATCCGACAGCAACAATTGGGTATATTGCACCAGGTTACGCTTCTATCTATCAACATATTGATCGTTTAGATGCTTTTTATTTTTGTTTCCGCCTTTTCTTTTTAAGATATTCATCCATGAAAACTTTAGTTGATCATCGTGAAAGGGCGGCAAAAGGAAGCAGCTTACAAATACCCACAATGATGAAAGAGTTTTGTTTTTTCACAAGTGTAAGTTGTTTAATGCAGAGTATGGACGGGAAGGATTGTTGTCAACAAGATGTGATGTTTATAGTTTCGGCATTATGTTGATGGAAATATTCACAAGAAAAAAACCCACCGATGAAATGTTCAATGCGGGTTTGAGCTTGAAAAGTTGGGTAAGCGAGTCACTTGTCAATAATGTAATTCAGGCAATAGACTCAAGCTTGGTGAGGCAAGAGGAAGGACACGTCACTGTGAAGGTAAAATGCGTGTCCTCCATCTATGAATTGACATTGAAATGCTCTGCAGAGTCACCTGAAGAAAGGATCAACATGAAAGATGTCCTAGTACTACTCAAGAAGATTAGACTCGAATTCCTAGCAAATATTTCATGCCAAGGAATGTGAAAGGTACCCATTTCCAATATTACATGATTTTCTTTGATTGTTCAAATTGTTAAATTGCAATAAGAGTCCTTTTGTGAATCCGACATGCTATTATTAGTAGTGGTGGAAAGCAACTGAATGTTGAGCATAATCACCGCAGATCGATTCGTCCAATTAAAATGACACGAGTAAAATGAAATTTTTCAAAAGGGCAAGATAAGAATAAGAACCCGGAGATTCTTTTACCATACATTAGGGAAAAAAAAAACTTTAGAATCTGACCCATCTCATAAGTGCGTTAGAACACATTATAACACATTTGAACACATTATAACACTTGATAAACTTATACTGGGCAGGAAAATCAGGCTACTCAAGCTTGGCTTGTGATCAACTTGTTAACTAGTTTGATATTGCTCGATTAATAAAGAAACTAATTTTGAAGATTTTTAAATTCGCAAAACAAGTTTGAACAACTCGGCTCGTTTCCAGTGCAACCGGCGTGTGAGCATCGAACCCGAATTTTTGTTCATGCAAATACTCTACTAACATCTCCCTCCCCTCTATCTCTCACAGTGGCTGCAGCAAGGGAAAAATAAAAAAGATAATTCAGAAACAGAGAAGAAGCAAGTTTGGTCCACAGAAGAACAACGAGAGATATCTACAGATGGAGAGAAGTATCAACTTCTTTGTCAAAACGTGGTGAGTTGCTCTTGATAGCTCTGAACTCGGCAGGCTTACTCAGTGAGTTGAGCCTGAGAAAAAGTGCATGATTATCATGAGTAGTACTTGGTGGTGGAAAAATCATCTGTTCAGATTGGAAAGACAAATTTTTTCCAGGTTTCTCTGAGAACAGCTTCAGAAGTTCTTCTCTCTCCTCTCTCTTCTCTGTCACTCTTTGAAGTTGTCTGAATCTTTCTTGAAGGAGAGCTATGGAGGACCCCTTACCCATCATTGTGGTGGTGGGATCATAAGTACTTTCCCTTCCCATTGGAAATGGAAACAGAGAGGTTGGAATTTTGAAGAATGTAGATGGGTTTAGGCTAAATGTGCTTATATAGGAAAAGAAGGAAAATTTTGTTAATTTCTTTTTATTATTATTAATATAATTAACCGGGAGTCAGAGTCAACTCACACGCATGTTTGACTAAAATCTAGGACTTGAAAGTTGGAGTTCGGACGTACTTAGTGGTCCTAAGAACTTTTTATTGACGGTAGGAGTCAAACCTGTGAGCTTGAAAAAGTAAGCCCCTTACTTGCTGTCATGCTCCCACTTTGACTCACTCTATTTTTTTTCATTAAATACAATGTGCAAACACTTTATAAATATTTCTTAAAAAAAGAACACTCATTGTTATCGCGTGGTTTACAAATTTTTTAGGAGAGAAATTTGAAGAACCTATAAAAATGTTTTTGAGATTTTTTTTCTTCTCTTTTGTACTTAAACCATAACTCTTATTATAACTTTTACTTAAATATCATTTTGACATTGTTAGTTTTTATTATAAAACGTTCTTGTTGGTATATTGTCATATACTGTGAAATTCTTTTATTTATTTTGTGTTTCACCGATTAAAAGAAAAAGTTTGTGTTTCACAAAATCTCCATCTATACAAATTATTCCAAACTATGCGATTGGGTGTTGAGCATAATACAAACGAGATGGTGACTTTCTCGGTGGGTTCTCACCCTCTTTCCTCGATTGGAGATTCAATTACACAATCAAACTCCAAAAAATAGTCATTTTTCTAGTAATCCTTGTCTTTTCTGCACACCCTTATCCCTCATGCCTAAATTCACTGAAAGAAATAGGAAAACTCTATGACCGTGAAATCTTTTTTCAAAATCTTCCCCGAAAACGATATGTGTGGTTGTGATTCATTCAGTACGAAATGGGTGATTGTGATTCACTCAGTACAACCACACATTTCTTCCTCCGAGAAGATTTCGGGAGAACTTTTCATGGTTCGTATCAACCCTCAAATAAATAACATGGCATAAAAAGATGAAAATAGGTTTAAAAAATGACAAAATAGTCATTATTTATTAGGACAATATCTTCTACCTAGTCTAAGCTAGGAGGGCTACTAAAGAGTTAAAAGACAAGCATACAAAAGCATATAACCTAACCCATTATTCCAATACACAAACACTTCTAAAAGCAAACTCTTTTCTTCATCCTTTTGCTTGGATGGACGACCCAGATTTCAAAAAAATTATTAGTGCGAATAGTTCTCCTATTTTGTTTGAAATATGGGTTACTCATCCAAAGCAGAATGCCTTTTGGAATTTTGTTGCACAAAGTTCCTAGCAGCAACTCCCATCCCATCAATTTGGAATCAATTAAATAGGTTAGGGGATTCTAGGAGCTAGAGTAATAAACATGACATTGAACATTTCACCAGCTCGTCATCAGAGTTGATCTAGAATTTGAATACTACTGTAATTTCTTACTTCCAATGGTAGGGAAATATTGAATGAGTAGCTGCAGCAGTAACAGTCGAACTCGTATCATGCACAAACGAGCGGGCGGGAGCTACGTACCGCGCCTCCACTTTTCATAGGTTTTCGATTCGACCCGATATGCTTTTTGGGGTAAATTGTTACCTCTTCAAAATCCAAATACATTTCACCATTCTCCCCAAAATCAAGATAGTTTTTACATACGTTACACTGCCTTTGCAGAATTTTTGCATCCGCCACTGTTCACACGCAATAAAGATATCTAAATGTGTCTCCTGGTTTCTCTTTGCTCGATTGAAGCATTTCTACATACAAAGACCATTTATTTCTTTTGAAACTTGGGAAGTACTCAAATTCCATACTATGTTCCATAAATCGAAAAGTCTACGCGCACAACTCCGGAAACAACTACGTCTAGAATCATTCGATGCCTGTGGGCACCTGTCTATCGGACAATTCTAGACACGGTTATGTTCGGTATTAATACATTAGAAAAAGGAGCTGAACACACAGATAAAAACATAGAAGTAGTCTCACAATAAGCAGTTTCTGCTGGCAATGATATTACATCAGAGGCATATCCACAAGCAGAGAACTTCAAGAACACATAAAGAAGTTTCTCGGTGGGTTCTCACCCTCTTTCCTCGATTGGAGATTCAATTACACAATCAAACTCCAAAAAATAGTCATTTTTCTAGTAATCCTTGTCTTTTCTGCACACCCTTATCCCTCCTGCCTAAACTCACTGAAAGAAATAGGAAAACTCTGACCGTGAAATCTTTTTTCAAAATCTTCCCCGAAAACGATGTGTGGTTGTGATTCAATCAGTACGAAATGTGTGGTTGTGATTCACTCAGTACAACCACACATTTCGTTCTCGGAAAAGATTTCGAAAAAACTTTTCATGTTTCGTATCAACCCTCAAAGAAATAACATGGCATAAAAAGAGGAAAATAGATTTTTTTTAAAATGACAAAATGTCCATTTTTGTATTTAGTGTGGGACAATATCTTCTACCTAGTCTAACCTAGAAGGGCTACTAAAGAGTCAAAAGACAAGCATACATATTACCTAACCCATTATTCCAATACACAAACACTTCTAAAAGCTAACCTCAACCTACATTTTTGGACTCTTTTCTTCACCTTTTGCTACCCACAGAAAGTCCTTTTGGCCTTCACATTATACCAACTCTGCCAACCTTTTAACTTTCCTTTTGGATTTTGTTGCACGGTTTCTTATTCTCCTCTCTTTGACATCATTTGGAATCGATTAAATAGGTCGGTGTCGAGATGGACGGTCGGATTAGCCTCAGTACAGGGCCCCAAAATCCGGATTTCATAGGAGCTAATAAACATGGCATTGAATATTTCACCAGCTCATCATCAAAGTTGATCTAGAATTTGAATATTATGTAATTTCTTACTTACAATGGTAGGGAAATATTGAATGAGTAGCTGCATCAGTAACACTTGAACTCGTGGATCATGCGCAAACGGGCGGGCGGGTGGGAGCTACGTACGTACTGCACCTCCACTTTTCATAGGTTTTCGATTCGACCCGATATGTTTTGGTGGGGCAAATTGCTGCCTCTTCAAAATCTAAATACATTTCACCATTCTCCCCAAAATCAAAATAGTTTTCACATACGCCACACTGCCTTTGCAGAATTTTGCATCCGCCATTGTTCACACAGTAAAGATATCTGAATGTGTCTCTAGCTAGATTGAAGCATTTCTACATACAAATACCATTTATTTCTTTTGAAACTTGGGGAAGTACACGAATTCCATACTATGTTCCATAAATCGAAAAGTCTACGCACACAACTCCGGAAATAACTGTGTCCAGAATCATTCGATGCCTGTGGGCGCCTGTCTATCGGACAGTTCTAGACACAGTTATGTTTGTAATTGCGTTTTAAAGTTGTGTGCATAGCATTGCTTCATGCATTGGCAATGTCGGGTAAGATGGTGTTAATACATTAGAAAAAAGGAGCTGAACACATAGATAAAAACATAGAAGTAGTCTCACAATAAGCAGTTTCTGCTGGCAATGATATTACATCAGAGGCAACCAGATCCACAAGCAGATAACTTCAAGAACGCATAAAGAAGCATTAGAAATTTTTACAGCTCAAATTGGGCCAGGCCCGTCTCACACTTCACTCTTTTCACTTTCCGGGTACGAAGTTAGTGGCATAAGCCCAAGCATTGTTGGCCACTGGATCAGCAAGGTGGTCGAAGAGGTTTTCAATTGGGCCCTTTCCAGTAACAATGGCCTGGACAAAGAACCCAAACATCGAAAACATCGCGAGCCGTCCATTCTTGAGCTCCTTCACCTTCAACTCCGCAAAGGCTTCTGGGTCATCGGCGAGCCCAAGTGGGTCAAAGGCCCCACCAGGGTAGATCTTATCAAGGCCTTCCCCAAGTGGGCCTCCGCCAACCCGGTACCCCTCGACGAAGCCCATGAGCACTACTTGGCTGGCCCAGATCGCAAGGATGCTTTGGGCGTGGATTAGGTTAGGGTTGCCAAGGTAGTCAAGCCCACCTTCGGAGAAAATTTGGGCTCCGGCCTTGAACCAGACGGACTCTCCGAACTTAACACCGTTCTTTGCGAGGATTTCGGGGAACACACAGCCCAATGCACCGAGCATGGCCCAACGGCTGTGGATCACTTCAAGTTCGCGGTTCTTGGCAAATGTTTCTGGATCAGCTGAAAGCCCAGCAGTGTCCCACCCGTAGTCACCTGGGAATTCTCCAGTCAAGTAAGATGGGGTTTGCTCCGAGAATGGGCCCAAGTACTTTGGGCGGTCCGGTCCATACCTGTGTTAGTTACAGGTACCAAATTGTAAGATTCTAATTAACGTGAGATAATGATTTATAGGACCATAAATAGTGCTTTGTAAACTATGTACCAAACCAATAGAAATGAAATAAACTTTGTGGTGTTTGAGTTGTGTCAATAGACATAAATGATTTTTTTCTTTAAATACAAAAATGTCACGGTTGCATCATTCTAGGGGACGATTCGGAATGAAATCAAACGGAATATAGTTAGAAAATTTGTTACCATATGCTTTGGGGAACACTTTTTACGGTCCTCCGCATCATGATGCGGCCGGCAGTGAAGCCGCTGACCTTTGTGGCGCGCCGCTTGGAAGCCGCCCGGCTGCCTAAAAAGGCTGACTGTTGGATGGCAGAGGTGGCCATGGATTCAGGGGAGGCTTCTTTTGTTGCTTGCTGTTGTTTCCCTTAAATTTGTAAGATATTGAGATGGAGGGTAGGGGTTATAACTTATAAAGGGAAATGAGAGGATGATATGGATTAGGATATATACACATCAGCACCATCTGATTGGTCCTTGTTTGGGATTGGGGATTTTCTTTCTGATTTCTCTGCAGATGGGTAGAGGCTATTGTTTTGCCACGTGGATTTTGGAGATCTTGTGGGTAGGGGGTTATTGGCTGGCCAATGCAACCAAAAGGGAAAATCCATATCTTAGAAAACCTCATCCAATACAGCTAAGTAATAGCATCTCCAATGGATAGCCATTTTGGAAATTAAAGCCCCAAAATTCTTTCCCCCTGAATTCAAAATAATTTCCGTCGTAATTCTGGACACTACGAACTTCATTGAGCAGTGTCCTGCGTCTTTCCATCTCCTTTGAAATATTGTGATCAAATTCGCAGAACAAAATCCAAACGTACGGAGTATTTGGCAGTCGTAATTTAGAGAGGATGGGAAAGAATACTCGTAAAATGTGACATCCGGTCTCCAAAATAGAGATATAGAGCTTGGTAGGAGATGCTCTAATGAATAACAAGCACCCACCAAATGCAACACCTATTTTCATTTACATAGCTCAAGCACAGTTTAACCGGTACCCATCAATACAAGAAAACCATATAAACTCAACATACTGGGGATTATGGATACTCTTGATCCACGTCGAACTCCTCTACCCCAAGGCTCACATCTAAGAGCCGGAATCGTATATCCCCACCCCTAACGTAAATCTGGACTCCTGACCACACAGTCTTGTCTGAATTCCAAAACACAGGAATCTTAAAACGTTGTCATCAGATGATACGATTTAGGAAACAAAAAGCTATATCGATATCAACCTGAATGTCAATCTAGCACAAAAAGATTTAACTAGTCTACGAGGAACTATTGGTAAGGATGGTCTGTCATCACTCCATCGGCGAAGGAACTTCTTCCATTTGGGTACTTACTTGGCCCATTCCCAACATGATTGCCATCAACATTAGCCTTCCCGCCTCAGGAAAATCCTTGTGCTGCATCAGTATCCCTTCGACAGAAGAACCCATGTCTTTCAACACGGAAATCTCCGAATTTTCTTGCCTAAGTGGCAGCACTTCGTCAAACCCACCTTCTATAGTTTCTGCCTCCGGTCCGTAGCACCTACTTGAAGCCTGGAAAAGCATTGTTCCACTCAGATGTTGTAAGGTTTCTTCGTCACTCCACCCTTCAGCTTCAGATGTTTGGTAGATTGTTCCCCAGTCATCCTGGTTCGCTACATTCCTCCAGCACTCGTCCAACAGGCTTCTGTTGGATTTAAGAAAGGAGGAACTGGTCCATGCGAACACATCAAAAGCCAACAATGAGAGTTCTCGGCTTAGGCTTTTGAGACATAGCTCGATAAGGTCTGCTGGAGGAAGAAGCCGGTTTCCAATGTTTTGCTTTTCTTCATCATCAGGAAGGAGTTTTAAAATATCTTCCTGCAAGAAGAGTAGCACAACAAATTACGTCGAGAAGTGTATACCAACGGGAGTACTTTGTGAGAAGAGAACCAGAGAAAGCCAAGAAGACGAAATTAGCCAAAAAATAGTGCTTTTAACTTCCAAAGCAATCCTGTCAATTTGATTAGCCGTCGAAAACGAGAAACGAGATAACAATGGGAATTATTTGAATAAACATAACTGAAGTTTCGGTTCCTTCTCCAGCAACTTCAGGCACCTAAACCATTTTGAACTTCAAATCTCTGATTTCCTCACCCTTCTGCCTCCTATTCCGTGTTTCAGCTATGGCGCTACCTCCACCCCACTCTATTTTTGTCAAGACTATTTTTTCTATAAGGTTTGAGAAAAGAAAGTGGTGTTGCTAAATAGCAAACTACGCGGGAAAAAAAAAAACTGGTCTTAAACTCCACCATCAAATGGCAGTTTTTGTGTGGGATCTGATCTCTTTGTGTTCTCTGGATCCCCAACATCTAGTCACCCAAATGAAATAAGAATCACAAAGGCAATCCACAGGAACATACTATCATGGATAGAGATGGCGAACTAAATTTCACAACACATGGGGTTTAAGGGTCCTTACAATTTCCGAATCTCATTAACTAGGAACTTACTCTGATTATCAAAGCCACAGAAATTGGCAGTGAATCTTAGTTTATTCGACAACAAAAGATCTAACTATGATGGCTACAAGTTTACAAAATGCAGGGATGGCCACATGATTTGAAGGGTGGCGGAAGTAAAAAAAAAAAAAAAACTTGTGACATATAAAAAGCGTGATTAATTTTGTCAATACAAATTGACAAAATACTAGTATGAAAATTATCGTCATGTGTATTTTGGATCAACTACTTAGTTACTAAAATGGTCATCTTTAACTATAACTGCATACAATCTTGAGGATCTCTAACCATTTTTAAAAGCAAAATAATTGGTCAAAAAATAAAAGTACGGCTAAATTAACATTATTTTCCCAAAAACTCTTGGCTGGGTGAAAGTAAGGTTGTTAAAAACGACATTGGACGGGCGAACCTATATAACTTTCAAATTTTTGAAGAAAAAACTACTATAGTTCTAACAAAAACTTAAAACGTGGGTAGGTAGGGCGGTTATTCAGGCTCATCCATCCCTCAGTCTGTCCTTGTCTTGATGAGCTTCGTCTAATAGAACCATACGGAGTGAACACTGCACCCAAGTCAGAAAACCGGCCTAGATAGACCAGAAAGTTCCCTCTACAGGACAAACAGCTAAGAAACCGTTTCCTAAGCAAAATAGACTAATTTGCCAAGTGACTGAACTGAGGAATGATATCCACCTTCTGAATGTATTACTCATTGAGATATATGAAACAAAACAACACTCTATCAGGTCAAAAAACATAAACAAACATTCAGTTTGGAGCTTCCAGTGAAAAAAACAGCACCCTTAATTCCCCTTCAATATACCTGCAATTTCATAATCTTCAAATCAGCTTCAATGCGCTTCAACTTTTCGTCACTATCAGCATTTTTCCCTGCCAAAAATTAATTATCATCAGGTCCATCACCCTCCTTCCAAAAGTGAACAACTACCGAAACAAAACCGAAAATCCAACATAAAACCATTACTGCACATGAGGTAAAGATAAAACAAGTTCAAACACAAATACAAATTCAGTCTGCAATAAACAAGAAAAACAACAAACATGGAGCTATCATGTGGAAGAAGAATGCCATGCCAATCCAAGTTAACAGTAAAAAATCTCCTGCAAATAAAACATCTTACTATCTCCCAAACAGCAGGAAACCATGCTGAGACTCTTTCTGCATGTACAGCACCATTCTTAAATGCTATATTGGACCACTGCAAAATTTACTTTGTATAACGTGCTATGATGTATAGAGGGACAAAAGCAAAGGCAGGGGCGGAGAAGGGGGGGTGCAAGCGGGGGGCGTTTGGCCCCTGCACTCTCCCCAATTTTCTTCATATTTTTAGTATCCTTTCAGATTTTTTCGTAAAATTACTAAAGAGTGGTCCCGTTAAATTAGGCGAAATTTGCAATCATTATTAAGAACTCTCAGGTGAGGTGACGCAGAAAGTTTCCATAAGTTCATATCATTCATCCTAAATGGTCTATATTTGCACATTGTCCACTATAATGTGATTCCCACAACCACAAACTACAGGAATTATATGTCAACTTTTCTGCAGTTTGTGAGTCGTTTAGTCCAAGAATGACTTAATACTGCTATTAATGCACTTCAAATTAACATCTTGCATGTCCGATTCACGCCTGAACAAACTGGAAATCAATGCATTGTTGCATATGAACTGCTAGTGGAGTAATATGGACTAAGGAGAATAAGGTCCATCTGAGGATTCAGTTCTTCTTTGTTACTTGGAAGTTGGTTGTGCCGTTGTCTAGGCTTTTCTTGTTTACTTTTATGCGTTTCTTCTTTATTTTTAGGCTTTCTTCTTTATTCCATCTCTTCTAGTCTTTATAGGCTTCTTAGATTTCAGAGATATGGTTTGGTTACCCTCCTATATGTGCTTTTCTGGACATACAACAAGCCAACCAATAACACTTGCAATCTTAGTTTCTAGAATTATTGATGGCTTTTCAACTGAATTATAAACTACATACCAATTTCATGCTGAATTAAGATGCCCTAAACAGAAGAGGGAGCACAGAGCATATTTCAGGGCAAGATAACAAATTAAGGAAACAACTTGGACAATAGAAAAGGTGCTGCAGTTATTAGATATATCTGAGCTTATTAAACAGGATATACTATCTGGTGGGTGAAAAATCTTTTGAGGCAAAGTAAAAATGAAAACCTGCAACTGCAGCTATCTTTGAGAGATGGAGAAGACGCTTTCTTTCTGCTAATGTTGGTTCCATTCCTGCACCATGAGACTCAGTCCCTTCTACAGCTGCCACAATTGAATCATCATCTTGAGAAAGAGACAATTTATGAAGGGTTTCGGAAGCTGAGGAAAATTGATGAAGGAACACTTGATGAAGCCAGAGGAGATTCTCGTGCTGCTTCAGAAAAATAGATAGCTCCGACTGAAACTCTTCCCCCAGTCTAATAAGCTTCGAAAACTGTTTAGTGTCATACAATTGTTTGAACACGAAATAGCTAAAACCCCCTGTGGGTCCCATGCTCTCATGCTGCAGAACAGGGCATTGAAATAGTCAAGGAAAATGGGTCCATTAAATAAGACAAAGGAAATCAAGAGTAAAGCAAGCAACCATTAGAATCACAACACCGCTAATATCTACCAAACAGATCTTAAGTTCTCAACTACTAGAAACAGAGAAAAATAGTAAAATATTCTCTTACCATAAGGTTTCTGAGTACTTCAGAATCATTAAGATCACAGCATATATTCCACATAGTTTGATATGCTTCATGGCGCTTTGCGATTGACAACAAATGTGATGAAAGCTCTCTTAGAATCAGTTCACATTGCTCTTCATTTCCTTCCCCTGAGTCCTGCAAAGACAAGAAGGCCACATTCAACATGAACTGCGCAAGTTCTCCATCATCAGAAAACACAATGTAGCTCCCACTCTTTAGTTTCCTACCATGAACTGACCAACCTCAATATTATTAGATTTGATCAAATTAAATCGGGTTACATGCAGTACTAGTTCAATCCCAATAGCTTTATTCTTCAATAAGCTCATCGGCCCTTTAACTTCTAAGTCAAATTAAATTCGAAGAAAATCAAACAAAACCAAACTGAGCCTTCAGTCACAATCCATTGTGGTCAGCTAAATTTCCCAGACCTCATAAAGACATTAGGATTGCGCAAAATTCAACTCGAGGACCTTGGTGATCGTGGCACACATATTGAGCAATACCAGGCAAATCACAAAAGAACACTACTTTGCTTACTCCGTTGGCACACAAACACACATGAGAAAGGCCATGAAATCAGCAACGAATCATAATCTATAAGCCATGTAATATGCCACACAGTTGATGGGAAAAACTAGAAGATGCTACATCTAAACAATGAAAAACGTATCAGGTAAAGAACTTTAAAAGGAACAAAAAAAAGGAGTACCAGTGACAGGCACGCTAACAAGAGAAACTCAAAGTTTACCCAAACAGGTCATCGCTCCCTAGGAAACTTAGAATGAAGGCAAAAAATTAGACAAACAAATAAATGTGTGTAAACAAATTACGCAATATTGAACAATCACAAAACTCGTTCAAAAAAAAACAATCACAAAAGTCAAGACAAAAAAGAAATGATGTCAATGTCAACATTAAAACAGGTTTTTTTGCACAAAAAGGAATACAAAGTACTAGCCTAGTTTTCTCAAGTGGAGAGAAATTTAGGTGTATCCTCCAAGGTGAATTCACCAGCTAATTCAACATCCAAAAGTACAGGACCAACTAGCTCAAACAATCTCTGTATACAAATGACTGATATACCTAGCCATCTGTGAGAAAGTGCCAAAATAGTCAACAAAGAGTCGTCTACACATGGATTTGTGCGAAATGAACAGAAAACAAAGTTATTTATACTTCATGCCAGGCTATGGATGCAGATGAATTCACAGCCAGGATCACAGCAGTAAACATTGTAGAGTAGAAGATTAACCTGATAGGTGGTTTCCACAGAACTTTTCACGAGCTGATAAAGAGAGTCCAGAAGAGCATCCCTCCTGTTCCAATACTCCTCTAACAGACCTTTTTTTTCTTCTCCACGCTCAACTTTTGCCGTGATAGCACCAGAATATGCCTCAAGCAATATTTCAGCCAGTACTTCTAGATAAGAATAAAAATCTGATTTTCTAGGCATATCAAGATGAGATATTTCATTTAACAGCTGAAGCATGAAAGAAGCAACACTCCACAGGCCACTTCTCACTACAGGTTGACAATACCATGGTGTTAAACCCTCGGGAGTGGGATACCACATGTGATACTCATTTTTGTAGTTTGTCACTGAGCGTATTAAAGTCACACAAGCATTCGAGAGTTCACAAGCTCTTTGAATCTGAACCACAAGAGGCATCTCTGTGCTAATGATATAGCCGAATTGTTTGTCCAAACAATAAAACAATTCTTCCAGATCTGAAACCTTACTATAGAACACTTCAGCATTGTCCCTATCCATCAAAAGAACAGTATTCCGACGGGCTCGCTCACCGACTAGCTGAATTAGGTCCCAAAGAGAACCAGAAATTCCACTTTCTGAACTAGAATGGGGTGAGCCAATGCTAGTTGGACGGTTCTGGCCAATCACATTTTGCAGTTCCCTGAGTTGAATCATGGCAGCAAGCTTTTCACCATGTTCCATAATTATCTGCAGTGATTCTCCTGACAACAGCAACCAATAACCTACTCTTAATGGGTGCTTTGGAATACAATGACTATAAGAGCATAACAGGGAATGAGAAGCCACTAGCATGTTTAGACCACAATTATCTGATAACAGAAAAGCCACTAGCATGTTTAGACAACAATTATCTGATAACAGAAACTTATGGATCCATAAAAAAATGTTTTGGACTCGTTGCTGTTACATTTGTTGGTCTATAATAACTCCAACTGTCCACCAACTCTGAATTTACCCTTAGCGCAACTGCAGAAGCTGTAATGTTCATGCTTCAAAAACTATTTCTGAAATTGCTATATTACCAACCAATAACAGGAACCATTACCCACCAGACGATGGCGGCATGGTGCCTGGTGGAAAGGGGCTCACTCCAAAGTGGTTCAATGGCCAGGAGGTCATGGGTTCAAGCCATACGAGGGCAAGGTGGCTCAAGCCGTTAATCCCACCCCCAGTGGCTAATTGCCAGAATGTCCAATGCAGCGCAAGATCAGGTTTATGGCCCAGCCCATCTCAAGGGATTCACTGCCTTTGCAGGTCTCTTAATTTCAAGTGACTCGCCTACAGTGGCTCCTATGGGCATGGAAGGGCTGCCACCCGCTGGTCTGCCCCTCCTACCTTTTTTCACCGCAAAAAAATAAATAAATAAGGAGAAGAAGAAACAAAATAAACAATAAGCATAAGCAGCCTATTACAGCTTCTTAGGGATAAGGATTCAATCCATCTCCAATGTGTGCCCAAGATAAAAAGCTAGATTAAGCATGAGATTTCCACAGCTAACACACAATGACACAAGAAAATGAGAGAAAAATAAACATGTTTCCCCAACCATGTAAAACAAACATGAATGCAATAGCAAAAACAAAAAACAAAAAAAGAGACAGAATATATCATACTCTGCCTTGAACACAGCTCCTCGTGGCACTTGGATAAAGCAAGAAACTGGAGAAACTTTTGATGTTTCTGCTGCTTATCCGTGAGTTGAGTGGAAAAAAAGGCCAGAGCAACAATCTCAGCACCTCTGGTTGTTGTCCAATGCTTGGCTAAAGTGTCAACAATTGATTTGCTTACCCGAGCAAAAACATTTGTCTCTTTATCCCTTTCAAATGCCCCAGCACTTTGAAGCTTATCAAGTGAGCCATCAACCTGTCCGGATACAAGAAAATCATGGAAAAGATGACTCAACAAAGCTTCTGCTTCTTCATCTTGGGCTGTCCGACGTGCAGTTCCTGTGAAAACTACCCTTTGTCTGTCTCCAGCATCCCATGCTTCTGAACTAGCCCTTCTCGGAGCAATATTGCCTGCAACTGATAAGTTCCTCCTCTCCTCCTGCGTAGATCTTTCGTTAGAGCTCCCTTTACGCGACAAGCTTCGCTCAGGTGGTTCAACTCCACCAAGTAAAACAGCCTTTTCAGGAATAGCCCAAACGCCAGCTTTCTCTGTGAGTACGGCCCAGGCTGCATCTTCATTGTCATCCAAGGAAGGGAAAACTGAAGCATCTAGAACTTTCCCAGCATCATAAGGTAGATCAAATCGATAGAGCCTGGTAGAACCACGCCAAAAATGCGTGACTGTTGCAGTTCCATCACCAGAAACTATTATAGCAGATCCAGAAGGCTTCCCCCCAACCCGCAATTTCATGGAAAACAAGAAGTCTTCCTCTTCTACTCTAGACTTAGGGATTACCACTTGAACCGGAGCTTTTTTCTCCAAAACCCTCTCAAGTATTGGCACATTAATTTCTGGGGAGATATTTATCCCAGACCTATATTGCATGGTCAGAAGAGAGTACTCTATGTAGCTCGAACTACTTAACCGGTCTTTACAAAATGTGGCAATGAGAACAGTAATTTCTTTCCCTTGGCAGTCAACCTGCATATCCAAAGGCCAGATCCGCTTTTGACCGGCCAAATTTTTCTGGACACCAGAATCACCATCAGCTCCCACAATTTCATGAGACCAGAGCTTCGATACAGTTACATTGGGGGTAAATGTGACAGTGAAACACTGTATCTCGTGATCAGTTAACAGGAAAAACTGCCGATTAGCTCCTTCTGAATAAGAATGTGAAAAACGCCAAACTAATGACCTCGGATACCCCTTGCTCCCAAGAAGTTGACCGCCATCACTTGCTCCTGAACTCAAAATGTCCTGATAGATATTTTTTCTTTGAATGCCAGCAGGGCTGCAGTAGAACTGCCAAAGCTTGCCATTAGAACCACATGCAAGAGCAACACAGAGATGCCTGCCTCCAGGAATTGCAGAAACAATCAAAGAGTTTAAAGAACTTGATCCAGCTGAACTGCTTAGAGGCTTGCTATGCTGTCGCTGCCTATTTGGGGTACTCTTCCCATCAGCAGGTGAATAAGCCATCTCTAATTCATCAATAGATGCCAAACTTGCAATAGGAGAACTCTTATCTTCAGAATATATGTCGGGCCAGTATACCAGAGCTCGAGTTCGCCGGTTACACATTACAATGCCAGCAGAGTTGCACTGTTGAGCGGCTTTGTCAGAATTACTATGTGTGCCATCCCAGTTGACAATGAAGAGCATCCAACTGTCAGTGGGACAAGAATTTATGCCACTCCCTCCATCTCCTAAAATGTCCAAAGGAAGATCAAGAACTACACATTTTCTTGAAGCAGCAGGCGACAAGTAACTCCAGACAAAGAGTCTGTTCCCACAAATAATCCATGCAAGAGAAGTTTCCTTCTCCATTCCACCAGAGATGGAAAAATCACCTGTCCAAAAATAAAAGTTACTATACCCGCAGACCCAATAACTAGCCTTTACAAGAAATTAAAAGGTGGCAAGGAAAACATCAAAGGCTACCATACTAACCTAGAACGCGATTCTGCAAGAGATTGACTTGTTCGTTGCGAACCACTTGAGGAAACTCTGAAACAAAAACAGGCTTAACTGGATCTACGTCATCCGCTTTCTCACCTTTCTCCGTTGGTGGAATTCTGAGTAATTAAAAGCAAAAATTACATGGCAGAAGTTTGTCACTCTACTTGGATATCTTTTTTTCGATCTTGTTGTTTCCTTCCTTTATAATTTTTTCTTTTGTGTATATGTCATCACTGTTCTGTGTGTGCCCGTTTTCCGGGGGTGGGGGTGACACAGACACAACACCATACAAACATATATCATTTGTGTATCTTACAAACTCATGGGAGAAAGAAAACCATCATTTCCATCCAACTAATAATAAACTGAACCTAAATAATATAAACCTATTAGAATAGTTTATGTGTATTTGTCCCACATTGCTTAGTTATGTTGAGTAATGTGTCTCATGACAATATAAATAAAGCTTTCTCGTGTTAGGGTTAGTTTAACACCCTATACACTTTTCTCTCTCTCTCTCTCTAATTAACATGGTATCAGAGCGGGTCAAAAATCTACTCTTGAAACCCTAACCCTTACCCTACCACTACCGCCACTCACCCCATCATCTTCAACCACTGAAACCCTAAACCTACCACCGAAACCCTAAAACCTACCACTCTAGCCACCAACTCTGTCGTCTTCACCACGAACTCTGACCAGTTCGAAAACCCTAGCCACCAACTCTGACCAGTTCGAAAACCCTTGCCACCATCTCTGACCAGTTCGAAAACCCTAACCGAGTACCAAAATCGACCCTAAATTGAACCCAAACCCTAATCGAACCAGACCTAGTGGATTTCGAACTTGATTCGACCATTTTCTGTGGATTTCGAGACTACCCAGTCAATATCACCACTCGAAAATCACAATACGGTTAAAATCACACCACAATACTCGACATCACACTACGGTGCTCAAGAATACCTGTTGCTGCTCGAAAATGCCTTCTTGCTCTTGAGCGATGCTCGAAATCCTCTGCATCAGATGTCTCCATTATCGATTGACTGTCGATTGTCTTTACTGTTGGTATTCTCTGGTTGCTATTGACCAACTATTCTTTTGGTGTTCTATGTTGGTGTTCTTTGTTCTTTGTGATGTTCTCTCAGTTGCTTGCCACAATCATCTATTGTTCCTCTGGTATGGTCGTATGTCTTGTTCGTATTTGATTGGGTTGTTTGGTATGAACAAAGTGATGAGGTTCGAATAACCGTTCAAGTTGGAAGTTGTTTACCTTAGTTCAAGAGATCGGTGGTTGGTTATTGATTATTGATTATTGCTTATTTAGTTGCCGTGTAGTTGGTTGTTTGTGTGGTTTGTTGGTGATTATTTTTCTCTCTGTTGTTATTTTGGCAAAATGTCCAAGGAAGTCGATTCTAGTTCTGGTTTTGGTCATATTTCTCTTGTTGTTGGTACTTCTCTCGACTCACTCGTGACTATTGGTAGTTTATTGGGTGGCTCCGGTCTCGTGACCGGCGTTCTATTACCTCCAAACCATTAAATGGAGGAAATTATGTTACTGTGGGCGAAAGTCACCAGAGGTATATTATCCGGGTGAGTCCGAGGACTCTTATTTGACTGATGATCCTCCCGTGCCGATTCCTCCTCCACATATCGGGTCCGGAAAGCGGTTGATGCACGTGTACGCTCCGAGCTATGGAATAGTATGACGGAACAGTTGCTAGTACGTTGATGTTACGTCAGGCGACAAATAAAGAAGTGTGGACAGAGGCCAAAGAATCGTATTCCGGTTTAGACAATCTCTTGCACATATGAGCTTCATCGACTTTCTTTACTATATCTCAGGGTGATGGTTCTTTTGAGGAGTATTATGCTAAGTTTCGGCGCATTTGTAATGAGTTAGATATTTGTGAGCCACTTTCTGTTGATATTCGCTGCGACGCCACGGCGGATCGTATGGGGTCACTCGGTTTTTATCGGTGCATCATCGACCTTTGGCCCCGTGAGTAATCGATTTTGGGATCTACCTTGACTTACCTCCTCTCGGCGAGGTATTTCGCCGTCTCCGTCAGGTCATCATCTATTTCTACACCATCTTCGATGGCTCTTTTCTCGTCGGTCGTTTTAGCGGTCGTGGTTGGTAGCTATGATTTGGGTAATACTTATGGTGGTCGTGGTGATTCTGGGTTCAATGGTCGTAATTCTAGTCGTGGTGGTATTAGTCATGGTCACCCATCAAGGGGAGGTATTTCTGGTCGCGGTGGTTCTGGTTTTGTACTCATTGTAAGGGTACAAGTCATAATAATGGACTATTGTTATGAGCTTCATGGTTTTCCCAAGCTCATCGGGTTGCCTCGAGGATACCGGACGCTTTTCTCAATCTTCCGATAGTGTGGTTATTTCAAGAGGATTACCAAATTTTCTTGTCATTTCAGTGGGAATGAGTCTTCCACTCGCTACGCTTGCTCGGACCGGTTCATCTGGTTGTGCCCGTGTTGCCTCATCCTCATCCTCTCATTGGGTCATTGACTCGGGAGCTACGAGATCATATGACCGGTACACCTACTCTTTTCCTTGGTCAACAAACCAATTGGTAAATCATCACATGTCACCTTAGCCGATGGTTCTACCACCGTTCTTCGTTTGGGCTCCGTTCTGTCACTTCCTCTCTTACTTTGAATTCTCAGTATTACATGTTCCTCGTTTTCCATTTAACCTTATGTCCTGTGAGTCGCCTTACCAAATCTTTAAATTGTTCCGTCACATTTCTTCCTCATGGCTGTATTTTTCGGATCTCACGACGGGAGGAAGATTGGTGGGGGCATTGAGCGAGGCGGCCTATATTACCCGACAGGTTCCTCGGCCTGTTGCCCTTCGGACATCGAGTCACCGAACCAACAAAGATTGTCGCCTTGGCCATCCATCTCTCCGAGTTTGAAGCATCTTGTTCCCTCGTGTCGTTCCCTCAATAAGTTGGTGTGTGAAGTTTGTGAGTTTAGTAAACACCGACGAGTCTCTTTTTATCCTAGGGTTGAGCGTCGTGCATCGCGTCCTTTTCAATTGGTTCATTCGGACATTTGGGGGCCTATTCATGTGCCCATATTTACGTTTTCGATTATGTTATTTTTGTGGATGATTTTTCTCGTCTCGCATATCTTTATCTAATGAAAGAGAGGTCTGAATTGAAATCATGTTTAAATCTTTTTACATGGAAGTTAAGAATCAATTTGATACCTGCATTAAAATATTTCGTTCAGATAATGCACGTGAATATTTTCACAGTCTCCTTTCTCAATTTCTTGATGATCATGGCATTATTCACCAATCATCGTGCGCTCGGTCTCCACAACAAAATGGAGTTGCTTTGGCGCAAGATTCGCCACTTGTCCGAGGTTATGCGTGCTTTACTATTTCACATGCAATTCCTAAGTCATATTGGAGTGATGCTTTGTTCTCACTTATCTATTTAATCAACCGTATGCCCTCTACGGTCTTAGGTGGTCAGGTTCCCCATACGGTCTTGTTCCCTAGTCGACCTCTCCATTCATTACCCCCTCGGGTTTTTGGGTGCACTTGTTATGTCCACGTCCTTGACCCTGATAGGAGTAAACTAGATCCTCGGTCTTTTAAGTGTATCTTTCTGGGATACTCCTACACTCAGAAAGGGTATCGATGTTACTCTCCTACTTTACGTCGTCACTTTGTTTGTGCCGATGTCACGTTCAATGAGTCATTGCCATATTACTCAGATCCTGTTACTACCAACGACCTTGTTACCCTTGAGTCTGTGTTACCTATGGCTGTCCCTACTGGTACTGTTACCCAAAAACCCTTGCAGGTATATGTTCGTCGTTCTCCCGCACCAGCACCAACACCAAAGACCCCCCCAAGCCAAAGAATCGACACCAATTCAACCTCCCGAACCATCCCGGCTGCACAACGTCTTTGCCCACACCTCCGTCTTCCCCCTTGTCGCCAGATCCGCCTGCTCGTCGATATCCTACTCGTGAGAATCGTCACCCACCGGTAAAATATGGTTTTTCTAATATCTCGAGTACTTCTCATCCTATTTCTCGGTTTATCTCTTATGATCATCTCTCTCCATCTCTTCGTGCTTTCACTACTACTGTTTCCTCCATATTTGTTCCTAACACTGTTCAGGAGGCATTATCCCGGTCTGAGTGGCGGACAGCTATGGAAGATGAAATGTCTGCTCTTCATAATAATGGCACATGGGAGTTGGTTACTCTTCCTGCTGGAAAAACCACTGTCGGCTGTCGTTGGGTTTATACCATCAAGTATCTTCCTGATGGTACTATTGAGCGTCATAAAGCCCGCCTGGTTGCCAAAGGCTACACACAGACCTATGGCGTTGATTACTCCGAAACATTCTCTCCCGTTGCCAAGCTTGGTTCTGTACGGATTTTTCTTTCCCTCGCCGCCAATCTTGGTTGGCCGTTGTTTCAGCTTGATGTTAAAAATGCTTTTCTCCATGGTGATCTTCAGGAGGAAGTCTACATGGAGCAACCACCTGGGTTTGTTGCTCAGGGGGAGCCTCATAAGGTATGTCGTCTTCGCAAAGCACTTTATGGACTTAAACAATCTCCCAGAGCGTGGTTTGGCAAGTTTAGTGATGCTATTATGCGGTTTGGCATGCGTCGAAGTCAGTCCGATCACTCTGTATTCTCCCTCATGTCGGCTCGAGGGAAAGTGTTACTTATTGTTTATGTTGATGACATTATTATTACTGGAGATGATCAGAGAGGGATTGATGAGTTGAAACAATTCTTACACAGTCAATTCCACACTAAAGATTTGGGTAAGCTACGATATTTCTTGGGTATTGAGGTGGCACGATCCAAGGATGGGATTAGTTTGTCGCAAAGAAAATATGTGTTGGATATTCTAGAAGAGACAGGTTTATTGGGAGCTAAACCTGTGGAGACTCCAATGGATCCTAATGTCAAACTTTGCATTGATCAGGGGGAGGTATTTCCTCATCCAGATCAGTATCGTCGCTTAGTTGGTAAGTTGATTTATCTTACCAATACTCGTCCTGATATCTCATTTGCTGTTAGTATGGTGAGTCAGTTTATGTCTGCTCCTCGTCTTCCACATTGGGAGGCTTGCATTCGCATTGTGAAGTATCTTAAGGCTCACCCTGGACGTGGCTTATTTTATCGTTCTAATGGTCATTTGCGTGTTGAGGCATTTACTGATGCAGATTGGGCAGGGTCACCTTCTGATAGACGTTCAACAACTGGTTATTGTACTTTTATTGGTGGCAACCTAGTTACCTGGAAGAGTAAGAAGCAAACCGTTGTTGCAAGGTCTAGTGCAGAGGCAGAGTACCGTGCTATGGCTCATACTACATGTGAGGTTGTTTGGTTGAGATCCTTTCTTGAGGAGCTTGGATTTCGAGTGCAGTTACCCATTCCTATGCATTGTGATAATCAGGCGGCGATCCATATTGCCTCAAACCCGGTGTTTCATGAAAGAACCAAACATATTGAGGTAGATTGTCATATCGTTGGAGAGAAGATTGACAGCGGTATTTTGGCTACACCTTTTGTACCCACGGGAGCTCAGATTGCAGATATTTTTACTAAGTCATTGTTTAAACCCCGTTTCGAGTTTTTATGTAACAAGCTGGGATTTTGTGATATTTATTCTCCAGCTTGAGGGGGAGTGTTAGAATAGTTTATGTGTATTTGTCCCACATTGCTTAGTTATGTTGAGTAATGTGTCTCATGACAATATAAATAAAGCTTTCTCGTGTTAGGGTTAGTTTAACACCCTATACACTTTTCTCTCTCTCTCTCTCTCTAATTAACAAAACCTAAGACCTAAACAAGCACCACTAAACAACTATCCAAGAGTCCAAACATTGTAAAATTGTATTTTAGCCTCCTAACATGTACCAGTGTGTCCCAAGGGATCCAACATGTGTCCAAAAGTAGGGGTTAAAGCAAAACTGGTTAAAACGAACCAAAAGCGGTAGTTTGATTCGGTTTCTAGAGGTAAACGGTTCCGGCCGGTTTACTTTTTGAAGAAACTAAAGATTGGTTTTGCCCGGTTTCTCAAGTCTCTAGACCAAAGCGATAGTTTGATTCGGTTTCTAGAAGTAAACGGTGCCGGCCGGTTTACTTTTTGAAGAAACTAAAGATTGGTTTGGCCCGGATTCTCAAGTCTCTAGACCTAAATAAACCGAACCAAACCTTAATTCTATCTATGCTAGTAAACTGATAGTCGACAAGTCGGAAAGGTTTTTTGTCGTTCTGACTTGGACTTAGAAGGCAAGCCAATGCTTTGTACCCGTTGGCTTGCTAGCAAAACTTTGGCGGGCTCCCTTGCCCCTCTTCCTTTAGCAATTTCGCCTTCTATATTGTGTATGCTTTGGATGCTATTTTATATGGTGGCCTTGCTTTTCTGTTCTTTTATTTTATTTTATGAGTGAATAATAACTTAATAAGACTATATATGTTGCTTGAAATAACAAGAATATTTTAATTTGTGTCCGAACCGGAAAATCAGAGTAAAACAGTCAAACCGGACCAAGCTGGTTGGTTTACTATACATTCGGTTTGGTCCTGTTTCAAAATGTCCAAACCGAAATGTCCAGTTTAATTTGAAAAAATGTACAAACCGGACCAAACCGAACCGCTTACACCACTATCCAATACATGAGCCATCAAAATTTTCTACGCAGACATAGAGTATGGAACTCCCGTTTGGACAAATTTGATGGAGCGCTCAATGAGGAAGGAAATGGAATAGGTGTTGTATCACCAGAAGGAGCGCAATACCCAAAGCAACTCAGTTGGCATTTCCTACCACAAACAATGTTACCAAGTATGAAGCTTTCATCGCAGGCCAACAAGCAGCACTTCAGCTCGAGTAGATGGGAATGTAGAAGATTTCTTACTCCCCTAAATTCAACTCAAAACCCTAAATCAAGTTATTAGGTCAAAACTAAACCGAAAATTTCAACAGTTGGCAACAATACTCTACTCCAAAGGAACACCAAAACACATGTGGCTTACTATTTCACAGGTATATATAACATACTCAGTACATTCAAAAGAACGATTACACAACGTAAAAATGTGCATGTACCTAGCGAGAACAGATAAGCGAGACGCCCACGGGGCCGGTGTGCCGGTGGCGGGGCGGTTAGGGATTTGGTTGTCGTGAAGCGATAACCGGTTCTCCGCTAGCGGAGTGATCGGAGACTCAGGCGGCGGGTGATGGCCGAGGAGGCTGCGGTCCTTGCGAGCGCTGAAATTGGACTTCTTCGCCGCAGGAGAGAACATCTCTGGGCGAGTTCAGTGTGTACTGTGTGTAGAGAGAGAGAGAGATAGATGAGGGGTTTAGGGTTTACTTTGAATTCGCGATCAACCTTCCGGTCACTGGCGCACTGCACAGGAGGGGAGAGAGAGAGAGAGAATTGGCGGTAGCGAGTGATTTTTGAAATGGGGGAAGTTGAGCTCTATCTGGTGAGCAATATCAGGGCTCCCATTGCCATGGGCGGTCATGTGGTCTGGTGAAAGCAAGAGGGTACTTTGTGGGCTTCCTTCTTTCTAGTACTCCCTCCGTCCGTCTTTATTTGTCCATTTTCGGCATTCATGTCATATTTTAAATTGTCCATATCGTTCAATTTATAATGAGTTTCATGATTTTGAAAATTTCGTATAATAAAGCTAATTGAGATCTATCAAACAAAATCCATATTGAATATTTTTAGAGATTCGTATTAAAAACAATGTACGATTTTTTAAGAGGTGTGAAATAGTGAAAATGGACAAACATAGATGGACGGAGGGAGTATATCTTTTTATGATCATGTCCGGACCAACTTACGTGAGCCGCAACTAATTCATTTCTAGGTCCGCACAAAACAAGAATCTCAACTAATGCATTTCTAGGTCCGTTTAAAAGTAGGTTATTCATTTTAGGACTAAAAATTCACAATAAGTTATTTTCCTGCTCATCAATTGTGTGAAGCGCAAACCTACCAACCAACCGGACTAATCTTGAGAGGTTATATGATGTGCTCTTGTATTTAATTTTGGTGTCTATATATTTTGTTTTGAATCCCACTACAATGTGTGCTAGAAAAATCGGCTTGATTGAAAAATAAGCTTGAACTATGTGGCGTTGGCCCAAAGCAATGGATAATTTTGCCCTTAGTACAAGTGAAAACTTTATGAGACATGAAGTTCAGGTTATTAGATTTGAAAAAACTAGTCCCTCGTCCCTTAAATATTCGTTAAATTCAAGAATTTCAAAATTTAAGAAATTAAGCATTTAAATGCATTTCGTTTTTGAAAGTTGAGAAGCACAATTTGATTTATGATTAGGGGAACAAACGAGTGGAGCAGGGGTTAGTAGTGTTCGAGCCATTTACTAAACAAGCTAAGAACTCGAGATTGGGCTCGGCTTGGCTCGTCATTAACTAAACAAATCAAGCTTTTTCTAACCAAACCGAGCTCTAGAGTGTTGAGCTCAGCTCGATTACGGAACAAGTCAACCTGAACCGAGTCTCGAGCAGCTTGGATCGTTTATTTATGAGAGCTATGGCTACTTGGCTAGATAGAATCATGGAGACCCAAAACCAAAATGGCAAAATCAATAGAGAACTACGTTTGATCAAAAAAATAGAGAACTACGAGGTGTTTTCGGGTGGGGGCTGGTTTGGTTTGGGAGGGAAAGAGCATGGTTAAAATTCAAGACTAATAAGCACGAGATTGTTGGTTCTGAGTTTGAGAGCACAGCCAAGTACATTATAGCACAGGCAAGTAGTCAATGCAGCAACAAGTACTCACATTTGCTCGCCCAATACATGGATTTAAATTTCCATAGCCGCAGATAAGGCTAAACCTACTTTTGACACTCAAAAGTATGCAATGTGACCGAAATTTCGGGCCCGACGTAAGTGCGTTGTTATCGATGCATATACTCCTAGCTGTGTTCTGCTGAAAGACAATACTTCATGACAGATACAGAAACTAACTAATCTGCATATTCTTTCATGTACACAAAATAAATCTACTTCAAAGACTTATCGGAACTCATCCAATACAGCATGGTTTCTCATTTGGTAGATTGAGAGGCCAGCGGCCCAGCACTAAACTGGCTGGTCATCAAGAAAAGCTAATATGATCATTTGAAATTGGCTAATAAATTGCAACCAGTACGACCCGGGGATCCAGTAGGTCGGCCCTGTAGGACATATTTGGACCGTCCATCTCCGTGATCAACAGTCTGGATTTAATAAAACTCTTCCATGGAAGAGTTCGAGTTTTTTTTAAATCTGGACCGTCCAAATGTGACCAACAGTGCCACCCTGCAGGTCCCCACTTCCACGCTTTGTTGCCAAATTTTCCAGTTCACACTTCACAGAACAAAAAAAAGCAAAACAACAACTGAAAGCAGATGCTAAAGAGCAAAAAATCGAATTCTTCAACAAATGACAGAACACTATTCTGATTTGCTTGTCAACCTTGTATTCCCTTACATTCTTTTCCACATATATTAAGGCAGAAGCCCATACTATAAAACCAACAAAAATAAATATATCGAAGGGTTTGCGTGGAAAACAAATTATTCCAACGGAGAACCAACAGCAAACGCCTTGCTAGATTTCATACAAACAAGTAGTTTTTTCCTATTTTTAGGTTCCCCAGTGGAGAAGGCAAAATACAACAGAAACTACAACATACATACAGGCAATACGTATTAGCAGAAGTTCATCAAGGTTCCAGCTTCAACGAAACAACTCGTGCATGCCTGTTGCGCTTCGCTGCCTTGACAAATACTACTGATAGGCAAGGTGGAGCCCACCAAGGCCGGCGGACCTTTTGATCCCCTTTCAAGCAAGCCACTGGAAAAAAATTAGATGTCAGTAAATACAGTTGCAATCTAAATTACACTCCAAACCAAACCATGGACGTTATTGATAGAATGTGCATGTCTATCACCAATGCAGAAACTGCAACATTGACACCAAATGAAACCGGAGCACTAGGAGTCTGAGAGGTAATGATACAGTCTAACGAAGTCTGTAGGGCATTCATAATCCCATGATCTTCAAAAATTATATTCTGTGTAACCGATTTCTATAGTTTTCAAAATTCAGGCCGTACGAAACCAATCTTGAAAGATAAAGGAGGAACTAATCTTTATTTATCTGAAATTAAAGATTATCTGAAATTTACTCTTACAAATCATCAAGACGTGTGACTTTTTAGTCAGCCCAACATCCGTAACATAGAACATATGATTAAATAATTAAAACAGCTAAATAGTTTTCTGGGCAATGGGTATTGACAAGTAAAGGTGTAACATTCTAGACAATACTTATTAGAAGTTCAGAGGAGTACAAGCAGTGATTCAATGTGCTCTTGCTTTCTTCTACAAGGCCGTAAGAGAATAAATTGTTTAAATTATACATAACAAAATATATATCGTATCCGGCAATTCATTTAGCTTTAGGCACAACCAAAAATATGCATTACAAGCGCTCATCCCAACAGAGACTGAAAGAGTAGAAAAGGAAGAGGAAAAAACCATAAACAAATATCTTTAATTGTTTCATGTTTGCCGCAGAAAACCAGTGTAGTAGTGTATGAGCATATTTCACTTTAATGCCCAAATAACATCTTTATCACAAACAAGTCCAGAGGCAAAAAATTCCTTCGACGCAAGACTCTCTGCGTGCACACATAGAGAAGAGAGAGAGAGAGAGAGAGAGACCTTTAATTCGCCTCAATTCCTTGCAGAGGGTGATAAAGTCTCCCCATTTCATGTGACACCGTCTTATAAACCGGAGTATCTGTTCTGTTGTAAACATGGACATGCCCTCCAAGTATTCACCATTGACACCATTTTCTCTGAAAACTTGTCGGTAACTACCCAGATTTATCTGCTCCAGCCATAAGCCAACATCCTGGGGAAAAAAAAAAAGAAGAAAGAGGTCAAACATACTAACCCGACTTGTCTTCACTAAAGCATCACTTTGTACAACTATTTCATATGCTCATCAATATGATGAAGCCCGGATGGATCACCACCGCAAAATAACCTAACTAGAAATCTGCGGCAATCCAATAGACACTTCACAGATGAGACAGTATGCATTCTTTGAAGTTGTCCAGAAGTCCCATAACTTAAATGGTGGTATCATCAATATACAGCAACTAGACAACTCTAGACTGTACTACGAACAATTCTTACAGGACCCAGTCAATCACATGTTACTTCAATACCCTACACCTCTAGGGCAGATTAAAAAATTTCAGAGCACGCATATGGTAGAAACCTATAGTGACAGTGGAAGATGGACCGCATGGTAGTGGGGATACCTTTACTTCTAGTACTATATATAGTTCAGACATGTCCACATGTCATGTTTCCATAGTATTGTAATGCTTGCAACAGAGTGAGAATTTTAGCATTCTACTAATTACATCTGCCATCTCTATTTCAACTTCTATATCACATTGAAATATTAGTTATTCTTCCACACCCGGAGACAAGAGAAGAGAAACTGATATTATATGTCACCCTTTTCCACACATCCTCTTTACCACGACTTTCGAGGATAATCGGTTATCACCGATAACCATCACATTCTATTTCAAAACTATTCGACTACGCTAGCAGTAATAAATGTTAATCCCAATGGATAGGTTTGGGGAAAAGTCCGACAATGACGATATCGCCTGCCAGATTACACAACTCTATCCTATTCCAAATTAAGAAAGATAGAGATTGAACATACCAAAACAGATGAATGGAAGGGGTAAAATTTCTTGTGAGCTTTTGTAACTAAAACTTCAAAATGACATGTTAAAACAATTGTTCTTCATACATCCCCTTGTCTACATAGATATGCAAGGATAATGAGGCTATGACCAACAATCTTCAGACTATGTCTATCTTAAAAGACTACAAATGGAAATTTACATGCAGAGGTTATGTGACAAGTCAAAATATATTGTTGACCACTATAGACTTTGAAACCTTCTGATTCCGAGTGAAGAAAAAAAAAAGACACCAATCCATAACAAAACAAATGAACGACAATGGTTACAAACTTTGGCCCCATTCGGTAAACTTATTGTGAGCTTTTTCAACTAAAACTTTGAAATCACTTGCTTGAACTATTTTTCGCGAAAAAAAAAAAAGCCTAAATTTGGTACTCAACCTAAAGAGCTTTGATCAGCAAAATGAGCACAATCCCCGACTCTGACTTTCATTTAGTTGGTAACACAAAAAATACCCATAATCAGGAGATGCAAAACATAAGTTTCCTTTCAAAGAAAATTTCGGGGGATGACTATAAGCCAAAGAAAAACATCTGCAATAACTTGGAGATAACTACGCAAATAATAAAAGAGGTCTCCAGACCTTTGGAAAACAAGTGCAATCTCTAATCGCAAACATATATTTGGGCCCAAAGAATCAAAACATATAAGATTACCAGCTTCAATTTCCATCATTTTCATGCATTTTGTTACCAATCAAACATTTCACCAACAATTCCAATGGACTGCTGCTATCAATCACCATTTTATCTGTGGGGTTTGTGAAGCCTAATTCAGCCTAATTTGCACTTTGCTGACTATTTGGGGTTGACCTCGACAAGGGAATTACAATAATTCAGGATGTAAACGCTGTGAATCATGGATATGCTCAACTACACAATGGTTCCCAATCGTGAACCACATAAAAATCTCCGTGTCTTGCAGGGTTTTTTTTTTTCCTTGATTGTTCTCCACGCGTTGTGTGCTTGTTGGTTTGGCCGATTTCTCAACATTATCATCATAATTTTCATTACCTATCTGAAATGATATAATTCACTTTATATTTCACTCACATAAAACATGAACTTAACGACAAGTATCCAACTAAACTGTCGGTCACAAAAAAATCCAAAATACATAGTATTAAAAAAATCAAACCAAGAACCAAAACCACGATCTAGTCAATCATACAGTTAGATCTACATCACAAATTTCAATCAAAAAAAAAATTACCTCGACGGTCCAGATGAAGAAATCGAGAGGCTCAGGTGGCCGTTCTTTGTTCATCTCCCAATAAAATCCTCCCACAGTAAGAGCAAAACTTTGCTGCAGAAACGAAACCATAGTCAGATTGAATTCCGATTGAAGTTGATTGCAAATAACCCATAGCAAATCGAAGGATTAACTGAAGCCAATAACAAGTAGTGATATATAGATAAAGATGGAAACTTTCTGATACAGATGTATAGTAGAGGGAGATTTGGATTTATTACCGAATTAACAATTGTAATTGGGAAGTTGGGTTTCTACATTTGACGGTGGGTTGACGATTGCAGACACTCAAAAGGGGAAGAGAGAGAGAGAGAGATGTATTGTTACTTGTTGAGGCAGGAGGAGAGAGAGGAGTGGGGTGTGTGGTCCATTGAACTCAGACTGTGTTTGGATGTATAAATGCTTTTTCAGGACCCCTTTTTCAGTTTTTTTCCAAAAAATCAAGTTTTTGCTTTTGGATTTGGTTTTTTTTTTTTTTTTTCAATGCCATTTATTTTTTTATTCATTTTTTTTTTGGATTATTAGTTCGTTTTAACGAGAGGAATCTAAAGACACTAATTTTTTTTTGTATAAATACAAAATCCAATAATCATAAAATTTGAATTATTTGTCTTTACTAAACTTTTTTATATTTTTATAATAATTTTGATCTTTTGGACTCCTCTTGTCATGACGATCCAATAATCCAAAAATAAATCGATCCAATAATCCAAAAATAAATCGACGCAAGACTAACAAATGCAAAAAAAAAAAATTGAACAAAAAGACCAACACTGTGTTTGGTTCACATTTCCAAAAAAATTTCCAAAACGATTCCTTCCCCATCTCTCATCTCTCCAATCATTAATCACTTTTCTCTCTCTACTCATATCCTTTCATCCAATCATTATTTTCATTTTTCTCTCTATCTCTCTCCAATCATTACACATCTCTCTAATTATTACTTTTTCCAAAAACTCATCCAAACACTATCTCAAGAAATTTATCAAAAAATTTCTTCTCAAAAATCTAAACCAAACACAGTGCAAATGATTTATTTTTCCCAAAGCACCCAATGGTTCACTTTGGGCTGACTATTTACCGTCATTTTTCGCAGTTTTTTTTTTCTTAGGCCTTTGTTCTAATGGAGTTGTCTTTTCAATTTTTTGATTTTGTCTTTATTCAAAAAAAAATTCGCGTTTCTTAGTTTTGAGGCAAATTTTTTCTTCGACATTTTCCAAAAAAGTTGGGTAATTCTCACGATTTTTTACTTTTATGATTTCTTACGTCGAGACGAATCGGTAATATAAAAAAAGTTTGACACAAAACTAACAAATGCGAAAAAATTGAATAAAGACGAAACCAAAAAATTAAAAAGACAATTCCATTAGTTTTTATTAGATTCAGGGTCAAATTTTAACATCTCACCTCGACGAGAGGAATCGGAAAAAAAAAACAGTATTTAACGACGTCTTTAAAGAATTTTTTAACTTACATTTTATGCTTTTATACTTTTTCGATTGTTTCGTCGAGATAATGTAAAATTTTGATATGAATCTAGTAAAAATTAGGAGAGAACAACCAAAAGACATTACCTTAGAAAAAAGGTTAAAAAATTAGCCCAAAGGGCTCTATGTTGTTTAAGCTATAAATTCTACTAGTTTAGTCAATGTTTTAGATCGTATGAAAAAAAAAAAAAAAAAAGCCTATACTTTTTTTAATCAGGTTAGGACTCCCTGATTTTTACAAAATCTGAACTTTCAATTTAAGCCGTTGGATCTCATCCAACGTTTGCCAAAAGAGATGGCCATTCGCGGGTCTGACACCGGGTAAAAAGAGGTACGTGGCTCATGAACTAGGTTATTTCCCACCCGCGGGTCAAAACACCCGCAACCCCCCCCCTCCTCTTCTGAGAACACATCACGCCTTATTTTAAAGAGAGAGAGAGAGTGATAGGGCTGGAAATCGAAGGGAAGAAGGGCTAGAAAAGAAGCAGATCGAACGTAGAAGGTGCAATACGGTTGAAATCGAAGGCCACCGACTCCATCTCTCTCAACACGAGTCCTCTCCACCACCGTTTCATACCACCATCACCGATGCACCACCAGTAGGTCTCTCTTTCTCAATCTCTCTCTCTCTCTCCCTCTCCCTCTCCCTCTCTCGATCTCTCGATTTGGATGAGATCCCCCATCACATCACCATCATCGAAGGATTCGAGTAGCTGTTCTCGTTCGATCGCCTCTTCCCTCCCTCCCTCTCTCTCTCCTGTTTGAAATCACGATCTGGAAGGGGTTGGGGGGTGTTTGACCCGCGAGTCTCTCTCTCTCTCTCTCTCTCTCTCTCTCTCTCTCTCTCTCTCTCTCTCTCTCTCTCTCCTGTTTGAAATCACGATCTGAAAGGGGTTGGGGGGGTGTTTGACCCGCGGGTGGATTATCACCCGTATCCGACGACCCGCGAGCTCTTTTAACCCGGGTTATATATATATAGGATAAGCTTCTAGTCCAGGATTTCCGGACTCCGGTATCCACCTTCCCGACATTTTTTTTATGATCCGAACCGTCCAATGTATTTAAAACGTGTTTTTAAGGGCCCTCACGGGAAATCGTCAAAAAAAAATACCGGGAAGGGCTTGATCCAAGCAGTTTTTTATAAAACTGTACATTTACAGTTTTGTGGAAAATTGCTTGGATCAAGCCCTTCCCAGTATTTTTTTTTCGACGATTTCTCGCGGAAACCCTTACACGTTTTAAACACATTGGACAGTTTGGATCATGCAAAAACACGTTTTAAGAACTTCAAAACACCCAAAAACCTCCAGTTAGGGATCCCTGACTGGAAAGCTACCGTATTGAACTAGTAAAAAGGAATCCACCTAGTTTAGACCTCCCAAACACGTCCTTTTTTTACTTACTCGCAGTGGACCCGGGTTTGGTTTTTTTTTTTTCCCCGATGTTCCAAGGTTTTTCGGGCTAGCTTATGCTCATCTCGACTATTCCCCCGCCCTGATCTATAGAAGGTGCAGTGGAGATCACTGTTGTTACTTCAAGAGGTTTGAGTCTAGCTACATCATTTTATTGCTCTATGTAGATGATATGCTTGCAGCAGGATCCTGTGTTAGGGAGATCAACAGGTTGAAGCAACAGTTGGCAAAGGATTTTGCTATGAAAGATCTGGGTGCAGCTAAGCAGATGCTTGGAATGAGAATCAGCAGGGATATGGCTCAGGGAACCTTGCGGTTGAGTCAGGCTGAGTATATTGAACGTGTTCTGGAGAGATTTAATATGCATGGTGCCAAGTCAGTTGGCACACCCTTGAGAAGTCACTTCAAACTTTCTTAGTGGCAATCACCCAAGACAGATGCAGAAAGAGAGTATATGGCCAATGTTCCGTATACCTCGGTCATTGGTAGCCTAATGTATGCGATAGTGAACACGAGACCAGATATTGCCCATGCAGTGGGAGTTGTGAGCAGGTTTGCTAGCAATCCAGGGAAACAGCATTGGGAAGCAGTAAAGTGGATTATGCAATACTTGAGAGGTACCACTGATTTGCCACTTTGTTTTGGGAGAGGGAATTTGACAGTGCAGGGATATGTGGATGCAGACTTTGCCGGTGATCAGGATACGTGGCAAAGTACCACGAGTTATATCTATACTATGGGTTCAACAGCGGTGAGTTGGGTTTCACGTCTGCAGAAGTTAGTGACATTATCCACGACAGAGGCTGAGTATGTGGCCGTGACTGAGGCTGCAAATGAGATGATTTGGTTAAAGAGCTTCTTGGAAGAGTTGGGTTTGAAGCAAGAAAACTGCATTCTTTTCAGTGACAGCCAGAGTGCTATACACCTTGCAAAAAATTCAGTGTTCCATGCTAGGACGAAGAACATTGATTTGAGGTACCATTTCATTTGTTCGCTTTTGGAGGATGTGGATTTGTTGCTAGAGAAGATTTTGGGGGACAAGAATCCGGCACATATGTTGACCAAGCCTGTTACTGTTGAGAAACTGAAGTTCAACTTCAGTTGGCCTTCATGGTTGAAGAGATGATGGGCTTGGAGCCACACCAAGAGGGGTTAGATGACTACACACATACTGATTGAGATTATTTGAGGTTTGCAGTTGTTTGTTTGCTGATGCTTCGGTTATCTTCAAGTGGGAGATTGTTGGGGTGTAGACAACCTTCAGCAGTACCGGGGGTATGGGGGCGGGAGCGAAAACGATATTTGAGGGACCTCGGTGTGTAATTTCGGCCATAGGCCCGACCTAATTATTTCGCTGTTAGTGTGTAATTAGGGTTATCATTTTTCAGAGAAAAAACAAAGAGAGAGGCGAGAGAAAACGCAAATCTCAGAGAGATTGCGAGAAGACTTGTACTCTTGATTTCGATTTCATAGTGGACTGGTGTGACTCTCATGGTTTTTCCTCGCGTTGAGGTTTTCCACGTATATCTGTATCTCGTTTCTTTTCCGTTTTTCCATTACGCACGATTACTTGATTTTCTGTTCTGTGATTCATTGTTTCCAAGATCCGTAGGGGTGTTGTGGGGTTACGAAAATCCTAACACTTTTAAATAGTGGACGGTGTGAAAATATGTAGGCCTTGTTAACTATAATATTCATTGAAATTCCAAAAAAGAAAAAAATAGTTGTACAATCATTATGGATCATTTGATGAGGACATAAGAAGCTTGACAATAATGTTAAAATAAAGAACGAAGAAGATAAAAAAGAATTAGATAAGGTATGAATGGAATGGAGATTCGGCGCCGGTTGGTCGTCACATAAAAGTGTGAATGCTATGTAAATGAAATGAGTTTCAACGTTAATTTGGTTATCATATATAAACTAGTGCGAATGCAATCTAAAATTTTGAACAAAATTTCCTCTTTGTTGGCTAAAAAAAACTTAGTATTTGTAGATGATCTAACAAACAAATTTGGGATGAGAATCAAATGTGTTATGGAGTCTTAACTTGTGCCTATTTTAACACCAAATATTAGTACTCAAAGATAACATTATACTTGCCAAAAAAAACTTAACACGAAATTTAATAGCAACAACAAAAGAGAAAAATTTTAAATAACAAAAATTCGATCTTTATCTCCTATAGTAGATGAATTTGCCTCTCTTTTTTTTATTTTTTATTTTACCAAGAACAAATCTGCTCTAATTGAGAAGATGTCGTTTGGTGTCCATCTTCTTTGTCCGGATAAAGGTATTTTGTGTTTGAAAAGGAAACGGGGTGCTATAAGGCGCCTCTGTAATGCAGCATCTGAGTCATCGGATATGTTTTCATGGTTTCATTTCAGCACCTTGCAGATATTCGAACCGTCTATTGCCAGGATGAAATCTGAGCCATTAATTGTCGAGATCAACGGCTCGGATGCCGAGATCAGCAACCCTGGATCCGAAAAGGAAATGGCATAAGAGTGTACGTCTCATAAAATAAGAAAGTAACAAAAGTTGAAATCCAAAATCGAAGATGTAGCTTATGAAAGTATGTTTGACCAATGGAGCAATTCAAATTAATTCAAAAATTGAAAAATGTATCAAGATAGTGAAATAATAAATTGAAAAATCTTCGCCAAAGCTTAGTATATTACTGAATCAGTCAATAACCAATGATACCATGACATATCCATTTGGCTTTGATTTGGAACTAATTTTACAATTTTAAATTTAGATTGATCAACGTCACTAGACACTATAACTATCCATATCAAAAGTCACACAACACTTGGTGGAGTGGGTAAAATTCAATTACTCTCAGCAGGGACAGAGCGCGTGCCCTAAATAAACGCCACGGGAGGGTGAATAGCTCGGCACCATATAGGAGATCCTGAACCCTGTGCCGAGCTGGATTGACCATGAACAGGGTTAACACAGTAAACGAAATAATAAATCAGGATGTACTAGCTCGGCATAAGTCACAAAGGGATGTCCCAGACATGGCCGAGCTAGGTGGGTTACGGATACAGCTTAACAGCATTCTGGAATACATAATTCAACCCAGTGCCAGCTCGGTAATGATGGGCTGAGCTATGTACGAGTTATGCCGAGCTATGTGGAAGCATGGCACTGCTTTAATACATATGGCGGTGAGACATTCCAAAATATTCTAAGACAATTCCTTATGTGATAAAGAGCGATCCCGTGAATAAAGGGATTGGTATAAGCACTCCTGCTGCAAACAGGAATGCACCCCATAGGAAAGAGTCCTATATGGAAATAAGATCTATTGCAAAAAGAGGCCTTGCATAAACTGCCACCGCCTCACCTAATAGGAAAAGTCCTATTAGGAAAGGTTCCCTAATGTGATTAGGAAACAAGGACACGGGATGTCCAAATCTATGAAGTATATACCCCTATAAATACAGCATTATGCCCATGAAGAAAGGTACGCTGTGATACTCTATCACACGCATTGTTCTTTGCTTACTTAGTAAATCTCGTTACTAACCTAAGCATCGGAGGGCCTTTGCTGACGAGAGGCAAAGATGCTCTAACCCTTTTCTGTCTTGCAGATCTAGGGTTCTGGCGAGAAAGCACGTGATCGAGACCTTACGTGGATTTTATCCTTGTACACTTCGCTACGTCAAGGGTGGCTGCAGAATTTTTACTCAACATTGACAAAATTGTATGAAATAAAAATTGCGCACAAAATATACTCCGTAGTATAAAAAATATTTATATTTTGATTGAAAACTTATCGAACTATTTCTTTGTGTTTTTGAGCTACATGATCTATTTTAGTGCATTTTTCGAACTCCGGAAATTTGCTTGAATCGTCTCAAAAGGCAATGGAGCTGCCCATGTACGGTGGGAAATGGCGGGTGTTGTGCACCCCTCAGCCGTTCGATCATGTTTTGGACGGTCTGGGGGTGCTTTGATTGTTTACCGATAAAAATACATCAAAAATGAAATTAAAATTGTCAAAGACATCCGGGCCGTCTAAAACACAATCGGACGGCCGAGGTGCACAACACCCTGTGTACCATAGAACTGTTATAGTACTTCTTTTTTTTTTCTTTTATACGTTACACATGTTTTTTTAGAAGAAAAAAGTCAAAAAGAAATTTCAGCATGGCCCAGCCACATTGTGAGTTAAACCGTCATAATAGGTTCGCTATTACACAGCATAAAGCCAAGAGAGAATGACAAAAAAATACAGGCAAAATATTTTTCAAGTATCTACATAATACTACCTAAATGAGTGAGGTTAAAGCACAATGTGATTAGAATAATTTCCATGTACATTGAAAAGCAAAATCTCTGATATAAGCATACGCTTAAGTAAAAATTTGTCTATTAAGTCGTCCCCATCAAATTAAAATCTTGGCTCTGCTACTACAAATGTAATTTCATGCACATGATTCCACTAACCCAGTTTTTTGAAAAAATTGATTTTTCACGGTTTTTTATGTGATGTGTTGTGAGAGAATGACCTGTCTCGGTGTTTGGAAAAAACAGTTTTTTGTTAGTGGAACACCCTAATTAAATAATTAAACGAGGACTCGGACAACGGAAACAAAGAAAATGCGTGTTATGTGAACTTCCCACAAATGCGGAAAAAATTATGCCTGTATGGGTAAAAAAAAAGTGAGAAATTCATCATTACGGGTCAAATTATAATGCAGCGTAGGTAAAGAATAAAAAAAGAGGAGAAAAGTTTCCCAAGTAATCTCCTAGCTCAAGCAAGGAGAAATTTTTCAGTGTCGGGAGAGTACCACGTGGTACCCCCTCGGCGCATCTAGGCCGTTCATTTTGGCTTTAGGCAATCCGGATTTGGAGAGAGAAAAAGGAGAGAGAGAGAGAGAGAGTGAAGAGAGAGAGTGTTTTGATCTTAACGGTCCAATACACTTTTGCGCGGCTCGGATCCAATGTTTGGGTACCACGTAGGCTCGACCACGTGGTACCCGGAGTTAGTATTTGAAACCACCAACTATTGGAACTTCTTCGAAGTCAGTTCGCGTCACCGTTTTCACATTCTCATGTCAGCATATGAGCTTCTTGAGAACAATGACAGCCGTAGCCAGATAAATGTCAGCATATGAGCTTCTTGAGAACAATGACAGCCGTAGCCAGATAAGGGTGAGTGGGCTGAAATTCTCCCTTCCTCCCGTAGATGATTTGCCCATGTTCGATTCTCACCAACTGCAGAACTAGCGTGGACAACCATTTGTCTGTCTAGTATCTAGGTAGTGTTGTGATGACAGACTCGTCTTTCCGAGCAGTAGGTATTACTAGACATTCCACAGTGGGTCGGGAACCCCTAGGGTCACGCCAAAGAAGATTGTTATGCTAGTTACCCCTTCCTACCCTTTTTTCTGATAAAAAAAAATTAAAAAAGGTTGTTATTCGAAAGAAATCAACACAGAAATTTAAGACCCGAGAAAAGAATAGACAGACTCCATTCTCTATGCGTCCTCGGATAGTCGGATTCTAAAGAATCCGATCCAATCCGGACTGTGAGCATCTTTTCCAGAGCTAAATAGTTCCACAGAATTGGAATCATGTCTCTGAGCTTCCACGGAAACTGACTACTTCAACCATCAAAAGTCAAAACCAAACAGAATTAACTTCTTAAGTAAAGAGCACCTAATTTTCCAGCAATTATGGGTTTAGGCCCCTCCAATAACTCGATTCTAGTTATCGCCTATGAAGCCAAACGATAGAAAACAAATGTATCAGGACATTTCTTTTCTGTGACTAGATTCTCGCATCGACGCATCCTATAAAGGCCATAAACATGCAGAAAGGATTAGGTGAAATCTGGAATGATCTTATATGTCCCACCCAGAGACGTTCCATCAAACAATGATCGGCGTACTATGCTAACGCTTTCAGTTGATAGGAATGGCAGCCAAAATCTAGGTTATGGGTAACAAATCACGTCAGTTTCAGAACACTAATGGCCCGTTTGTTTGACAGGAAAGGTATATATAACAGTGATAGGATTTGCAAATACCACATTGCCCTGGCATTGCATATTACACACAGTGAAATTATACATGTGATCGATGCGTGATTTGTGCCCAAAATATTTACCGGGTAGAGGGTCAACATGAACATATAATCCAATTCGATACTCATATCAAGTCATAAAAAAGGCCCTATGCAGACAAGGAATGCCAATATAGTACCACCGAGCCATTGAACTGATCTAGGCCACCGAGTTGTGCACCCCATTCACAGCTACTTAAATGGACACCAAGCACACTAACAAACCAAGGACACTTTCGTACTTTCAGTTGCTGGTGAACGGTGGTAAATATAACCAATACGTTTTCAAGGTAATAGAAGCGTTCCGCAACTAATTAGGCAGCTTCAGAAGGTTTCCACTGCTATTTCTCAAACCTACCAAGGCTTCAAAAACAGTAACATCTGGACATTAACGAATATAACTATATAAGAACATTAAAATTATCATCGGTACCACTGACAGTGTCGAGATGAGAATCTCTCTGTAATCATCATAATAATAGCTCTACCGCCAAAAAACATCTGTATATAGCATACTAACAGAAAGAGAATATTAAACCAGTGGCAAAAATGCTCTCCACAGTATAGCTATTAACCTATTATTACTACCATGGAAGACAAAAAATGACGATTTCAATTGAAGATACCAGATAATCTCACTAAATATGAATTTTCACCTAAGCTCATGATCAGGGCTCGAACTCCGATATGATAAGACAATCAAACTTCAGCTTTCTTACTTCTGAAATTATCTTTAAGCGATGCTAACTTCTTCTTGCACTGATTCACAGTCTTCCCAGGCACTGCAGCTGCAACTCGTTCCCAACGCTGACTAGCTTCCTTTGGGAATGTCTTCAGAGCTTTCACGAGGGCCGTTACTTGGACAGCAGACCAAACATCTTGGTCTGAACTCGCCGAAACAACATTTGCATTAGTCACGTCATCGTTCAATTGTTGGCTGTCGGAGGATTCCATGGCATTATCCTTCATAGCAGCAGAAGTGCTATCTTCAGGCCCGTTACTGGTAGACACCCCGTCTACCTCCTCTCTAGTTGTAAGTGGGGACGCAATGGTCTGTGCTGCTGGCTTTCTCTTTTCAAGGAATGAGTCAAAAACTTTTGCCGAGTCAGGCTTTTGGAGAAGAACAGTTTTGGTGGCCTTTAGAATCTCTTCAACAGACCTTCCGGTGCCTATGTACTCTGAAATAACCTCCCACCTCCTAGATGTTCCTTTCGGATACTTCTGGATCCCTTTTCTCAACAGCTCAATCTCCTCTCTGCCCCAAGGCTTCTCCTTTTTATCCCTGCCGCTTGACAGGACACTTCCATTAACTTGTGCAGAGCCATTTTCTTTTGGGTTCTTGTCTGGCTTCTGTTCTTCCAAGTCACTGTTACTTCCAAGTGCCTCTTTGAGGAGTTTTGCTTGCTCTACCCCTTCTTTTGACTCAATTTTGTCGCACAAATTCTTCAGCCGCATAATTTCAAACGACGTACAGAGATTTTCAATGTCGTCTTGGGTAATCCCAAGCAAATGCTGTGACGAAACAGGCGCAGAAAGAGTTCGAAGACGGGTCCGCTCCTTGCGCAATAGCTTCTTCTCTTTTTCTCTTGTCTTCTTGTGATGTAAAGCAGCTTCTGCAGCTAGTCTCTCTTCTTCCTCCTTCTGGCGCCTCTGTTCTTCTGCCAACCTAGCTGCCTCTTCCTCCTGCAACTTCTTCGCCAGATACTTAGCCTCCTTCTTCCGCTGTTTTTCAGCTTTTTCATCCTCCTTCCTTTTCAGGATTCTAGGATCTCTTCTATAAGCATTGTCAACTAGAGCACGTATCCGGACTGTCTCCTCCTTTCTTGCCTTCTCTGTGATCTTTGCATTCTGCCTTTCCATCCACCTCTTATGGTCACGAGATTCGGCTTGCTCAAGATCAAATTCATCTTCATGTGAGAATTCTCTCCAGCTCTTAAAGGTATACCAGAAATTATAAAAGCTATCCACCTCTTTTAATGTAGTGTTGTCATCACCTAAAGAAGGAACAGGTTGGGTAACAGACCAACGCCCATTCCTCATAAAAGCGGGACCAAATACCTTGAAGAAATCTTGAGGTGCACAGTCTGAAGGGATTTCGTCGTCAAACTCATCTGTAGAATCATAAATTCTTCTCCTTGTGGGGTCAGTTAACACCTCATAGGCTTCTTGAATAGCCTTGAAGTGGTTCTCTATTTCGTCCTTCTTTGCTTGTTTTGCTGCTTCAGTTTCCTCGGCAAGAAGAAGGGAAGCCTGTTTGTCAGGATGGTGCTTTAAAGCTGTCTCACGGTAGCTCTTTTTTATCTGCTCCTCAGTAGCAAGGTACCTTAAATGGCCCAAACCCAGTAAGTCATAGTGATCTTGTTGCTTTCCCTCACCACCCGATTTCTTTTTACCTTTAGTGCTATACGATGCTGATGATGGCACATATGCATTTTCCTTATCGTTGGGCATATTCTGCTCATCAGAGTCATCATCTTCTTTTTCACACCAACCAAAAAGCTTGAGAGCAGCGGAGTGGAAAGCATGCCCAGCTGGTTCGTATTTAAAAGCCTTGACTGGAAGGCAATTCGAGGAATAAAAGACTGGCTCTCCGTCAACAATCTCCTCTGAATAGGAAATAAGCAGAACGCTTCTCTTGGCAGCCATCATCTTCTTCTATAAATGAAGAAACCCACGAGAAAAGTAGAAGCAAATGGAGAAATATGTATATCTCTTTATATAACTATCTAAAAGCTTCAGCCCAGCTTTTGCACCTTAAGAGATAAACTGCAACAAGCCCACCTGCATTTTGCAAAGGAATACCAATTAGTACAGCTCATACAAAAATTGGAACGTCTATATGACAATAGCAATAGAGGAGTGAATGGGCCAATTATAACTGCATAAGCTCATATGAGCATAAATCTTATCAACAGAAAATGGTATGCTGTGCAGGTCCGCATCGAGGCACCAAGGTCCCCTCCGGCCACAGCAATAAAGTGCGAGGCAAGGAGAGGGCCTTCATTGCACTCCATCAGAGAGAGATTAAAGCAAAGCGCAAGTTGCAAAAAATAAGTAGATTATACTTCGTCAATTGAAAAAACCACCCCATACCATAAAACATAACATCCGTAACTTAAATCACTAAATATCATGAAGTAAACACCATACTATGAAGTTCTTTAAAAGTCAAAACATCAGTCATCGTCACACAAAACATCAAATGACCAATTAGGCTAATATCATGCGCTAGTTATTTACTAGGGGGAAAAAAAAAATCTACCCATCCATCCACCAAAACTTAATGTTTTAACTGTTAGTGACAGGTGAAGACTCAGAATATGGTGTCATGCTTGCCCATAATAATCCTCACAACCAATTACTCTCTCTTCTAACTCGGTGACTTTGAAACTTTTTGTGTTGCCTATTTAGTCTTTGGTGTTGCCATTAAAATTGATATAGTAGTCTTTCTACTAGGTGTCATCTAATTTACATACATGATAGTTAAGTCCTCAAAAGTAGGGCCCCAATTCAATAATCCAATGCAGTCTACAGTGCATAGTGACCCGGTCTTTCGGATAAAGCAAACGCTTCAATCACTTTGAGCTTAAGCCTGAGGAGCGCACTTCATGCGCTTCTTCACCCTGCCTCGGCATCTCAAGCACAAGTAGTGCACCCTTGCTTGGCCTTGTACTTAGGTGCACTTCTCGAGACTAAAAAAAAGAGAGAGATGCACAATCAACTGACAACATGAGTCCCAAAACATGGCAAATTTTTCTTGATTAAATAGCACACCGGTCAGTGGGCCGCATAATCAAGCAATCTAATAATTTCAGAACTCATTCAAAGAATACATATCACGCAGAAATGACTACCTTGTTATGAAGGTCCAAGTTTCAAAACAACTCACAGCCATTAGTTAAAGCATCAGTAAAACTTCCTACTTCATTCTATCCAATAGTGATTTCACATGCAGTAGGTCGGTTGGCGAAGGAAAAACAAAAACACAAAAAACAGCATCCCGTATGAAAAGAACCAATCCAAGTAGAATGCAAAAAGGGTTGCAAACGCCAAGTGAGTACCTTTAGAGCTACCAGAACAGATCCAGCAACTGATACGTAAACCGTCCTGAACCAGATAAATAGCAATTCATACACAAATCAGTAGAGAAATTCTATCAATTGCGAAAAATAATCTATTAAGAGCTATCTACCGTATGAATTTGATTGAACAGAAGAAGTTCACTGCTTTAAATACCCGTTCCAAGAAGTTCGTGACGGCGAGCTTAGCTGGGGCTTAGATCGACCTTCAAACCTCGTTAGAGCTTCGATGGAGCTCCATTAAGGGTTTGGATCGATCTGCGCTTGGACTGGAGAAGCCCTAGGGTTTCAAGCCGTGGATTGGTTGACAACCACTAGGGTTTCGAGATAGTTGGGGTGGCTAGGGTTTACTATTAATATCGAGAAGAGAGAGAGAGAGAGAGAGAGAGAGACGGCGTCTCAAACTTGATTAAGGAACAGGATGCGTGGGAGGGTAGACGCCCCAAGCCCTAATTGGAACACACACGGCAACCCGGCTGCAGGTAGGGTGCATATAGGGTTGAAAAAGTCAAAATAAGTACTTTAGGTGTATGACACATTGACACCGCCCTAAAAAGAATTCGAGCAAGTTCGATTCTTTACGCCAACACCGCCCGAGAACGGGTAGGGACGCGCGCTCTTTGTTCGATTTTTTCTTGGCGCATTTTGCTCCGGGGTTCGTTGTTTGACAAGGAGACGAACACGTTGCCCGAAGGTTCCGTGCGCATCTGCTTGCAAGGGGAAAAAATGGAAGGCGAGGCAACTGGGCCACGACCCCCGCATCGTTCCCCGAGAGTATAGACGAGTTCGCGAGTTTTCTGCTTGGCAGGTTTTCGACTTAGTGATGGTTCTATTTTAGAACTCAACTATTCTAAATTTAACTAATTTTTCTTTCATCTCATTTTTTCTTATTTTTTCAATCACAATTTATCTATCTATATTATTTTCGATCTCCATTGTCAATTATTTTTTCAACTTCGTTAAAAAAAAATTAAATTTTAGTGGGTTTGCAACCAAATCCGATCAAACCCCACAAGTGAAACTCGTATCATCCTTCAAACAAATCTCTCACCGATTCAATCCCCCACTTGATCGATCTCTCACAGTCGATCAATCCTCCCATCAAACCTCATTCAATCTCACCGATTCACAATGAAATTCAGAAAATGAAGCTCACGACAACTGTTTCCTAGTGATGTTTCTAGAATCTAGCTACGGTTTTAGCAAAGTCAGATAACATTTCATGCATATTTCAGTTGAAAATCAGTTAGAGTGGTGAGGTGGGAAATACTTTTCCATTTGTTCTATTTTATAACCAAATTTGGCTCCCCATTGGAGCCGTTGTTTTTTGCCAGGTGATATATTATGAATATAGAAACACTTTACTTCCCCCCATTGGAGTTGCTCTTAGGTAGGGGTGCAAGCCGAGCATTTGTGGTGTTTGAATTTGCCTCATTTACTAGGTAGGGGTCCAAAGAAGTGGAGTTAAGATGAGTTTTTGTAGTTGTCGAGTTCAACTCGTATTCTAAAGAACATAAATTTCAGACTCATTTAGTAAACAACTTGAGCCTTGATAAGCCAAGCATGGTTCATTTTTAAAGGAGTCTTTGTAAACGAGTCAAAGCGGCCGATCTTCATAGTATAAGCTCGGCTCAATTACTAAACGAGTCAAGCAGAGCCATTAGCGAGTCGAGTGACGAGCCTCAAGCAACTTGATTCGTTTGCAAGCCTCGCACCAGGCGAGTTCTGTACTCTAGCTTATTTTATTCTTTTGCTTCCTTTTCGGACTTTATTTACTCTTCCATGAGTCACAAAAGTAATTACAATTACATTTCAAATGTATGAAAAATGTCACTATACTCAACCCCTAATGGAGTATTTAATTACTCCAAGTTTAAGTGATATGAGTAATTGATTATGAAACTTTTCTTTGGACCCCTAGTCAACATTGTGCTATTTTCATATCGCTTGTAAAAACACACGATGTTCTTACAAAGCACAATCAAGCATATCCGCTTCCGTCGTCCACTTTTGGTTGAAAACCCAATTATTTCTTGCAATTCAAATATGCCAACCGACTATAGCAAATAGCCTTGTAGCCTCTGTTTGTGCCTCACCATTGACTGTAGAACCTAGGTCCTTTCATATACTCCTCAAGTGTGAAGGGTTAGTAATTTCAGGTCGAAATCTAAACGGTGATAACAACCAGACTTTCGTAGCCCTATCACAGTGAGAAAGCATATGAGAAGGAGTTTCTTCCGCCCTTCCACACAAAGATCAAATTGGGTCTATCTAAATCTTTCTCTGAACTAAGGCCATATTAACAGGTAAGATCCCGTGTAGGCACCGCCAGAGGAACATCTTTATTTTTATCAAAGCCTTCATATGCCACACCCCTTCATGTTCATCATCGCCACTTGGTTGGCCTCTCCCACTATCTTGAGCCTTCATACTCCGTATGAGGTCCTTAGCGATAACATATGCTGATTTAACTGAGAATTGTCCATCTATCGTACATTTCTAAATCACCTTAACTCCACACCAGTCATGCTTAAAGGAATACTCATAATCTAATCCACATCTCATTCCACAAAGGTCTGTTTGATCAATGGTTCCTTACATAGCATACAACTCATATCAATCAGCTCACTAACATCCATTATATTACTCCCATCCTTAGGAGTTAAAATTATTGGGTAATGCTCATCAGCCACCCATGGAACATCCCAAATCTTCACCTTTGCACCATTAGACTTTCCATCTCCAGCCCTTTTTAATAATTTCTTTAGTAGCCAATATACTTAACCACGCCCAGGACAATAACAATTTCGGCTATGCATTAAGGAAAGTTAGTATTGTTAAATACTTGGCGTAAAAAACTTTTAAAAAACAAGGAATCATCATCAACTATAAGTCTCCAGCCTTATTTCGGTAACATCGCTAAATTGAATGCTTCCATATCACGAAAGCCTAACATTCCCATGCCTTTAACTTGCGTTATCCTTTCCCAACTTATCCAATGCATCTTCCTCCCATCCTCTACCCCTCCCTAAAAGAACTTAGCAATCAAGGAGTTTAGCTCTTTATATAATCCCACCAGAATTTTAACATAAGCCATTGCGTAGATTAGTAGAGCCAACAAGACATGCTTAGCTAATACCTCCCTACCCTCATGGCTCGTGAACTTCCCTGACCAGCTTGCAACTTTCTTCATCACCAAGTCTCCAATATACTTCAGTGCATCTCTTTTAGGCCTTCCAATAATGTACGACATCCCTAGATACTTCCCTTCCTCTGAACTGTTACTAAACTCCAAAATACTCCGACATTAATAAATAGAAAACTGAACAACATTAATAAATTGCTCTGATGCCCTTCTATAAAGTTCCAATATACTCCTAATCTCCTCATTCCCTTCCTTATTTGCTTTGCAATAGACCAGTGAATCGTCCACAAACACAAACTGCCAATTTTATAAAAAGGTAACATTTACCTGCCATGAGGTTTATGACATACAAAAAACTTCTTCTATACTTTTTGAAATTCCATTGCCCTCCTTTACATTTCAAACTAATCACCACTTACCTCCCCTACTGTTACTTTAAGGCTAACGGTGTTAATTTTTTGTGTGAAATGGTCATAGTACCCTTAGTATATATTCTCTACCCAAAAAAGTCATTTTTTTTTAAATAGAGTTGAAAAAGTTTTTTTTTTAAAAAAAGTTTTTCATTTTTAAAAAGTAATTTTTAAACAAAAAGTTTTGAAGAACTTTTTTTTCAAAAAACATTATTCTTGAAATTTTTTTCAAGGAAAAAAAAAAAAGAAGTTTCGAACAAAGTTTCTTAAACAGTTATTTTTCAAAATTTATTTTCAAATTAAAAAAAATTATTTCAAAACTTTGTTTTTTTTTTTAAATAACGATTTACCAAAAAACTACTAGTTTTTCATCCAAAAAAATGTTTTCAAACTTTAAAAAAAAAACTATTTCCAAAACTTTTTTTTTGGTAAATTCTAAAGTCAGCCCATTGGGCTGACATTAAGGTTTAAAACGTGTATTGAAATGTGTAAAAAAATATATAGAAAAATGTGAAAGTATGTTTAAATATGTAAAAAGTGTGTAGGAATGTCTGTATTTTTTGTATTTATTTGTATTTATAATAGAAAAACTCTTTTTTAAATAAAGGTTTACCAAAAAACTAATATTTTATCCAAAAAATGTTTTCAAAACTTTTGTATCTCAAAAAACTGTTTTAAAAAAAAATCAAAATTACTTTTTTTTCCCTCGAAAATATCTTTACAACAAAAAATTTCGACAAGAAATTTATTTAAAAAAAATTCTCTTTGATACTTTTTGATTATAAGCTTTTTTTTTTAAATTGAAGAATGATTTACTTTTTTTGTAAAATTTTTTTAACTCTCTTTTTAAATTTTTTTAGGGCGGAGAATAGATACTAAAGGTACTATGGTCATTTCACTAGTAAATTAACACCGTCAGCCTAGCAAGGGCAAGGGAGGTAAGTGACAATTAGTTTAAAAAGTAAGAGAGTGCAATGAAATTTCCGAAACAAAAGCATAGGGGAGGTCGCTATATTTGTCAGAAACCTTATGGGAGGTAAGTGAAATTTACCCTTTTATAAAGAATTACTTCCATGCATTGTCTGCGTACAAATGCATTGTTGGTGATTGCTCAGACTTGGAATCTATCTCACATTTAAGTAGGGATGGGCATGGGGAGGGTAGGGGTGGATACCACTACCTCCATCCCCGATCCCCGAACCTATATCAATCCCCATCCCCTCCCCGATCCCCACCGGGGATTTTATTTTAACCTCCATCCCCGCCCTGATGCGGGGAACGGGGATCCCCACGGGAAATCGGGGATCCAAAAATCCATACACTTGTCATATACTCATATGTATGAAAGAGGTACATATTTTTTTAATTGAAACATATTTGTAACATTGACTTAAAAAAATAAAAACCACATTTCTAAGAACATTGCAAACACTTACCTTCAACATTTCTTAAATCAATTTTATTATCAATTTCGAGCCCAAATCAGAGAGAGGAGGGAGTGAGGAAAGTAGTTAGCTTGGCAAGGGTTGAGTGAGGGAGTGATCAATAAACTCATTTGGAAAGTACATAAAACAATTTCGAAGATGAAATAATGAAAGCTTGGCAAGGGTTCAGTGACTTTACCCGTGAAATCCTTGTTAATGAGTTTCACTTTGGTAACCCCTACACCCAACCCAGGAATAATAGTAGTTAGCTTCAACATTTCTAAGACAATGCCGAGAGATAAAACGAAGTCTGACCATAGATATTTTGCCTATATGTATATATACAATCCACTTCACATAAGGGTCCCTTATGGGAGGTGAAAAACGGACTTGCAACAGCTGCCGTTGGATTACATCCAACGGCTTAGATAGAAAGTGCCTTCTCGCGGGTTAAAATAGGTCGCGGGTCAGGGGATCCGGGTTAAAACAGCTCGCGGGTCAACATTTGAACAAACGGGTTATAACCCTTTACTCTCATAAGGGACCCTTATGTGAAGTGGATTGTATATATATATATATATATATATATATATATATATATATATATATATATATATATATATATATATGCATGAATGGGGATGAGGGGAGGGTTGGGGAGGGGAGGGTTGGGGAACGGGTAGTGGACTGACAATACCATCCCCTACCCGATCCCCGAATTTTTCTAAAAATAATTCCCATCCCCTACCCGATCTCCAAAAAAATCCCCGAATCTCCTACCCATTGAGGGAGGGGACGGGTTGGATCGGGGCGGGTCGGCCGAGATGGCCATCCCTACATTATAGTGAAAGGTGATGCAAAGCAAGTGGTTCAAGCTCTTGAGGGAGCGAAAGTGTTTAAAAATGGTGACTCGATCATCCTAGACTACATCCAACTTGTAACACTGTGTTTGGTTGAGAGATTTGAGAAGAATATTTTGAGAAATATTTTTGAGATAGTGTTTGGATGCGTTTTTGGAAAAAAAATAATAATTAGAGAGAGATGTAATAATTGGAGAGAGGTAGAGAGAAATGAGAATAATGATTGGATAGAGGGGTATGAGTAGATAGAGAAATATGATTAATGATTGGAGAGATGAGAGATGGGGAAAGAATCTTTTTGATTTTTTTTTTTGAAAATGTGAAGTGAACAAAGTGTTTCATTCTTGGTTTTTTTCCACATGTTAAGCGTAATTGCAACAAGGTAACCCCATTCCATTGCTAAGCACTCCCTATTAGATGCTAGTTTGATTACAGGAGGGGTAATTTCCCTTCATGGTTGTCTGCCTTAACATTAGATGATGTTCCAAACCTTGGGCCTTCCTCTTTACATTAATTATAAAAAAAAATACTGTTGCGTGCTTGAACTACTCTTTAATTTTGATTTAGAATTGAAAATTGTGAATTGATCGCCACATGAGAGGATCTAATCTATTATATTATTGCAGGATGACTTTTGGTGAATAGAGCTTCCTAAGCTTGCCACGTGTCCCCCAATTCTTTACACTTTTTTAGCAATTAGCAAAGTCTTAAATGGTGATTGATATTCAAAAGTCATTTTTGAAATTCAAAAAACAATCAATTATTTAATTCTTTTCCGAGATAAGCTTTGGTACGGTTTTGGTAGTGATCAATTTCAATAAAGGAAAGTAATGATTCTTTTCCAAGTTAATCTGTGCTACAGTTTGGTATCTAATAATTTCAGTTAATCTTTGTTACGGTTTGGTATCCAATAATTCTTTTCCGAGATAATCTTTGCTACATAAAGAAATGATTCCCTAAAGGAAACCGTAGCAAAAATCATTACCAAACCAGAAAGGAAACCAGACTATTTCAAAAAGGAAATTTGAATACATAACCGAAATTGTTTGCATATCATTTGATGGAATAAGTTGATTTTTATAATGACGTGGTCAAAAATTAGAGAAGAGTGATAGCCAATCATTTGGGGTAGAGACCATCTTCATGAGAAGATCACAGATGGTACGGTACCAGCTTTGATTCCTAATCCGTTCTTTGAAAGGTAAATCTTTTGTTTTACTGCAGTTTTTTCGATTCTTCATCCGCTCTTTGACGCAAAATTCATCTTGATGAGAACCCGTGCTATGCTATCCTTTTCTCTTCGAGATGTCTGATAAATTTAATTTAAGCTAGCCATTTGAAGGAAGTTTTCCAATACACTTTGTTGGCGAAAGTTTAATTTGAATAAATGTAGCAAATAAGCATTAATGATTAAATTTGACAAAAACCTCCAAGTTTATCAGGCAAAGGCAGTATTTTGTGTCCAAACGTTTAATTCTTTAACACAGGTTTTTTGATAATTAAGAAAAAAAGAAAAAGAAAGTGACTAAATATATTTTTTCTATGAGGTTTTTGTCTGATAAACTTGGAGGTTTTTGTCAAATTTTTAATTATATCTTTGTTTTTTTTTAATTTTAAAAAAAAACTCAACGCAACCCATTATCATAGCACGGGTTCTAAGTATGATATCCGTGTTATGCACATCTTCACTTGACCAACGCAAACGTTTGTATTGAACTTATGGTACCAGACAAAAAACTGGGTATAATTACATAAACCCTAAACGTTTGTATTGATCTTATAAAATCAACAAGGAAGGATTTTTTCATATTCTCTTCCATACAGAAACCCTAAAGTTTTATATAGAATTATCACACCAACTCTCTGTACGTTGGGAACAAGGAAATATGTAGCCCACGTTTCTTGCTCCGTATGAATGTTAAACGTATATTCTAATAGTTTCATATTTTTGTTACTTCATTTTTGTGGCTTTACGTAAGTTCGATAATTTTTCTTAAGATAACCAAGTTGTCGATTAAATATATGGTGATCTGTGTAGCTCCATTGCCGCTCCGAACAATACCATCTCGGAGCAACTACTATTTATAGATTGTGGACAAAAACTTTTTTTCTACTAGATGTTCCATTGCCGTTGTAACTTGATTTTATATAATGTTCATCATCTGTTGAAAAATGTTTTGTTTCTAGAATTCCAATATCTATTGATTGTGTTGAGTTCATGACATGTCTTAATTAAGTTAATTTTTGTTTTCAGTATGTATTATGTTTTTATTTTATTTTTTCTTTGTCATACTCTATAGGAGGTGATGCAATTCTCTTAAATTAAGGAATGAGATTGAATTTGGGTGAGTTAATTTGATTGGTTATTTTGAATGGCTCCATTTTTCTTTAATTCATTTACTCAACTTGGTTAGATGCATGGATCCCGAAACTTTGGTTAATAAATAAATTTTGAGAAAAGTCAGGTTTATTCGTGGGAGTATCAAATATTAAGTATTATGTTTGCGTAGTGCTTTTAGGTAGAGACAAGTTTAGACTACAATAACCTACAAAATAACTCATAAGAATCAATAAAAATGTCCAATAGGAATTCACTTAATTTACAAATGGTATATATATTTTTTCAACTAAATGCACAATTTCATTTGTCAAATTTAAGCTCCGAAATGAAATGTGAGACAACTCACCTAATTGCCAGACATTATGCATGACACATAGATGAAACATCTTAATATATTGCAAGAACGAAATATGTTCTTAAAATTTTCCTATCACTTTTTTCCTTCAATTGCACGGGTTCATGCTAGTTCCTTTTTAAGGTACAACAAACCTTGATTTTTTCTTTCTCCTGTCCAGTCCTGGAAGACAATATAAATAGTTTATCTCAATTGGCCACCTCTCTACACCGCTAAAAAAATCAAGCTGCCTCTCTTCCTTCACCTCTGCCTCCTAGGGTTTCCTCACCCTAAACATTAGGAAGTCTCAACTGCTACTCCATCAGTCCGCATTTGTTGGTCCATTTTTTATATCCAATTCATTTTTTATTGCTTATATCTCTTAATTTATTATATGATTTTATTTTCCAAATTTTATAGAACTAATTGAGATATATCAAACAAGATCTATATTGCACACAAATTTCACCGAGGGACTAACAAATGCGGACAGAGGTAGTATATTAATGTTTCTATCATTCCATTGATTAGGGTAACCATTTCACTACATACTCTAATGCTCCTTGTATAAAGAATACTTATGGCAGGGAAACAAATTCTGGACAATTATGAATATATTCCTGTATAGTGTAGTAATTACTACTCCCTCCGTCCTAATTAAAATGCTCCCTACGGTTATGCGTGTTTTTTTAAAACTCTTATAGTTTTCATTCTATAATGTATTTTATATGCAATATGGATCTTATTTGATAAATCTCAATTAGTTCTATTAGACAATTTTTAAAAACTTTCGAAACCTTACCAATAAAAAGATAAAAACGTTTGAAATGGGACGGAGGGAGTACTTTCTTGAACTTCATGCATTTTTAACTGCACTTCAACATTCATGGTTTACTTCAGCAACATGAATGTTGGCTTACTTTTGCAAAATGCGATAATTACAAGCATTGTAAGACTACCACCTGCAAGAAGAAAAGAACAGACTTTAAGCACAAGAAAATCACAGCTAGACAATCATTCGACCAGAATCATAGTTATTAATTTATAGAGCTATAAAATACTAACATCATAAAAGTCCATAAAAGTTGAGTAAGGGAAGGAGTGTGGCTCAAAAGTGCTTGAAAAACAATCATAGGGGGTATCCCTCAATACACATTAGAGAGATTGTTTCATCATCATTGCCACACTAACCTTCCATGGTCATCATAATCGAATTCAAAAAGAAAAATGAAAACCAGAGTTGCATGCCAAACACACAAAAAAAAGAGAGTTAATTTTAGTAAGTGGTTCCATGATTGGTCTCATAGAAGTGTTACAGAAGTCAATTCAACGAAATTTTATGATTTTTTTTTAACAAGAAAAAGGAGGGAGAGGGCAACAAGTGTAGCAACCCCCTTGGGCGTGACTATAGGGATTCCTGACCCGCTGTGGAATGTCCGGTTCGAGCTATAGCTATTGTTCGGAAAGACAGGCCGCCACCACAGCACCACCTAGATACTAGATGGGCAAAAGGCCCTCTACGCTAATGCTATAGTTGACAGGACTCCAACATTGTCGGATTGTGTATAGGAGGGAGGAGCACTTACCATCTAGGCTACCACCGAATGAAATTTTATGATTCCTAGAAGTTTCCAATACAATCAGAGCAAGTAAAATCTTAACGGCACCATCAGATCTTTTCAGAATCAACTACATGTATAGTTATAATATTCCTAAACCTCAGTGCAAACTGGTGAAAACGTCCGTACTTCAGTAACAACTTCTTGATCAAGGAAGGAACCAGAAAAGCACTTGCAACAACAATAACAACACTGAGAAAAATGGGAAAAGAAAATGAAATATATAGGCAAACTTTACATACTACAAGTTTGTACTATAGCAGTAGTATAGCTAGGACCCTACTTGAACCGGAGAGAGAGAGAGAGAGAGAGAGAGAGAGAGAGAGAGAGAGAGAGAGAGAGAGAGAGAGAGAGCATGGGCATTCAGAATGAGTAGGAGGATATTGTTCTAATCAGTAAAACTTCAGATGACAATAATTTAATCATCATTATGCCCACTGTCTCCATTCAACTCACTGCAGTTGAAATTCTCATTGAATAATACTCTTATTACAAATGAAAATAAGCAATAATGGTAAAAAAAGTTGCAGAATGGAGTTTCAAACAGTAGAAAATCAAATAAATTCAAAACAAGAAAAAGGGGGATTTACTCTCAGACAAATGCCTCGGTATGTCGTCACGAATTGAAAAAGAAATGGATTGAGATCGGACTCGTCATCATAATTTTGTTCATCACAGAGAATCATTAACGCCCCGCATTTTGAACAAGTAAAAACACCACCATTACGGAAACCATTGAAAAATAAAAGCTACTACTACAATGAATACCTCAATAATTAAAAAGAAAATAGTAAAACTGGAAAACCTATGATCAACGAAGGCAGGCAGGTACCTAAACCAATTGAGGACCAAATCTATGAAAAAGTGATATTGATCGTAGGCACTATTTTGAGAGAGAGAGAGAGAGAGAGAGAGAGAGAGAGAGAGAGAGAGAGAGAGAGAGAGAGCAGGGGCATTCAGAATGAGTAGGAGGATATTGTTCTAATCAGTAAAACTTCAGATGACAATAATTCAATCATCATTATGCCCCTTGTCTCCATTCAACTCACTCCAGTTGAATGAATAATACACCTATTTCAAATGAAAACTAGCAATAATGCTAAAAAAAAATGGAGCAAATAGAGTTTGAAACAGTAGAAAATCAAATAAACTCAAAACAATAAAAAAGGGGGGGATTTTCTCTCAGACAAATGCCTCGATATGTCGTCACGGAAAACGGAATGGATTGAGATCGGACTCGTCATCATAGTTTTGTTCATCACAGAGAATCATTATCCCCCCCGCATTTTGAACAAGTAAAAACACCACCATTGTTGAAACCATTGAAGGTCCATGTTTCTAAACAACTCGCAGCCATTAATTAAAAGAATCAGTAAAAGTCCCTACTTCATTCTGTCCAATTTCGATTCCACAAGCAGCAGGTCGGTTGCGAAGGAAAAACAAAAACACAAAAACAGCATCCCGTAGAATGCAAGAAAGGGTTGCAAACGCCAAGTGAGTACCTTTAGAACAGATCCAGCAAATGATATGTATACCTTCCTGAACCAGATAAATAGTAATTTACACACAAATCAGTTGTGAAATTCTATAAATTGCGAAGGAATTAATCAATTAAGAGCTATCTATCGTATGAATTTGATTGAACAAAAAAAGTTTACTACTTTAAATACCCGTTCGAAGAAGTTCGTGAAGGCTTAGCTGGAACTTCATTAGGGTTTGGATCGATCTTCGTTTGGACTGGAATACCTTAGGGCTTAGGGTTCCAAGCCCTGGATTGGTTGACAACCACTAGGGTTTCGATCGTTGCAGCGGTAGGGTTTACTATTTATAGCGGGGAGAGAGAGAGAGAGAGAGAGGCGGCGTCTCAAACTTGATTAAGGAAGAGGATGAGGGAGACGGTAGATGCCAAGCCCTAATTGGAAAACACACGCCAACCCGGTTGCCTGATGGGCCAACTCAGGCCATAGCTCCGACAAATATGACACGAAGACAGAGGCAGGGTAAGTAGTTTTTGGGTTTTGGGCCTGATGGGCCACATTAGCCCATGCCTGCTGCAGAGGCACAAATTAAAATGAAAAAGAAGAGGAGCATAGTTTTGAACTTTTTTTTTTTGATCGGCAACAAAAGTTTGTTGAAGAATCTCGACAAAGGTTACATCGAGAAGGGAAAATAAGATCAAACCAAAAGTTGGAACATCTTGAAGGCAAAACCCAAACACCCATGGGTCTAAAGTATCTAGATGATACTATGAAAGTACACTCAAAGGCCTACAAAGCCGAAATCAAACACTAAAGCACCAAGTGCCTAGCCTAAACAAGTGGGCTAAGCCCAATCCCAAGAAAACCCTAAACCTAACCCTGTACTAAAGTGCAAAACATGCACCACCACTACCACCATAGCTCCTGATAACCACCACCACCACAAGACCACCAAACCACCACTGGTCAACCCAAATGGGTGCGGAGCCAACGACCGAACAAACCACACTGTCTCAGAAGCTCCCCGAGCCATTAAGCAATAACCATGGCACTTATCACCAATCGTAGTGGGAGACCACGATGATAACCACCCCGACCAACACATCACCTTGTCGTTAAGCCGAAGCTAGAGATCCTATTAGAAAAATAGCCGAAGACGCACTTGGAGGAGGAAACCGAGCAGCCATGGCCAGGAAGAGCGATAGAGCCAATAAGGCGTAGGATCAAAGGGTCGAAAGAAAACAGACTGGAGAGAGAGAGAGAGAGAGAGAGAGAGAGAGAGAGAGAGAGAGAGAGAGAGAGAGAGAGAGAGAGAGAGAAGAAGAAGAAGAAGAAGAAGAAACGTCACTGAGAGCTGCCCTCGTCGCCGCCTGAGAATCCCACAAAGGTTTGCTTACCAACTGGTAAAGCGACCCCAGAACGCTCGGACGTTGAGAACCATGATGCCGATGTTGCCCACCGCTCCGATGCCGCCATTCATCTACACCCTTTAGAAGAAGAAGAAGAGATCAAAAAGGGGATATAGTGGTAGAAGAGATGGAAATAGAGAAGGATAGAAGAAAATAAGGAGGGGGGAGGAGCAGGCGCTGTGATGCGCCTCCCCCACCCAGAGAAACCCTGGCCGCCGAGCGGGAAAAAGAGAGGAAGGTGGAAAGGTTTTCTAGAGAGAAGAGGGAGCCTAACCTAGGATAGTTTTGAACTTTGTGATTTTGAATGGAAACTAAGGGGTTGTTTGGCTTCATAAGCATTTTGTATTATTTTTATCTTTATCTAAGATTTTTTTCGCTTTTGTTAGTTTGCGTGAATTTTTTTTTTTGGATTATTAGTTATTCTCAATGAGAAGAATCTTAAAAGTATGAAATTATGTTCAACAAATGGGTCATTGATGGGTGAAAATGGGTAATTTTGGTTTTATATAACTTGGAACCAAAAAAAGAGGTCTCAAGTCTTGACTCTGAGTCTTAGTCTCAATTCTCAAACAGTGGCAAGACTTACCCATAGCTGGTTTAGTTTTTGTTCTCTGGCAGTGGCGGACCCAGGATCGCCATTTTTGCCTAATTTGCGGGGCCCACTCTTTAGTAATTTTACAAAAAAATCTAAAAGTGTACTAAAAATATGTTGAAAATTGGGGGGAGTGCAGGGGCCGAACACCCCCTAGCACCCCCCTGCCCGCCCCTGTTCTCTGGTGAAAATGGGGAATTTTGGTCTAATACAGCCAAAAAAAGAGGCCTCAAGTCTTGACTCCTGACCTGAGTCTTAGTCTCAATTCTCAAACAGTGGGCAAGACTCACCCATGGGCGCCCATTGCTTAGTTTTTGTTCTCCATTTCTGTATTATTTTTTTGGACGAAAGTACAAAATATGAGCTTGTCCGATGTGTTGGGCATAGAGCGCTCCCACAATTTTAGTTACACAACATCACTTCCTGTAATCGTTCGAAAAAAAGACTTGTAAATACGACGTCGAACACTATAAAAGACTTATTTGAAATACTTTTGACACGATGGACTTGAAATTTCATTTTTCAAGGAGTTTTGCCAGAAAAAATGTCCATTTCCTATAAAAACATTCCAAGGTGCTTTGGAATTTTCGAAAACCAATTTTTTGGCCCTCTAGAATATGAACAAAAGAGTGGTACGTGATTAAAGACGAGGAATTCAAAATCAGAGGCCTCACGTTAGGAAAGAAAAACAAAGAGGGTCAAAGATACCCCACCTGAGACCCAAAATACATACAAAACATAAAAGGAAAAGTTGTTGGGAACAAACGCAGTTTGCAAAGCATTCCACTTTATATAAAGCGAATATAGATGAAGACAAAAATCCGAGAGTTAGTCCGGTTGGTTAGTGGGTTTGCTATCGGTGTTCAATTCTTGGGGTCATGTCACAAGTGAGTAATTATTTATGAATTTTCAAGTCTCGGTATACGATGACCCGGACACTTTGACCGTCTACCAAAAAAAGAGCCGAAGAGACAGAGGCTGACTAGCTAACGATGCAGAATGAAGACCAAAAAATGGTCTGTCAATTTGTCATGGGGGAGTCAAGTCTCCCAAGTACCCTAAGCAAGGAGCAGGGTTGGTGAAAGGACATGGAAATTGCATAAAAGTCAAGTTTGTGCTGGTCTGTTCTTTGTCGTTTGCTCTACGTACAATCATTGAAATTTCATGGTAATATAGGAGTATATTGGAAAATTGTTTTTTACACACAAAATATCACTAGAATGATGTGACAATTGTAATTTAGTAAGTCAATTAATGTGTCTCTATCTTTATGGAAGTTTTTGTGTAATGTGAAAAGTTCATATATTAGATGGTATCATTCTATATAGAACTTTTATCCGCATACGTTACTATATTACCGGGAACTACAACATCAGTTAGTCTTATTTCAGATGTCATTCTTATGTATAATTAGGCGGTCCCGTGAAAGTGACTTTCAGGACCACCTGAATTACGTATGTATATATGTTAATATATATATATATATATATATATATATGTAACCATTGACGTGTTTGAATGTGTTAGTAATATCAATCATTGATGTGATTGTCATGATGATAACTGTAATTTAGTATGACGATTTATTAAAAATTTGAGGCGCGAAATAAATCTATTCACACGAACGGAAACATGGAACTAAAAGTAGCATTTTTCACACTGTATTTTAAGCTGGGAAGTCTTATGATAATACAAATTCCTTCGAATCATCAAGCCTACACTCACTTTAGGAAATCTAGCTAGGTATTTAACTCCTAAAATAACGTTAATTTAATGGCCAAGCCAAATATTATTTGAACCCCTAAAGTACAAAATAATTGGTTCAAATCTCAATGATGAGCTAATGGATAAATTTCGAATCTTAGGGGTGTCGGGTAGTTTATGCGCACCTTAACTGTTGGATCAGATGCTAACCAATTCATCTAAAAGCAATTGCTGTTAGAGGATGGTGCAATTTAATCTTAAAGGGCAGCGCAAAGCCTTGCACTTAGTTATAGGCGGACATGAGGTGCTTCGTAATATTGCCCATATATCACCGAAAGGTGAAAGCGATTAGTCCTCCCAATATGCTTGCCTCGCGCCAACAGGAGGCGTTCGAGTACATAATGGATGCTAGCCCCCATAAAGCCAACATCAACTAAGGAGGAAAAAAAAATGACCAAGTGCCAAATGTGAGGTGTAAAATGTTTGAAGTGAGGAATCGAGCCGGCATTATATAATATTCCCACTGCAAAAAACCAATACATATATTCATTGTTCTTGTTCGGAATGGCATAGGGAATTTTTTTTAAAAAAAAAAACCCAGACTTTGATGTAAATATATCTAATAGACACCCAAATTTTAATAAATTTCAATTAGATTCCTAAACTATTACGTAAGTCGTTATTCAATTACCCGCCTACCATATAAATCTCTCAAATTAATAACGGATTTTGCTGACTTATAAATCTTTTGATAACGTCTAAATCCGCCAATTATATATCTTTATGAAAGTTTTTCTGTAATGTGAAAAGTTCATATTAGATGGTATATATCCTTCTATATATTACTTGTGTCTCCATATCCTCACGCTATTATATTAGTTAGTACTATATATAATACTACTTAGTCTAATTTCAGACGTCATTCTTATCCGTAATTAGGCCCTAACTTTCAGGATCAACCAAATCACGTAGGCGTATATGTAACTCATTGACGTATTTGAATATGCATGTTAATATAGTAACAATCATTGATGTGATCGTTATGATGGCAAGTATAGTTTAGTGTGGCGTTCTATTAAAATTTTGAGGCGCAAAATTAACCTATTCACACGAATGGAAACATGAAACTAAAGTAGCATTTCACATTATATTTTACAAAAAGCTGTGAGTCTTATGATAATACAAAATATTCCTTTAAATCATCAACCCTACACTCTCCCTTTGGAACCTAGTTAGGCCATGACTCATGACTTGAGATTCTCACAACAATAGAGTTGGGAAAAGATAAACAGTTTTGGTTAATGCTTGATGAACTCCTAAAATGAAAATGATGGGTTCAAATCTCAATGGATTATCTAATAATTAAACTTTTTCATTACCCACTTTCTCTTGAACTTGGATCCGGTAATTAATTAATATAACATGGGAATATATGCACATCTAAAGATTAGTTCCGTTCCAACACTCCTATAAGAAGGAAATAAAGGAGGCACCCCCGGAAACAGGGTGTTGTAGGGCGCCCTACACTCTTTTAGTGTGACACTCGAGCTGTTGGATATTTTTTCAACGGTCCTGATTTCATCTCAGCACTTTGTAGATCTGAGCCGTCCATTGCCAGATGAAATCCGAACCATTGATTGCTGAGATTAACGACTCGTATACCGCACTATAGGGGCGCCACTGCACCCCCTATCCGGCAGCTCCCCTCATGTTGTGCAATATTGAAGTTCAAAAAGGGTGCAGTCCAGCCATTTACGGCCCCGTTTCGGAGCCGCTTTGATGATCGATTCATATTATGATCTAGTGTGCCTGATTCATTTTTTTCAAAATAAAAGAAAGCTATGTTCAAGTATCGATCGCTATTTGATCGACTTTACACGCTCTTTCTTATTAACTAGTTCTAATATATAAACGAGTCTAATCATTGAAGTGGCTCCGAAACGTGGCTGAAAATGGCCGGATTGCACCATGTACAGTCCAATGGCCAACTTGAGAGAAGCCAATCTCCTAAAATAATGACCTAGTGTAGAGCCATGCATATGTGAGATGAATGATTTTTTTGAAGTGTGGAATTGAGCCGACATTTGAAGCTCTATGAAATAATTCCCACTGCAAAAAAGCAAAATTATATTCCTTGTTCTCATTTGGAATGGCACAAAAAGTAGGTACATTTGCATTTACAATAAAAAAGTAGCTAGGTACATTGTTAATCTATGGCCTGCACGTTTATTGCACATTGCATACTTTATGCACGGTGGAACGTTAATGGGAAGATCATTTTAAAATTCACAATCACACTGTCTGGGACACTTCTATGATTAGGTCGTGAATTTGATGTCGAATGCAAAAAAAATTAAAAAGGGTTCTCGTGGATCAAGGCAGCTCTGTTGAAGTTATGTACTAGTGCTACTCTCTTTAAAGAGCTTAACCTTAGCGAAGCCGGAAACGGGGTGCGTGTTGACCGAAGCCGACCTTATTGCCGACCGATGTCTCCCTAGTCGGATTTAACTAGAAACTGATTTACAGGCGTCTAGTCACAATCCAAGTATCCGACGCTGGCAGCTTTGGGCCATTGGCTTGTCAACCAAGCTCGATGACCTCCTTTTTTGTTTCTGCCGGTTTGAGATTTTAGCTCCAAATTCATAATTTTCTTTCCATAACGTATTTTATGTGTCATATGGATCTTATTTGATACTCCAGATCTCAACCAGTTCTATTATACAAAGTTTTTAAAATCTTTAAATCAAAGATATGAACAGTTTAAAATTGCATCGAATCTCGAACAAAGTCAACAATTTGGGACAGAGTGAGTATTCTAATACCAGTACATCTACAAAAGATACTATTGGGAGATGTGGCTTGTATTGGCGAAGGGAGGCAACAAATATGTACCGTCCCTTTTTTCGGTGATTTAGAGACACAAAATATTGTATGTCGAATCATATATGTATATCTTTTTTATTCTGATTGATTGTCTACTTATTTCATCTTTGTTGTTTGTGGTAGATAGATAAGTATTGATATTTGTATAAGAATAGTGATACATACACACACACACACACTTAATCACATGCAGTGGGACCCACACTCACATGCGGTGGGCCTACATACTTGATGCTAAAAAATATTAGGGGGCCTTATTTTTTCATTTTTTGGGGGGGCCTAAGACGCCGGCCTACTGAGCCTTAGCTCAGGGCCGGCCCTGTGTGGTAGATAGATAAGTCTTGATATTTGTATAAGAATAGTGATACATACACACACACTCAACCACACACAACCACACACACACTCACATGCGGGTCCCACCGCATGTGAGTGTGTGTGTGGTTGAGTGTGTGTCACAATCATTTTCGTTTGTATAACAAGTAGGGAAACTCACCCCCATAAGATCAATTATCATTAAACTAAGCTCAATTATATTCCATACATGTATGAACTTATAAACAAATGAGAAAGTAAGAGCATTGCCCTTTGCCAAAAGAGTACTAGTTAGGGAAAAGGAATTGGACAAAAGAGTTTGGAGATAAGTTTGGTGGGCCATTAGTTTCTAAAACTTTGGGGGGACAAACAAGAAACAAGATTACCTTTTCCTCAATGCCTACACTTTGATTCCAAATCACACTTGTTGGGTTTCTACCGGGTGATTATTTCGTGGGATTATTTATTCATTCCCTAAGTTTTTTTTTTAATTATAATTTATACTCGGATGTCCGAGTCAGCTGACACGAACTTTGAACTAATTCCGATGCCCTGAAGTTAATGATCAGCCAAACCCTCCAATGGCTTTAAGGTTTAGAATGTGCGGTTTATGTGAGTTTCGAACATGCGACGTCATGGAGAACAATCACTTATTGCTTTCTCATACCCACTTGGCCAAATCCTTAGGATTTCAATCCCAATTTAAGATATATAGCTTCCAGAAGGTTTGTTATTTTAATCTTGAACCTTGTTTTTTTTTCTTGCAAAAAAATTGGGATTCTAATCTTGAAATTAAATTACTAAACTTGGTGATGCAAACTATACATGGTCAAGAATTATATAGTTTAAAAAAGGGTCTTGCTAACGTGTGCCCAATAGGCACACCTTAAGCACACAAACAAACAAAAATAACACACTCCAATACACATTTTACACTTTTCAATATACTTTCACATATCCCTATACACTTTTCATATATTTTAATACACTTTTTCAACCTTAACGTGTGCCTATTGGGCACACGTTAGCTTTTCTTTCAAGTAATATAGTTTCTTATTTTATTAGTTTACAATGAGAAAACGAAATAATATATGAAGAATCTACAACTTGAATGGGTGATTCGGAATTAGAGAGCATATCAGATAATCATCTCCTGATCTCACCCTTAATTTTTTTTAATAGTGTTAGTTTTTTTTTTTTTTTAATCTATATTTTGATATGTACGATAAATTCATTATTTTAATCCCTCCAAAATATTAATGATGGTACGTTATTTATTTTAAAACTATACAGTTTCGATCCCAATCTCTCCAAATTCAAAATAATCTTTTATTTCATGCATTATTAATCAAATTTCTGAGTTTGTCGTTGTACCTACGTTGTAAGTTAAACCTGGACGCGGGGACGTTGCTGTGCAGCCTGTGCACAGTAGCTATTATGCAGAATGGCAGCCGTCCACAAGTGTTTTCAACGGTTCGGATTGAAAACAAACTGTTCGGGCCAATAGTTAACTATTCGCACAAATAGTCTGTTTGAAATCTGGGCCGCCTATTCAAGCAACGAACGATCTGAATTCTGCATAGCAGTTACTGTACAGCCTGTGTACAACAACGGCCCGCTTCCGTTAAAACTAGGATGAGTAGAATTTGCAAAACCCCTCTTCCTTGTGGACCTAAAAAAAAAAAAACTTGAGACGCATCTTTCAAATCATTGGTCGGTCCTAGATTTAGCCTTTCCGTGGGGGAAGAGCCATATGTGGAAATTGGAATCCCAACAATTACACATTAAGTAAATTATTGGGGTGGTTCAGTTAATACAACGAATAACACAACATTTGACACAACGATACTCGGAGCCGTTCAATTTGTTTAAAACATGTTTGTAACAATTCCTGTAAAAAAATCAACTTATTTGGATAACGGTAAAGACTTGATCGGTTCATTCAGTTTTATCCTCAAAATCTGACAGGAATCAACTGAATGAACCGATCAAGCCCTTACTGATATCCAAATGAGTTGATTTTTTCGGGAACCCTTAAAAACATGTTTTAAACAAATTGAATGACTCCTATCATTTGCGTGTGTCTCGCACAAAAAACTTATGTCAAATGTTATGTTATTCATTGTATAAGCGGAACTGCTTCTAAATTATTTCCTTAGACAGGAACTGCATATGAACTGGGTCCACAGAAGAACAAGTGCCTTCCACTTCAGCTAACATTCATACACAACCCCCTTTCCATCCCATGAAAAGTTTTGATCAATCAATGGAACTAAAATCCAGTTGATTAAATTATGATATCTCTAAGAATGCTTTAATCACACTTTAAAAGTTCTAATCAAAGGAAAAGACAAAACTCACATGTACCTTGAGTGGAAGTAATTGACTAAAATAGCCTCAAAATGTTCTGCCATGCTTCATATAAGAAATTTAGGGGTGCTTTGACAAAAAAAAAAAATTTCATTTGGTTTATTTTTGTCTTTTACTCAAATTTTTTTTTTATGCATTTGTTAGTTTTGCGTCGCTTTTTTGTGGATTATTAGTTCGACTCGACAAGACGAATCTAAAGAACAAAAAATTATTAACTACACTAAATTTTTTGTGAATAAAGACAAAAATAATCCAATAACCCACAAAAATTTGGATTATTTTTTTGTCTTTAGTGAACTTTTAAATATTTTTTACTATTTAGATTCCTCTAGTCATGGCGAATAAATAATCTATAAAAAATCGACGCAAAACTAACAAATGCAAATTTTTTTTTAAAATAAAGACAAAAAAAAAATCAAAATGGTTTATTAGTTATTTTCCAACTCTTTACAATACTTGATGCATATATGTAAAATGTTGGCGTCAAGATCCTCTACTTAATGATCTCTCTTACTTTCCAATATTGCTATCAACAAGTTGGTGACAGACTTCTTTGTAGTCTGATGAATATAGACAACAAAGAACAATCTGTAAAATTTTAACAGTTCAAAAATGTTTTTAATAGTTTAGATTTGTTGAAAGTTTCATTCCGGAATTTTTTTTCCCTATAATCTAAACCATTGATTGCCGATATATACCTGTAAACACGGGAGGCTTCCATGCAATCCCTATACAGAGAAGCTCCATCAGTACAATTTCAATGATCATAGTGTCAACCTCGGCTATATGTGAGATTTGCCTTCAATGTTTAGATAATCATATCCCTCCGGTTATAGAGTATAACTAGCAAGTCGTCTAGGCTTTTATTTAAATCAGTTCTACCATTATCTCAGCTTCTTCAAACCAAAACAACCATAATTTGGTGCAAGTGGTGGCTAGCGGTAGAGCTCTTGGATGTCCCATACTGCATCTAGGGACCGAGTCTCATTCCCCCCTCCCCCATGTAATAAAGTAGGAATAACGAATGACAAAAAAAAAAAAAAAACAAACCATAATTTAGTGCCTTGTTTGCAGGGAAGGAATTCCAAAAATATATTAATACCTTAGGAGGGGCCAAAGAGAAAATTGTATATAACCATAGGGTGTGGTGGAAGTAAACATTGCACATAAATGCTCCTTTCACTTTCTCCTCAAAAGATACATGTTTGCTACAACTACCAACACTTGTAGCAATAATTGTATAAACTCTCCCATATAAAGTTTTTGGGATCTACCATTCACATATGGATCGCCCATATCCCATGTGAGGGAGTTTGTGTAATTTTTAGGGTTATTTACTAGTAGACCTCCAACTATACCTCTTTATCTCGGACACCACCAACACTTGTACCAATAATTATATAAACTCTCTTACATGGAGTTTTTGGGACCTACCCCTCACATATGATCCCACATATCACATGTGAGGGAGTTTGTGTAATTTTTAGCGTTATTTACCTGTAGACCCCCTTAACTATACCTCCTTGTCTCGGACGCCCCATAAGAATTTTGCCGTCAACTGGACCCCCTCTATCTATGTGAACTTCTGAAGCCCTAACTCCACTGACGGAATGAGTTAAAAGACATTTTTACCCTCACTTATATATGCCACCCTTCACCGCTTAAACATCAACTACCTCTCCCCTCTCTCTCTACACCCTCACCTCCCCTTCCCTTTGTTGAGTTTGACTCAAAATCAAACAAATAAGCCTTCTAGAAGACCAAAGACAACAATTGCGGTAGTTCTGAGATCAGACAGAGGGCATTGAAGAAGGCTTTGGTTGGACTATCATATCTTTTTCCTGTTGTAGACCTATGCTACAAATTCATGCATTTCATTTATAGTGTAAGGACCAAGTTTCGGATTCCTTTGTTTTGGCAATTCCGTTTGACAAAACACACATTTACATCGAGTTGGAATTTTATTATTTAGAGTGTCTGTTTAGGTGTGGAAGGAAATCAATATGTAATTCTTTTTATTGCAGTCATTATTTTGATGTAATTCAAAAAACATGCTCAAGCAACGTACGAGCTACACATCAAGCAAATGGGCTGCCTTTAGTAACTTGCTCGAGCAACTCCGAACCTACTCAAGCACATTTTGAAGCTTATAAATATAACGTTGGCTAGGGTTTTGTGGAGACAACTTGGCCAACACTCATATTTTCCACCTCCAAACATCTGTGGTGGCTAGGGTTTGTGAATCTCGAAGAACTTCAAAGATTGATTGATTCTCTAAGCCAACAAATAATCTTCGAGAGGATTTTACATCAACATCATCGTTCTTTAGGTTAAGCCCTTTCGTAGAGTTCGAAAGGCAAAGGATTGGAAGGCTTGTGCGATTCAAGGCGTTGGCGATCAAGATCACTGGGTGCGGTGTACGTGTGACTCGGCAGGTGATACTTAGAACGTTGTGAGGATTTACTTCGTTTGGATATGTATATTTGTAACTGCACAACGATTATAGTGATTTGATTCCTTCCCGTGGTTTTTACCCATTCAGGGGTTTTCCACATATATCGTGCGTTCATCTGTTTGATTGCTTGTGTGATTTGTGCTGGATAACTTATTGATTCGCATTCATACTATTAGGGTTTTTTATTTAACAGATTATTAGGGAACCCTGATTTTTCATATAGTTTTGTGTGGAAAAATTGAGAGCAAGTAAGGCTTGTACTGTGTGAGAGAACCAGAGCGGTCGGCGAGATATTGGAGTCGAGTTCGAGCTCCGTTTTGGGTGCTCCTCCTCCGGGAGAATTGTTTTGTAATCTATGGTGTAATAGATAAATTTTTTCTCTTAAATTTGTCTCTGTGTTTTGTGTGTGTGACTCCGCTGGGCATAAAAAATGGTATCAGATCCCAGGTTGAGCGGGTGAGGTCACCGGAATCACACTTTTTGTTCTCTATTCATGTTTGTTGGGAATCGAAGTTGGTCAAAACTTTGATTTGATCATAAGTTGTGTTTGTTGAGGCCAAACGATCATGAAGGTATAAACCCGACCTTGAATGGAGGTCTGAAAAAGCTGCACGTGCGGTTTACAGGTGGCGTGTGGTGTGAGGGTGAGATCTACTCTCGGGTTTGTGACGCGAGCACGTTGAAGGGAGGAAGACGACTGGGGTTGCGTGGTCTGTAAAAACTAAAGGAAAATGGAGAAAAATAATGGGGGGAAAATAGAGGGCATTATTGGGACCAAAAACCATTTTTTTTTAACAAATTAGGTTAAAATTTTGATGGATCTAGACGGAAGGGGTCTTGGGGATAGGTTTAGTAGATAGAGGGGGTCCAATTGTAGGCAAATTTCTTATAGGGGTGTCCGAGACAAAGAGGTATAATTAAAGGAGTCTCTAAGTAAATAACCCTAATTTTTAATACAATTATTGGTGCCTATATATTTTCTCCAAAAGATCTCGAAGTGTCTGTTCATCTTACCTAAATCAAAGGGCATTCTAAAATTCAACTATTTAATGTGGATTTATTAAGACATAGCTAAAACAAAGAATAACAATAATGAAAAACCTAATTTTTGCTTGACTCGTTAAATTAGAGACATGGATAAAAATATTTAACCTATTTTCTCTTTCCAAATTAGGATTTGATGACACTTTAATATTATGTGTGGCTCACGTAACTTACATTGTTCAATTAACAAGGCTATATCAGAATGATAGTTCAAGTTTTCAAAATAAACTCAGATGAGACTAGGGCCTGTGTAGGAGCCAAATTATTGGATTGTAAGATTATCCAATTTTTATTTTTAGTGTTTGGAGCTATTTGTATGATTTATTCTACATAATAAACGAAAGAATACAAAATCCAAAAATCACCCTATTGAGGAGCTTTTTTGATTTTGCTTAAATTTTCACTCACAAATTTATTTACGAAATCCATTTTGCGCATATCAGATACATAATTTTTCGGATACCTATTACTATTAAAAATTTATAATCCATAATCTAAAATGTATTTAGCTCCCAAACACCCCGATAGTTTCACAAACACAAAGTTCGCCATAAAATTAAATTAGGAATTTTAGATAGTAGGGTCCATTTGATAATTCTTCACATTTTTTATTTATCTTGCGCTGATAAATAAATAGACCTGATTAACAAATGGTTTTGGGCATAAAAATAATATTGTTCTAGATTACATTTGTAGCTAGAAAGCTACTAATAAATAATACTATTACTTTAGGACATTCGATAAATAATACTCCTAGTACTAGTAATAATTTAGCAAACTCAATGGCAGTCTTGCAATTATATGGAGATGGAAGGGCCTTAAACTACTTCCCTGTGCATAAAATGCACAGGTGCACTCTTTCCTTTTCTCAGTGGACTCCATCTCCCTCTCTCTCTCTCCCCATTTTCTGGGTTTGGAGTGTAGTGTGGAAACTTGGGATTCTTCAAAGAATACAGTGTGGGTATGTCATTTGATGACTTCAATATTCCAAACTTATATTCTTTCTCAACCCTAATAAAGTTCTTCGCCACTTGCTGCTATAAAAAGACTCTGTTTTTCCCCCTGTTTTTATGAAGTTGTTATAACCCTTTTGGTTCAATTCAGGACTTTCTTGGGGAAATCTTGAGCTCTGAGCTAAATTTTCGCGGAGTTTGTCAAATTCCTGAAAATGGGTCTGGTTTAGATCTGTCGAAGGTGACACTATTTCCTTCCCTCTCTCTCTCTCTCTCTAAATTGAAAGGTTTTCTCTTTTAATTCAATGGGTTTAGTTTATTACTGTTTGGCTAGTTGGTTCGATTGGAATATGGTGTGATTATAAGCTTGTTAATTTCGATGTTAATTTACAGCCTCTCTGTTTACGTTTTTGTTAAGTGATTGGGGAAATGAAATTATGAGAACCCATTCTCTTATTACCTGATTTATCGGTGAAATTGAGTATATTTCCTACAGTTATGAGGTACAGATGTTCTTGTGAGCCTAATGTGGTTCTTTCTCAGGCGGACGCAAGATTCGAGTGTGGTTGGGTGAACACTACAACAAAGATTTATTGGGCGGGCGATGTAAATTTTTAAAAAATTATTACTATCTAAGAAACAATTGAAACTTGGATAGGGCTGTCGTCCAGGGCTAACCCACCCTCATCTGTCCATGTTCTATCTGATATTCAAGAGTATTTGTTAAAGTACCCGGTCGCATTATGGAGTATGTTCTTCCTGTTTTTGCTCCTATTTTTGGTCTCTTGTAAATCCCAATTTTGCCCAAGATACTCCGTTTTCGATCCTCCTGCTTTGTTGATCTTCGAAGAGGACTGATCTTTCAGTTCGTAAGAGATTACTATAAAGCAGTTGGGTTGAAGGAAATTGGAAGATTGTCTAATACTGATTTGGGAATGTTTTAAGAGTTTATGGTTTGGTTTTTAAGTTCCACTGTAGAAAATATTATTACTTAGGTTTGAAGTTGTCTGCAGAGAGCGGGATAGATTTCCCGGTTTCAAGATGATTGAAATTCTTCGTTTTTAAATTCAAAGAATGCATATTAAAGAACACAAGCAAAAAGAATACAAGCAAAGAAAAGAGGGGGACTTTCTTTCCTCCTCGAGGCCCAGGGGTATAATCCTGGAATTTTTATGAAGAATCTTAGTGGGATTGTTTCATTAGAATCTGTATGGTTATTGGTAGATGGTAGCACTAACGAAAACAGTAGACCAAAATGGACTTCATAGGCAATAGTTTGAAAGGATCTTGATCTTTTGGATGTCATGAAACATGATGCCCTCGATAGAGTGCAATGGACAAAATATTCATGTTGCCGGACCCTTTGATTGGAACTTAAGGCTCGGTTTGAATTGCTTTCCTATGAAGTTGCGTTGACCTTGCTTGAATTTTCATTCGTCAATAGTTTTTCAGTATCAGATACCCATTACATCATTTGGAAAATGAGATTCTTAATATGTTTTGTTGATATTCTAGCAAAAAGAATACAAGTATAAAAAAGAGGAGAAGTTGTCTTTCTTCCTCGAGGCCCTGAGGGGTATATAATCCAGGAATTTTGTGAAGAATCTTAGTGGGATTGTTTCATTAGAATCATTAAGTGGAGTTATATGGTTATGGTAGATGGTAGCGTTAGGGGAAAGAGTAGACCAAAATTGACTTCATTGGCAATAGTTTGACTTCATAGGCAATAGTTTGACTTCATAGGCAATAGTTTGAAAGGAGATCTTGATTTTTTGGATATTATAAAACACGATGCCCTCGATAGAGACCAATGGACAAAACGGATTCATGTAGCCAGACCCCAAGATTGGGACTTAAGGCTCGGTTTGAATTGCTTTCCCATGAAGTTGCGTTAACGTTGCTTGAATTTTCATTTGTCAATATTTTTTCAGTATCAGATACCCATTACATCATTTGGAAAATCATATTCTAAATACTATATTTGTCCAGTATCAGATACCCTTTGAAGTCTTTTGTAATGTTTCTGTTTTCCATTATTCATCTGATGTTGATGGAAAATGAAAGGCTTCTAGTGCTGCAACCCTGAATACCACTTAACTTGATCACATATTGATATTTACTTCCTGTAAATTTCAGAAACTATTCATCAATAATTGAGCTGCAGACAATATTGACACGACCTCCACCGAGGATCAAACATGTCCAATATATTATACTGCCAGCCGATGCAAGAAATTGATGCCTATGGTTTCCCTCAGTTTCAAACTCTAGACCACCAGCTATGCTATAGTAACATCAGCCATGGGAAGTCTTCCTTCCTAAATTACTCTACCCTGGAGTCATCACCATCGTCTGGCTTATACACTGTCTTCAATTCCCCAAGTTTCACTTTCTCACCCGATGGAAGTCCCACGTCACAACAAGAGTCTCACTCGATTAAAAACTATGGATCTCCAATGAGCTTGTCATGCGTAAGCGATGATGTGAACGAACTTAGGCACAAGTTGCGTGAACTGGAAAGCGCGATGCTTGGACCTGATTCTGACGTACTTGAAAATTATGAGAGTGGTTTACAAGGAGATATAGATATAACCTCACCCGACATAGACAGCTGGAGACAAATAATAGAACCGATCCCCAGAAAGAGGGACTTGAAACAGGTCCTTATTGCTTGTGCAAAATCAATATCAGAAAATGATAGGTTTACTGCAGAAAGGTGGATGGCCCAGCTACGTCAAATGGTGTCTGTGTCAGGTGAACCGATTGAACGGTTGGGAGCATACGTTTTGGAAGGACTCGTGGCAAGAATGACCTCTTGCGGGACTTTGAAATGTAAAGAACCAGCAAGCGCTGAACTTCTTTCCTACATGCATATACTTTACGAGGTTTGCCCTTACTTCAAGTTTGGATACATGTCAGCTAATGGCGCTATTGCAGAAGCAATGAAGGATGAGAATAGGGTTCACATAATTGACTTCCAAATCGGTCAGGGGAGTCAGTGGGTAACCCTAATCCAGGCTTTTGCAGCAAGGCCTGGCGGGCCGCCCCATATCTGTATAACGGGTATTGACGATCCTGCATCAGCCTACGCCCGCGGAGGTGGGCTCAACATTGTTGGACTGAGGCTATCTAAGCTTGCTAAGTCATTTAAGGTGCCATTTGAGTTCCATTGTGGAGGCAAATCTGCTAGCGAAGTTCAGGTTGAGAATCTGGGGATCCGACCCGGTGAGACAGTTGCAGCAAACTTCGCATTCGTGCTTCACCGGATGCCCGATGAGAGCGTGAGTACTCGTAATGATCGGGACCGTTTGTTGAGGCTAGTAAAAAGCCTCTCTCCCAAAGTGGTGACCTTAGTTGAGCAAGAATCTAACACAAACACTGCTGCGTTTTTCCCAAGGTTCAAAGAGGCGTTGAACTATTACGCTGCCATGTTTGAATCAATCGACGCGACACTTCCGAGATCACTTAAGGAGCGGATCAACGTCGAGCAACACTGTTTGGCAAGGGATGTTGTGAATGTGATTGCGTGCGAGGGGAACGAGAGGGTGGAGAGGCACGAGGTTCTTGGGAAGTGGAAGTCGCGGTTTAGAATGGCCGGGTTTACTCCCTACCCATTGAGCTCTTTGGTGAATGCCACCATCAAAACACTGCTGGAGAGCTACTCGGACAAATATAGGCTTGTAGAAAGAGATGGCGCGTTGTATCTCGGTTGGATGAATCAAGACTTGGTTGCTTCTTGCGCGTGGAAGTAGCACGCCGAGAGGTAGAACCGTTCTATTTTCCATGTTTTAGCTTCTGTAATATTCTCATAAATCTATTTTCGTGTTCGCTCTGCTGCGTGCATTTCGCAAATCAATGAAATGTGTTTTTTCTGTTACTCCCATGTCATTTGCTTCTTCTTTCTGGTAGTGTGTTTTGAGATATAATTGAGCTTATCTGGGTGAGCTGGACGAGTAATTCCTAATTATAATGAAGAATTGTGTTTCTTGATCGTTGAATGAGTTTTAATGAGTAACTGGGCTTAGGATTTATGAATCACTTGAAAAAAACTAGGGTTTTGAAGTCTTCTTTGTTTGATAAAAATAGGGTTTTGGAATCTTCTTTGTTTAGTCAGAAATTTTGATAAAATTACTATGTGCTAAAGAGGATGCTTTGACATGAGAAAGCATGGCTTATCCCACAAGTACAAGGCAGAAATTCTGCTCCTCCACTTCGATGGGACATGGAATCGGAACACATCGTAGCAGGAAACTTCCTTGATTAAAAGGAAATCTCGACTGCAAATGACGGTTTACTCAATTTGCGACGGTTGACTCCAAACCAGAGTAATCGTCGCAACCAAATTCAAAAACCAACACCATAAACAACAAACAAATGACGTGAGATCAAAGATGAACAAAACAGAAATTGACCAAATTCAACAACCAACACCATAAACAACAAAGAAATGACGTGAGATCAAAGATAAACAAAACAGAAATTGAGAGAGAGAGAGAGAGAGAGAGAGAGAGAGAGAGAGAGAGAGGGTGTAGTAAGAAAAGGTAACCGTTCGATTCAGTAATCAATGGTCTAGACTTAAAAAAAAGAAAAAAGAAAAGAAGAAGCTCTTCCACAGAAGAATAGTCTTTTACATGGAAAAGTCTTTCAACAACCCCGATTCGAGAGAGAGAGGGGGGTCGCTTGAGCCCAACCATTGATTTTGGTGAAGATAATTGCCCTGTTATTTATAGACATGGTTTTTTAATTATGGCCGTCGATGCTTTAATCGCAGGGTGGACGTTTTTGTAGAAATTTAGGGTTTCTTGCAAGTGTTTTAAGGAAATAATATGAATTTTAGGGTTTCTTGCAATAAAGAATTGTTCTAGGGAAGTGATATTGATACTTAATTTTTCTCTATTGGCACTTTTTTTTTTTGTGTCTTTATTAGACTCTTGCATTTTATGAATAGAGACAATAAAAAAGGGAGTGTCATTATCAATTCCCTTGTTCTAAGTCCCATTATTCACTTTTGTAATAGGCCTAGTCCACCTCAACCTTTTAAAAGACCTCGTGTTCATTGTGATGAATTTTGTAAAGCCTTAGGTCCACTTCTTATTTTTCAAAGGACAAAAATGCCCTCATGTTTATGAGAAAAGTCGTTCTTTTTAGAACAAAGAAATAGAGAGGGAGAGGCAAAAATGCCCCTCTTTATGAGACAAGTCCATCTCTGCATTCGATGCTTATCGGTCAAAGAACAAACAAATTCAAACCATCGATGGCAGAGATGGACGGTCCAGATGCACCCTACGAAGACTGCTCTGCAGGATCCCCATTCCTATTTAAAGGGGTACTGGTCAAAGAACGAACAAATTTATATCACCGATAGCGGAGATGGGCGGTCCAGGTGCACTCTACGAATACCGCGTTGCTGGATCCCCATTCCTATTTAATGGGGTATAGTTTAAATAATAATTTAATTTTAATACTATTGATCATGGCTTAGAGGAATTTCTTGTTTGCAGGATCCCCATTTGCTATTGTAAACGGGCTACTGGGCCGGTGTACACCCCTAGTGACTTGTATCAATTTGAAGTCCTATTGAATCGATGTGCTTCATCCCAGGTTTGAGTTACTAATTGGGCCGGGCTTGAGAAATTAGAGAAATTCCTCTAATTGGGCCGGGATTGGTGTGAATTTGGTTCATTTTACTTGATTCTTCTGAATTTTTTTAGTTAATTGAATCATTCGGCTCTTCATCAAAAAGTGTTACTTTTGGATTGATTCTGTGTTATCAAAAATAGAATAAATTGAAGGAATTAAAAATGGAATTCAATGAGCAAATACAAGATTTAGAATATTACAAGATCGGGCCGGTTCCATGGACACAACGAATAACACAACATTTGACACAACAATAATCGGAGCCCCACGCTTACAATCGGAGCCATTCAAGTTGTTTAAAACATGTTTTTAAGAGTACCCGTAAAAAATCAACTCATTTGGATATCGGTAAATGTTTGATCGGTTCATTCAAACTTATCCTGTAAAATTTGACAGGAATCAACTAAATAAACTGATCAAGCCCTTACCGATATTAAAATGAGTTGATTTTTTTTACAGATAATCTTAAAAACATATTTTAAATAAATTGAAGGACTCCGATCATTCGCGTGGGGTTCACAAAAAAAAAAAGAGAGTCGGGGCTAGAGATGCTTTAGGCTTTGTTCGGATAACTTTTTGAACCAAACTTTTTTCATTTTAAATATTAAAATATCCTCCGATCGGGCCCACCCTATCTCTTCTTCTCTCTCCCTCTAACTTTTGACTGCTAGAAACGGGGCCCATTGGCCCCTCACCCGAAAACCCAACTCTTTCTCTCTCAAAAAGTTTTTTCTCCATTTGGTCTGGGGCCCACTAAGGTCACCATTCTCTTTTTCACCAATTTCAATAGTGTTGAATATTAGTGGGCCCACTGGTGCCACTCAACTCGTTTGGAATTTGGCTAAACAGCAATCCGAACAAAGCCTAAATGATTCGTAAATTAGAGTGACTATTTCTAAAAGGAAAGAAGAAGATTTTTCAGGAGATCAAAAAAAATAAAAAATAAAAATCGTAAAGTGGAACACCATTGGACTGGGGTATCCCGCAAGCCCATCAAAACATTGGGCTTAGAACAAGACCCACAAGGTCCAATAAGGATTAAAACATGAATGACTCATTGGGTAGGTTATCTCTACTTCTTATTCGGCACTAATAAATAAAATGGCAATGGGCAGAGCTGTGTTGGGGCGGACGTTTTAAATGTGCCATTTTGAGTATTATTGGTATCTAGTTTTGAAATTCCAATTTATTGCAAGATAAGTATATAATTTTGAGTACTATTGATATTATCATTTTAATAGTTTTTTTTACAATCTTAATAATTTTGGTTGATTTAATGATATCATACACACAGGTTTCGATAAAAAATATGTCTGTTAAACTGGCCCCCCTCGGACTAAATACCTGGTTCCGCCGCCGATAACGAAAAGAAAATAATGGGAGTTGGATGAGAGTTTAGATAGATAATTTTGTGATAACAAGCAAACAGGACAAGCATGTAGACCTTCCCAAAGAATTTGTTTCTTTAGGGTTCAAAATTGAGATATTGTTGTCATGAGACGCAGTCGGGTTATCGTGGCCGGACATTGGCCGGACAATGATTCTTGAGTAAAGTACGAAACAATTTTAAACAGTGAAAGCTGAGTTAATATATTTACAAAATACCGTCAGAGCTGTTCTACAACATTGAGAATACACGACATTAACCCAGTTCTTTTAACATTGCGAGAAAGCAAGTTTTAGCTTCCAAGTCTTAGCTTCTAGTTTACATTACTTATAAAAAGTAGTTTGATTTTTCACAAACGACAACTCATGTGAGTTACTAATACCAGAGTTACGCGATTACCATGGAAATTATTTTCTTTCATAAACTTAGAGCAGAGCAATATTTTGTAAGAATCAAGACTAACAGATATACAAACCATTTTCGAAGTATCAAGTCATAACAGACATGTACATTGCACATAAATACAAACATTTTATGCATTGGAGTTTTGGTACAATCAAAAACAGTTTTGGCATTAACATTTGCCTATTCCAAAACTGTACACTCATTTGGCATAAGACAATCAAGATTCAAGGCATTTCATAAACAGTAATTTTTTCCATGGTTCATAAACTTTACTATAAGCGTACTGCATATATATTTGAAATATAAATCACATAATTGAGTATAGATGAAAATAACATTCAAAATGTAACATCACTAAGGTATCAGATACTCACTTTTGATATGATAGGAGTACTTCGTATTTCTGCTCCTTTCTTCTTCTTTTTCCCTTTCTTATTCTCCAGAATCTCCACACGAGGAACTTCTCCTCGTGTGGAGAACTTGTTCTGGTTCTGAACTCTGCAAAATCTTAACAGTCACCAAAAATAAACTAGCTCCAAAATATAGGGCACTACGTCATAATCGGATTTTATAAACAAAAAAATTATCCAACCTCCAAAAATTGTACCATGCACTACCTATTTCTCACCTTGTCTCGTTTTAGGAGATGAATACGGACTCGTTTTAACAAAAACCACCATCGGCAACAAATTTATGAAAGAAACTTGACAAAGGGTACATCAAGGGAGAGGAGAGGGGACTCCAAACCTTGGGACAAAGCCCAATAACAACACCCCGTCGGTCAAGACCAATACACCTAAAAGCCTAACCTAAACAGGGCATGCCCGATATTACAATGAAGCCCAAAATATAGAAACCCTAGCAGCCAACATCAAAACCCAGCAGCCACTGCCTACCCCCACAAAACATCAGCCACCCCCCCAAAACCACCATAGTATGCAAATATCTGGAAAATGTTAAAACATTGAAATATGGTAAAAAATGATCATGTAGTCACGCATTTAGAAATTGGGGTTTTGCTCGTTGTTAGTTTTTATTATTCCAGTCAAACAAAATAAGTTTAAAAGGGCACGTTTCTGCAGCAAAGACAAACTAAAAGCATTCTTCAAGCGATTCAAATTCTTAAGTTACCATCTGCTTTAATCCAATGCGGCGGTCGGTCTAGTAGCCAAGGCCCGAGACTTACTGATAAAATTTCATATTTAGAATCTTTTAATTGCTATAAACTCTTTTGCAAAAAGTCCATGTGGAGCTTTGCTCCGATTTTAATTTGAGCTCTTCATTAATAGTTAATAGACAATTAGATTGATCACCCAAAATTAATCCGTAAGCCGGCCCCGACACCAGTGTTTTTATTAAATTAAAGAAAGAGTTACCATCGGCCTCACTGGTTCAGATAGGCGTTTAGGTAAATGCCATTTTTTGGGGGGGATAAAAGTCATACTTTACTTTCGTAAATCACACTCCAACACCAATTCCATGTTAGTAACTAAAATCTTTGAGAATCCAATGCTATATTAAGTTGTGATATTTGGCTTAATCATGGTCAACCTCTCATTATCTGAATTAAACCTAAAACATCACAGCCCTTTGTCCACTTCCATTTTATTTTTTTCTAATAATCTTTTTTACTTTCTCCCGTTAATATCCAATGGTCCGAGCCGTTTACTGCAAGATGAAATCCGGACCAGTGGATCACCGAACGAACATCAAGGATCGTGCACAACACCAACCCCGCTCTCTAAACTTTCACAAAATGTGACTCCAAGGGTTCGGCCAGATGTTCACGATATGAGACTTAGGAGTTTGCTTCCTCCTAAGATTTCAAGTTCGAAACCTCTCAGATGCTATCAATTCCTTTGAGACCAGTCCATACTCCAAAACGGAGATTCTCTGGTTCTAATTTGGCTCGCCTCAAGTGAGTGGTGGAATTGAGCCTCTAAGATTAGTTGAGATCCGCATAAGTTGACCCAAAAACTTGAGTTTAAAAAAAAAAAAAAAAAAAAAAACTTTCTCAATGTGGTGTAGTCCAAAAATAAAATGACAACTCCTCAGGGACAATCCCAAGTCACTACCCATACTGCCATAAATACATACTAATATAAAGAAGACAAACATCCACGCAAGTTCAATTAATAAGTCTGCTTTTGAATCCCACTTGACATTTTTTCATTTCTTAAGGGAATAGGTTTGTCTGCTTGCTTCATTTCCAAGTACCTGTAGCTGTAATTCTGCTTATATTCAACCATTTTTTCCTCTACACGGGAAAATAACTTACCTTTATCTTAATTTAACAAGGTGTTCGGACCACTTAACGCATACCTCGACTAATTTTAGAAGAGCAATCCTGTCGTTCGCTCGCGGGAGACGCTTTTTAAAGCCAAAGCAAACTTTTGTACGGATTGGTCCCGAAAGAGTTGATAATACCTGAGTATTTAGGAGGGAACAAACTCTTTAAGTCTCGAGCCTTGATCGTGAGGCCAACTCATTTGGGTTAAAAATAATTAACCTTTCAACATAACAAAAACCAGTAAAATATTTATTGGGGAGTAATAAAATGGTGTATGGGGATTGAGACTTGCAAATAGGAGTAAGCAAAGCTCAGTCAACCCCCAAAAAACTATCCCCCCCAGTTTTTCTGAAGCCGTGCCGTATAGGGTGTTGTCTTCATCTCTACTTCAAAAAGCACACAAAAACTTCTTCCGCACTTCATCTCCTTCTCCTCCCCTTTACACTAACACCAATATTGATTTCTTTCCCCATACAACATTTTTTTACTGGTAACTAGGTGTCCGGGCAGCTTGGATGCACCTCGACTAATCTTTGAGGACCAATCTTATCGTCCATTAGCGGGCATCCCATTTATAAACAAAGTAAAGCTTTGTATAGACGGGCCACAAAAGAGTTGATAGCACTTAGAAAGTTTCAAACTTGAATCCTTAGGAGGGGAGCCCTGAGCACTTGGTTAACCCTTGGGGTTTTTTCCCATACAACCTTTTCAACTATACCTATGTGAATCGCACAATAATTCTCTAAGCTAAAAATAGTTGGAGAAGAGCAATCATATGCAGTCACCCATACCAATCAAGGACTAGATTTCCTTTCGGGGCCTTCGAATTTAGGGGTTTGCTCCCAATTAAGGTCTTAGGTTCGATTCTCCATTTTCCCTTGCCAGCAAAACTGTTGGGGCCACTGGAGGTTATACGAAGTCGTTACCTCCAGGACTCCGAAATTAGTCGAGGTCTGCGCAAGCTGATCAGACATCCGGTTATGCAAAAAAAAAAAAAAAAAAGATTTCCTCTTGGGGGCCCGCAAAAGGTGATGCAAATATTGGTTACTAATCTTTGGTTTGGAAACAACTTTTACTCGGAACGAACCAGACTACTGAAGTTCGAGCTCGTGTTGGACAGTTTTAAATCTCAACATAAATCGTTTGTTAAGTAAGCAAACCTAGTTCGAATATACTTTTTAAGCGCGCTAATTTATTAGCTCTCAAACCAAGTATGAACAACTACTACTCGGCTCATCCAGCTTATAAAATTAAAACTACGTGAGATCGGCTCGGTTGAAACTTGTTTGAGACTGGCTTGAGCTTGAACATACTTCTAGTTAAGCTTTCGGTAATTTGGCCTCCGTATAAAACCAGTCACACGCAAGCATTTAGACTTGTACTATCTTGTAGGTAAGAGAGGAAAAAATTCATACTGTTTCTTGCATCAAAAGGCCAAGAAATGGCACAGAATTTCCAACTTCCCACCACTCGAGAACGTTTTTGAAGCCTGGAAACTTGGATTTCTGAGCTCACTCGTGTGCCTAAAACTTTGACTAAATTATACAAGTACGCAATTTGCACGAGTGTGTGAACAAATCACTCAACCCACATCTTTTTTCCCTTCAATTCTCTCAGTTTCCAACTTGTTTCCTGGGTTCGAGAAACCTTTTTCTGTGATTATAGTATGATTTATTCGATCTCGAATGTGGAGTTCGAGCAACACGCATGAAGATATAGAGAGGTTGTATAAATGTAGAGATTGCCTTACCATTTAGCTCAGCTCTGAATTTGAAGTCTTTGTTGAAAAATGGACACAGCTAGCCTCAAAGATAGTCCAGTTCTCTCCAGTCCTTTCTCATCGCCTAACGTTGCTGCCCTGCTCAAGATTAAGATCATTTCTTGGTAAGATTTTTTTTTTTTTTTGTTTGTGATTCAAATTCAGCATCTCACCCTCTCTTTCTCTGATCTAACTAAGTACAATTGGCATATTTCAGGAGCCAAGAGACCGGTTTACCTGTTTCTGTCCGTGTTCAAGTTGCTGATAGAACCTTTAACATGCACAAGGTAAGAAGAGAAAAACAGAACTCTGAAGTTAAAATTAGAACTTTTGGGGAGCAATTCTAAGAGTGCAATTTTAGAGCGTCTCCAATGGTTAGCACCAAAATAGCATTACGAAAGTCATTGTTCGTCAGCTACGGTGCCAAAATTCCATTACTTGAGAATATTATCGAGAGAGGAAGAGAACTAATTGGCTAGAGTCTAGCCTTTTGGAGGCCCCATCAATTTTCCAAACTAAAGAGTGAAGATAGTTGGCGCAAGCAGACCTTTTTTCAAATAGAAACAGATCTAGCTACTCGTGGAACTTGAGAGATCTAGCCAAATTATAGTTTTGGTGATGAATTTGGCTGCCCATTAGAGGTGCTCTAGCAGTACTAAAATTGGAATCATTTGACCCATCTAAATGACAAAATTTGCAGTTTTTCTTGCAAAAGAAAATCAAAGAGCCTCAATAGAATACTTGTCTAATTATTTCCAGAATGTCCCCCTCGTTGTTAATGACGAGTGCATAAGATAAGTTTTTCTCATGGCTTTGCAATTATTACAACAGAAAAAACTTGCATCAGGAATTCAAACATTAACAAGCTTACCTTAGACTGCTAAGTTTTTCTCATGGCTTTGCAATTATTACCAGAGAAAAACTTGCATCAGGAATTCAAGGAATAGCAAGCTTACCTTAGACTGTATTCTTCTCTATTTTTGCAGCACCCACTCTATTCAAAGAGCGGATACTTCAAGAGAAATCTGAAAGACTCGAATGAGATCGAGCTGCCCCAAACTTTCCCTGGCGGACCAGAAGCCTTTGAGATGATTGCACTCTTCATCTACGGTTCCTCCACCTTAGTCGACCCCTTCAACGTAGCATCTTTAAGATGTGCAGCAGAGTTTCTCGAAATGACAGAAGTTCATGCCTCTGGAAACCTCTGTGATCGTTTCGACATATATCTAAACCAAGTGGTCTTACAAAGTTGGGATGATACCCTCATTGTCCTTCAAAAGTGCCAAACTTTACTTCCATGGGCAGAAGAGCTGTTAATTGTGAGCCGTTGCATTGAGTCTCTTGCTTTCATGGCTTGTATGGAGATTCTTGACCCGGATAGGAGACGGTTCCAGCCAGTGGTTACACTCGAGGCTTTGACCAGTCAAGCCTGGACCTGTGAAACAGGTAGGGAAATCCTGAACCAGGATTTGTGGATCAAGGATCTCATTGCTTTGCCATTTGGGTTTTTCAAAAGGGTGATTGGGTCATTGAGAAGACAAGGGATGAAAGAGAAGAATGTTAGCCCCATCATTGTTTTCTATGCGAACAAATGGTTGGTTTCAAAGAAGACCAGACAATATTGGGAGAACTCGGGTGAGAGAAGTGAGGATAAGGATGGTAAGAACAAAGATTTGGTTTTGTTAGAGGGTGTTCTTGATTTGCTTCCGACGGGGGATAAGGGTGGTAGAATGATCCCTTCTGGTTTCTCCTTCTCATTGCTTTCCAGGTCTCTTGAACTTGGTTTGGAAAGTGAGAGAATGGCGGAATTGGAAGATCAGATTGCTTCTGTTTTGCATTTGGCAATGGTGGAAGATTTTCTACTTCCTGCAAATAGAACTGAATCCATTTCTTCTAGCATAGAGTTGGCTACAATGGAGCGCATATTTTCAACTTCCGTCTCATCCAACATGGCTTCAAATAATACTCCCTCAACGGGCCATTCCATTGTTGCAGAACTGTGGGATTCATATCTTTTGAATATAGCTCCCGATACAAAAATGGGGCCGAAAAGATTCATGGAGCTTATTGAAATCGTTCCAATCTCTAGCAGACTAAGCCATGATCATCTATACAAGGCACTGAACACATATCTACAGGTAAGCTTCCACAAACTGAATATGAGCAATTTTGACCTGACAAGTTGGTAAGTTTACAAAATATATTAATATCTATAAGACGCATCATCTTTTACAAGTAAAAGCATGATATGCCTAATATATGTTACTTAGTTATTTTTTGTCTCAATACCAGATGATTTTATTTCACCGTGCCAATTCGAACACAAAATGTAGAATAGATCCCAAATCTATAAGCATGTGGGTTTGGCTTGACATGAAGTGGAGGGATTTGACAATGTTGTTGAACAAGAATGGCTCAATATTGATATGATATCTTACACATGGATTCAGACATTGAGTTTGGAGCTTTATCAAGTGAATTTGAAATTAACTATTTAATAGGAGTGATTTGAAATCCTTGATATTAAGTATTGCGCTTGTACAATGAACCCAATAACATGCATCTCTTCTACCTCATACATTGTCTTTTGAAATTGAACATGAAATCCTTTTCATTTCAAGCCATCTTACAAAGCCTCAGTTTTGGCACAATGACTAAGAGTTGGTTCTGATCCTCAGGCACATCCGGGAATATCACAAGATGATAAAGGGTATGTGTGCAAATACCTCAACTGCCAGAAACTATCACAGGAGATGTGCATCGGAGCAGTTCAGAACGAGTTGATGCCACTGCGCCTAATAGTCCAAGCACTTTTTGTTCAGCAACTAAACACACACCGAGCCTTCAAAGAATGCTCAGAGTCATTTAGGTACACACATGGTGCAGAATTATCTGGAAGCCCCTCAAGCTCAAGATACGGAAACTCCAAAAGCCAGAACCTAAGCGAGAGTCCGTACATAGATGGAGGAGGAGAAGCAGTCAGCAGACCCCTCAGCTTCTTGATACAGAGAGATATAGCAATTCAGAGGTCCGAGTGCTCAAGGAAAGAATATGAATCCACAAGCTTCAGAATTCAGAGTCTTGAACAAGAACTCATGTCATTAAAGAAAAGCCTTCAACTGCAGAATATGTCACCGATAACAGATCCAGTTGAAAAGAAATCAGAAGCAGCTAATCCACAAAACTTGATGCCGTACAGTTCATTGAGCAGAAAGAAAAACCCGTTAGGTCAAGTGAGTGCTTGCATTGGTTCTGTGAATTTTGCAACCCATAGAAAGTATGCCAGTAGGATAATGAAGGTGTTTCGTAGAATGAGTTTATTCGGGAGGAAGAAATCAAAGGAAGAGCCAGGTGCCTCTACCATTTGGCCATAATGATGTAATGGATGAATTATAGCTTTTGATGTATGAAAATTCAGAAAACAACTTAGAAATAATTCTACATCTTAACAGTTCGTTTGTGATGCATTCTGCTTCCATAACAGCTGAACTGTCGGTTCAGATTAGCAAATAAGCACGTAAATGGCCAATCTTAGCAAATGGTAAAACAAATGATCCTGTATCCCTGCCTTTAGGATGAAAGGAAGAGCCTCTGCGACGAGGTTAATCCTACTTAGAAGTTGAAAGTAAAGAAAGACTCGATAAACTGATCTTTGCAGCCATACTCTCTTTTGGCATGATTATAATGGTCTTCTTGTGGAAGCCGAAAAAGTCTGTAGAGTGGATATCCACCACCAAAAGTAAGCACTGGTAGTTATTTGTTATTTTGTCTAATGTAACAAAGGGGAGCCATCTCAAAGAGAAGTCAGCACTGCACATACCTAGCACCTGTTTGCATTGTGATTTGGAGTGGACAAAGAAGCAGTGATACACCAGTAAAGGTGCCTAATAAAATAGGCCATAGAAATCCTCGTTCATATTTTATAAAAGCAGATCAAAATGGTGATGTCGATGAACATATGTAATATTTTGTATACTTGTACCTTGAGCCGCAAAACCAATTCCACATCTGTGCTACTCTTTCTGAGTGCTGTCTAAATCTACACATACGTACTGGTTAACTCAAGGTTGAAATCACGTTACCAAATTAGTCATACTACGAAATTGAAGTGAATAAAAAGAACCAGTAAAATCTTGATCAGGAGTACCCAAATTTGGAACCAGATGATTCAACCCTAGCATGTTAAAATGTTTTTTGTCTTTTTGATAACTCAGGTATCCGAGCCAGCTTCCACGCACCTCGACTAATCTTGGGAGCCTAATCTCTAGTATGTCTAAATGTTAGTCTGCAAAACTGATAAAACATTTGGTATTGATTGACAATGATGGACAATTAGAAGCTCTAGCCTTTTATATTCACATTCACCATGCATATGCTGCAGCCTGCCTCATTATATTGTTTGCTATCTTTAGGACATTAACTGGGTGTAGTATAGTGCCAAACTTTTGTAGCATCATTAACAATATTCCTTCTATATATACTGATATACATATGAGAAGGGATATAATACAAGCAATATGAAATCCTAATTCCAAAATGTTACATAGACAATTGATGGCAACACAAAGAAGCACAACAAATGATAGACTGTCAAGACTCAATAGCCAATGTCATACTTAACTACACAACTGCAACTTCCTCTAGACAAGAGTCAGTCTGAACTTTACTACAAGATTTTAGGACTGTCCTCGTCACTTCCACGACAGATTGTCCATTGACATAGTGTTGGCGGCAGACAGGCATGTAAACATCAGCTCCACCAATCAGCTCCGTCTTTGTCTCATCAGTTTTCCTTAAGGTAAAGAAAGCCTGCTTGCGGCAGAGCTCACACCGAGCTGTCAACTTAGTTACGGTATCAGCAAGCGGTATGATGTCAAGCACCGAGCCAAAGCTCCTTCTGCAGTTAATGTTTTAATTTCCCATTAAGAAGGCAGGAGCCAATAGTTTGAAGGGAAAATTATAATCAACATTGAGTAGCAGGCAAGAGCACTACAAAAGGGAGACCTATATTGCTGAATGAGATAACAAGCCAAATACTAGCTTTTGGATGGAACCTCAAAAATTGAAAAAGAAGAAGAAGAACCTCATGTAGTCCCCATCTAATCCAGCAAGTATTACAGTTTTTCCGTTGCAATCAGCAGCATTGCAGCAGAAATCATAAAGGTCGTCGAAGAATTGAGCTTCATCAATGCCAATTACATCCAGCTGTCACCACTCACAGAGTATTGCAGTTAGAAAATGATGTCAAAAAGCACAACAATACCAAGCTTGAAATATGTCCCAATGTATAAGTTGAGAGTCGCTACGCTTATTCTACAAGCAATTACAGGATGTGAGCAGCATTCCAGTTCAAAATTCAATCCATATTCATCAACGGTGCGCTAGTGATTCTTCAAACATGATACTCTTAGGCTGACTTAATCCTGACAATTGTGATTATCGTGTAGTTACAAGATACCAAGATGGAACCTATCACATACAAAAGAGATTTCCATTGCATGGAGTGTTAAGTGATCATGAGTTGCTCTCATCCTCCATGATTAGACTAAATTCTACACCAACACAAATCATCACAAAAGCATTTATACTTTTGATTTTAAAACAGGCAAATGGTTAAAAATTAAAATAGATAACATATTAAATCACCTTTTCGTATGCCTCAGCTCCCAATGTCTCTTTAAATGACAGTAGATTCGGCAATGCCCAACAGGGAAATTTTATCCCATCATGTGTCACGACTGAGTCTACAGCATATCGTGTATCCTTGCTTGACTTTATCATAGCGACATTCCTACAAATACGCAGATCACCCAAAAGATTAGCATATTTAAAAACTCACTCTACATTCAACATAAAAATCACATTTTATGGACTTCCAATCATTTTAACAACTACAATTAGTCAGCATCAGAACTTCAAGATTCAAAAAGTGGATCACCGAGTACAAGTACAAGAATAAGTATTGGGGGAAGCTTTTCAAGGAAAAAGTTCTACTAACACAACAATATGTACAATCATGAACACGATATGCTAATGTGACACTACATGATTTGTATATATAATTATTTTGAATTCATGTAGTGACACATATACATGTCATGTAAAATGTTGTCACTTCATTCCGTTACCAAAATTGTTACTTTTCAAAACTTTATCTTTAACATTATTTATAAAAGTCTTATAGGTAATATAAGTTTCCCTCCCAAAACACTTTTCAAAATGCCGTATACATCAACCCAATATTAATTCAAATAATAATCTGCCATCCCAAAAACATTTCGACTCCCCAAGGTTGGAATCATGCATATGTCCACTGACGTACAGTTGTACAGTGTACATTAGCATATTGCTCTACTCATCCCCATTTGTTTGTCCAATTCGGCATATGTGCCACTTACAAAATCATCCATATCTTACAATTTGTAGTGTTTTATAGAATTAATAAACTTCCACCTAATATAGCTGATTGAAAGCTATCAACAACATCCATATCAAACAAAAAAAACACAATAAGTTGAAAAACATAGACACTTATTTGAGAGATCCAAAATAATGATAGACAACTAAATTGTGATGGGGGAGTAGAATTCAACTCTTCAAAACAAGGGCAAACAAAAGGGGTGATTCGGCCTATGAACAACTCCAAATATTCTCTTTAATTGTACTAGACTTGCATGTGAATTTAGAATAATCCTATAAGGTTGGCACTACAAGTCCCTTGTATGACAAAAAATTCTTAAAATTAGTATATATGGGTGAAATAACTCTTAATGATTCTAAGTAATCAACAATTTTTTTGTCGAGTGCGTAAAATAAAAAAGTGACTACATATATACACACAAACTTAGACCTACCAGGTAGCAATATCCAAATATTGAACATAATTTCTGTTATCACTATAGAATACATAGAATATGCGTGTTCTGGCCCGGCTATGTACAAATCTTGCATTCGCCGCTACTTTAAAACCCAATGAATTGCACAATCTGGGCAAGGCTTAAACTTGATGCTAGCGATCAAAACAAGTTAATTAAATCCTAATATCACCAATTTAAGCATCTCCAAAACATGGTCACCGCACCTGCCATTGCTGCATTCAGAGTTGATCCGGCGAAGTAGAGCAGTAGTTTTCCCAGCAAACATGGGCCCCACAATAACATGAATCTCACCCATTGGATTATCCCTCTTGTCGGCGTCGGACGAGGCCGATGAGGGAGAGGATTTGAGGGAAGACATGGCGCGGGTTAGAGATAGAAAATCAGGGTTTGGGAGAGAGGGAGAATTTATTAAGGAGGGAGGTGAAGGAGGTTGACAGTTAGGGAAGAAGCGTGTGAGAGAAGATGATGGCAAAGTCTTCATTGCTTGCGATTTTACGTTGAATTTGAGAGAGTTTTCGTTGATTTGTTCAAAGTTTTGAAACGTTGGAGGGAGAGAGGATTTGGATTTTCAAGGGTTTGGTCTTTGGCGGGAGAAAAAAAAAAAAAAGCTTCCAGAGGAAGTCAAGGAGGGAGGAAGATTAATGGAAAATCCCCAGAATTTGACGCTTATAGCAAATTAAACCCTTGTTTTCTGATTGTTTCAAGTCAAACCCTTGTTTTATTTATTTATTTTAAACCCTTGTTTCGACTCTCCTATCATTTCTGTTGATTGAATCGACCGGTACCTTTGAGAAGAGGTGGTTTTGGTGTGTTTCAGAAATTTGTTTGGCCTTTGTTAATGGTACGTCATTTTTATTGAATTATTGGTTCGTGTTGACAAAAGGAATTGAAAAAATAAAATAAAATATGAACCAAATTGAAAAAGTTGAATAAATACAAAAATAATTCCAAAGTTTGTCTATTTTAAATTATTTTTGTCTTTCATCTAGCTTTTTTAAGATTTCGATGATAATTTTTATTTTTAAATTCGTTTATTTGAGACACGAACTAACAATCTACCAACAAAAAGGCACATAACTAAATAAAAAGGCAAAAAAATATTTTTGGATAAAGACGAAAAATAATACAAAAGTATTATTATGCCCCCTTATTACGCTAATAGAGTTAAAATGGGAAATATCAAGTCAAAAGATTGTAATTTTTTAAGTTGATAAATTGGAAAAGTCAAATTTTGATTTGTTACAATTAGGGATATGTAAGTTATATATATATATACACTCCTTATCTAGTCCGGGAGTCCCGGATCCGGGACTCCACCTTCCCGATATTTTTTTGACGATCCGAGCCGTCCAATGTGTTCAAAAGGTGTTTTCCAAGGCCCACGCGGGAAATCTTCAAAAAAAAATACCGGGAAGGGCTTGATCCAAGCGGTTTTCGCAAAACTGTAAATATGCAGTTTTTTGCGAAAAACCGCTTGGATCAAGCCCTTCCCGGTATTTGTTTTTGAAGATTTCCCGCGTGGGCCTTGGAAAACACCTTTTGAACACATTGGACGGCTCGGATTTCCCAAAAACAATTGGGAAAAGCATCAAAACGCTTCGGTCCGGGAAATCCGGGATCCTTGACAGGATCGCCGGTGTATATATATATATATACATACTATAATATAAGAATATACACATGACACAGTTATGATTCGATGTAACTTTGATGCTTTTTATAGGAGTTCATTTATCGGAAAATAATAATTCTACTTATTAATTTTTTTTTCTCCCACAGTTATCCCCAGAAGATTTCAATCTTATCATGTACTGCATTAGACAACTTGATATAGAGTGCGTTTCTCGTAATTTTTTTGTCATGGTTCTCTTGTCTATAAACTGTAACAAAGGTGACATCGTTTTGAGACCGATTTTTTCAATTATTACTCAATTACTAATCACATTTTTATCCAATTATTACCCCTATTTTCAATTATTATTATTCTTCTCTCTCTCTCTCTGATCATTACTAGGGGTGTACATGGTCCGGTTTGGACTGGTTTTATAGAAATCCGGGGACCAAACCATATCTAACGGTTGCAAAAATTTGAGAACCATAACCAGACCGTTACACATATGGAACCAAACCACACCGAACCATTAGACCGGTCCGGTTTCGTTCGGTTTTCGGTTCTAAACCATGTTAGCATTCAAAAATTGCCACAAAAAAAAAATTGTCCACAAAATTATTTCAATTTCTTCGTAAAACTACTACACCAACCCACAAATAAATTAAGAACTCCAACAATAACTAAACCAACTATTAGAATACTCTCGTATATCATTGTTGATATATATGGCAGATGCAACGTTAAAACTTAAAGCTGGCAAATTTATCAAGTGTGTGGGGTATATATGAGTGTATGTATTATATTATATTTTACTTATATATATGGACCGGTTCGGTTCAAACCACGGTTCCTAATTATGAAACCAGAGACCAAACCAAAATATCCGGTTCTTATTTTTTAAAAACAAGAACCAATCCATTAAAAACCATAGAACCAATCCAAATAGACCGGTTCGGTTCGGTCGGTCCGATTTCACGGTTTTTTCGGTTTTCTTTTACACCCCTAATCATTACCCTCATTTCTTCCTCCAATTATTACTAAAACCAAACAAGGTCTTTATGTGAGTAGAATCTTTTGGGATTTTTTGAGCAAAAAATCGAAAAAGTTGACAAAGTCGATAAAGAGGAACAGCCTTGGAAAAACAAGCCCAAAAATAGTGGTTTCTAGGACAGAGTACTTGGGCCGAAAGGGCAAAAACACAAAAAGGGCCGTATGTATATCTGGAAATGCCATCCCAACAAGTGGCAGGCCGGATGGAAAACCAAGCCCATAATCGAAGCCTAAAAATAGTACACATTTCAATTTCAAAATGACAGAAATAATTCACTTTGTGGAGCTAGCTAAACATGTGATGTGATGAGATGAGATAACTCCACAATTTAGAAATCAAGTATGGAAGAAGCAGTGCCAATTCAAACCCAACATCTAGTCATCCCTACACGATAAGTGAAGGGGCACATAAACTCATAAAGCCAACAAATTAGCAACCCTGCTCTCCACTAGCCTAATGAAGCTGCTGCTCACCGTTGATGGTGGAGTTCCAGACCGGGAACCCCCAATCTGGCCCCCAATTTTTTTGAATAAAGACAAAAACACCACAAAAAAATTGACTCGAAACTCGAAATAACAAATAATGGAATAAAATTGAATAAAGTTTAAAAAAAAAGAAAAAGAAAACCCAAGTGGTTAGCCAAACCTCGTCTAACATCCTGGAAAAAAAGAAAGTGACATAAATACCCTTTTAGAGGTCATCTGATAACTTAAAAGGCAAGAGGGCATTAAATGATAATGCATGGGAAAAGAAGGGTGCACAACTCAAAAAAGCCAGATAAATGTGGACGCGGAGAGTGCTGTGCAGCCTATACACAGTAGGTGCTGTGCAGAATTCAGACCATCCGTTACTTGGATGGACGACTCAGTTTGTTTTCAATCCACATCGTTGAAAACACTTGTGAACGACTGTGATTCTGCGTAACACCTTTTGTGCATAGGCTGCACAACAGGCCCCGCGTCCAATGTAAAGATCAAATACATTTTGCGGGGAACAAGAATAAAGATGTTGATTTACTATACTGTAATGTCAAAATCATTTAAATCATGACCATTTTCCTAAAGAGAGGGGGACCAAACAACTAAGGAAAAGTGTATGAAAGATGAAGACTTTCCCATAAAACTCCCTCGAAAGTAAAATGTATGGATGTGATTCATCCAGTGTACTATCACAATAGTACATTGATGAATCACATCCACACATTTCATTTTCGAGGGAGTTTTATGGGATGTTTTCATGTATTCTACCAAACCTCAACAACTAAACTAGATTTCCTTTTTATTTGAAGTTTCTAAGCAAATTAGTGAAGATGTATGAAGAAAAACAAGTAGTAAGTACAAAGTCTTGCCTTACCATGTTTTTGAACCGAAAAAACATATACGTACTGTATTATTAAACTAAAAGGGACACTACCGGTCCGAAAAAAAACAAAGAAAAATATAAAAGCCGCAAAATTATACAACAACGACAATGGAACCACCAATCCGCTCGGATGCCTTAGCATGTTTATTAAAATAAGAATATGCCTGTTATTTTCATAGGAAATAATTAAACACAATACCTTAACATGTTTATTTTCTTATATCCGACAATCGTAAAATAAGAAGAAAAAAAATTAAATCCTAGTATTAGCCATTGACAAACTTAATTTTGTAATTTGACTGTTGGCTAATGCTTGCATCTTAGTGGAGAATCCACCACAATTTTGATGCCCATTTAAGCCATTCTTTTTGTATATAGAGTTAAGAAAAAAGAGAAAGATAATTTTATTATAACATGAAGTTTGGATCATTAGATTGACTGATTTAGCAAGCTATCTTCTCTGGTCACAAGCTAATATAGATTTTTGTATTTTTTTTTTATCGGTAACAAATTTATCGATGAGATCTAGAATTTTGATATTTGAATTATAAGGTGAAAAATCAAAAGATAACATGGGATGGGTCGCGTCTCTCCCTCCGAGCTTAGTGATTTGATCGCAATCATATATTTGTTGAGCTCATTGAATAGGTAATTCAAACGCAAATTAGATTGATATTACTATTATATAAAAGTCATATGTTATATTATATTGTCACAATTACACTTGTTAAAAAAAACCGTAAAATTATTTTATAATGAATGATCAGCGATTCAACTATACTATATAATTATTGTTCCTGTATATTTGATTTTTTTCAAGGACTATAAACATGACCCACCTAATTCATAGCAAACAATATTGTTCCCGGATACTATAGATACTAATTGTACTTTTAATTGAATTAACAACAAGATTCAATAAAACTTGTTAATGGAGAAATATGTACATAAATTTTTCTAAACCTTAAATGTATCGAAATCACGTACTATGTACAACTTGCCACATAGCTCTGTGGCTTCCGGCGACAACTTCAACACCGACAACCAGTGTAGGTTTGCTTTTGCAGTACATGTCTTAAGCCTGTGTGCTTTTTGCAGTTGCTCATGACTTAGATTAGTAGTTTTGGTTCATTCCAAAATTTTGTGATGAAATCTTTGCTTTAGGGCGGTTGGTGAAATGAAATGCCTGTTCATAAAAAAAAAAAAAATCATTTACTACATGGTGAAAAGTTTGACAGCCAATTTGCTATAGAAGGTAAAAAAAGAAAAGAAAAAGAAAGATTGTAAAATATATTAAGTTGATCAAAATTGAGATCCTAATCGTTCATATGGTTGAGGACTTGAGGTCAATGAGTAATATTTAATTAAGGTCAAGTCCCTTTGGACAACATTGACCAAGTACAATTATCGACTTTATAAGAGTACCCAAGCAATGCAATGAGAAACAAAGATACAAGTGAGATCTCTTTTTAGATTTTCATGAAAAGTTTGATATTTTTCAGAGTGTATACCACATTGATTTTGTTTATCATTAGTTCTCATTTAATCTCTCCTTTTTCCCGTCTTAAATAAAAACAGTTACAGTAAAAAGTAAGATATTTCTCTCCATCACATATAATCTTTCGATAGGACTCTTCACACACTCTCAATTTTTGCTTTATAGGAGTACCAAAGCGATACAAAGAGAGTGAGATCTCCTTTAATATTTTAATGAAAAGTTCGATATTTTTTAAAATGTATATCATATTGATTTTGTTTATCATTAATTCTCACATAATCTCGTCTTTTTTTCCCCTTATATATAAAAGTAATTATAAGTAAGATAGTTCTTTAGGATATAAAATATTTCGGTAAGATTCTCCACTGGGATTGGCAACGGAGTGGGGTGGGTTTTGGCATAACCCGGCCCGATCCAAAGTTTAAGACACGGCCCCGACCCCAAACGTGTGATTCATGGGTTTACCCGTTCCCACCCCGCCCCATAAAAAAATGAGAAAAGAAAAATCTTTCAACTAAAAGAAAAAACAGAACAAAATAATACTGTAAGACATAAGGTGGTATTTTAGTATAATGATGAAAATATAAAGGAGTAATTTCTTTTTTTAAGTACAGTGATAAAAAATATTATTGTATAAATATAATTTTCCAATTTAGTGATATAAATATTAGAGTAAAACTACAATGTTATATGTAAAAATATTTTGGGTGGGTTAATTTCAACTTGACTCCGACCGCTATTTTTAAATCTGACCCCGAACCCACCTAGTACCCGAAAATTTGGGGAAAACTCGTCTCGATTACGCTAAGTAAGGGCAAGTTTGGGGAGGGGTGAATTGCCATTCCTACTTTCTACACACTCTCAATCTTTGCCTATGCTTTCAATTCTTGCTCTTTTAAATTTTAATTTCCAAATATTTTTGAAAGACGCTTTTCACATTCTTGCTTACACACACGCATTATGTGATTTAAGTCCCTTCCACCAAGAAAAAGTGTTTTCTTTTTCACCCATTTTTCTTGATTTCCACCTTTTTTTGTAATTTCTTGCTATTTTTCACCACACCACTCACACCAAAGACTCAAAAAGTGCACACCATCAAGGCATCCCAACCGTTCATCACCAAACAACATGCCATCAAAAGTTGTCTATGAGAAAGATCTCAAGGAATTCTAGAAATCCAACGGTTGATTGTTGCACTGAGACAGAAACCGGGCTCCACTGAATGTGGTTCAGACATCACATGCATGCATGCACATACATGACTTACATACCCATACCATGGGATTTTCCAATAAGTATATAAAGCACAGACAAAGAAATCCCCCCATTATCAGATCGAACATCGCCATTTCCATTTCCTCTTTTTTCTTCTCTCTTCTCTCATATTCTACGTATCTTCCAACACAATCTGAGAAAGAAAAAAATAAAAATAAATTTGTATGCACATGTAAATACAGATTTGTGTTGAATCTCTCTCTCTAAACTCATTTCCATCTGTATTTTGCAATTTGGAAGTAAAAGAATTAGAAAGAACAAAGAGGAGAGAGAGAGAGATATATAGGGGGCTCAGTTCTAACTGTGCCTCCTCTTGGATCTTACTTCTTTTGAGTATTTCTCATCTGGGTTTTCATTAATCAGGTGGGTTTTGTCGAATCTCGATTTGGGTATTGGTTTTCTCGCCAATTTGGGGTTGTTCTTTCGATCTTATTAACTTTTTGGGATTGATGTTGTGGTTGGGTTTTTTCAGGATTGTTGAATTCTTTGTGGATTGATCGTGAAAGGATCCGATGTTTTTTGATTGAATCGGAGGATATCAAAGCGGGTTTTATACTGTTGCGTGATTTACTTCCAAGTAAGGTATTGTTGCTGTTGTTTAATTGGATTTTTTCTGCATTTGTTCTCTTGGAGCTTGTATTGTAACGATGGATTGTTAAAAGGTTGAATTTTGACGGGTCTTGCAATTTCTATGCAATTATCTGTTAGCAAAAGTTTGTTTTGTATTTGAATTTGAGTAAAACTGATCTACGCTTGTGTAGGAAAAATGCAATCTGATCTTGGGAAATTGTTCATTGGTGGGATTTCCTGGGACACAAATGAAGAACGTCTGAAGGAGTATTTTAGTGGTTTCGGGGAAGTTTTGGAATCAGTAATTATGAAGGATCGGAGCACAGGGCGCGCCCGTGGCTTTGGGTTTATTGTTTTCGCTGACCCTTTAGTGGCAGAGAGAGTCATTAGGGAGAAACACAACATTGATGGAAGACTGGTAAGTTCGATTGGAATTGGTGAATTTATTGCTGAAGTTCTCTCTTTGTTTTGTACTTAATTGGAAGTGGAAAGGAATTATCTTCGAACATCGATCCAAATTTGCAACCTTTGGTGGTTTTTGAGAATGTAGGCAATTGTATTTCAATTTAAGCCAGTTATTCCTGTATAGTCTTCTATTCTGGTGGTGTTTGGTTCATGGAAATGTTTTCGGAAAGGAATTCCCTGGCCTCCCAATGAATGTCCTTTCATCGAAATTGGTGAATGATGATTCTGGTTGTGATGTATGTTCAACTTTCTCTCTCGCTCTTTTTTCGTGCTAACTGAACAATGAGCATTCTAGGGTAATGATCAGTCCAATCCAGCTTCATTCTATTGAACCAAACACTGGCCCTATGATATTAGTCATTAGATGTGTTTGCAATGTGCCTATGTATATTGTGTTAGTTCGAGATCAAATAGACTTTGAGTTTGATGGGCACCATTTGTTCTTCATATGCAGGTTGAGGCTAAAAAGGCTGTGCCAAGGGATGATCAGAACACAATGAGTAGAAGCAGTAGTAGCATTCAGGGCTCTCCCGGCCCAATACGCACAAGGAAGATATTTGTTGGAGGTTTAGCTTCCACAGTAACAGAGACAGACTTCAAATTGTATTTTGAGCAGTTTGGGAGCATCACAGATGTTGTTGTCATGTATGATCACAACACTCAGAGACCAAGAGGGTTTGGGTTCATCACATACGACTCAGAGGATGCGGTGGACAAAGTTTTGCTCAAAACTTTCCATGAGCTCAATGGTAAAATGGTTGAGGTCAAGCGTGCAGTCCCCAAAGAGTTGTCACCGGGTCCCACCAGAAGCCCACTTGGTGGATTTAACTATGGTGTGAGCAGGATCAATAGCCTCCTCAGTGGATACACTCCAGGGTACTCTCCTACTACAGGAGGCTATGGTCTGAGAATGGATGGAAGATTCAGTCCAATCGCTACAGGTCGAAGCGGGTATGGTCCATTTGGTTCTGGTTATGGAGTGGGTTTGAACTTTGAACCAGGTTTGACCCCTAATTTTGCGGCAAGCACAAACTTCAATAATACTCTCAGCTATGGACGGGGATTGAACCCTTATTATATGGGAAATTCTAATAGGTTTGATAATCCCATTGGATATGATGAAGGTAATGGAAGAAACACTTCCTTATTTAGCTCAGGAAATCGGAATTTGTGGGGGAATGGAGGGCTGAATGATGGAACTACCTCAACAAATTCGAATAACTATGTGGGGTCTGGAGGTGGAACCATTGGAAGCACTTTTACCAACAGTGGAGTTAATTGGGGTCCTTCGCTAATCTCAGGCCAAGGTGGAGGTAATATTTCAGGCCGTGGTGGAAATCTTAGTTATGGAGGTGGTGATAGCAGCTATGGTTTGGGAGGGGGCGGCTATGGAAGCAATAATGTAATTGGTAGGCCAGCCTCATCATCTTTTGCTGGGTCAAATGGCGGTTACGATGGAGCTTTTTCAGATTTTTATAGTGGCAGTTCAGTTTATGGGGACCCTACTTGGCGTTCGACGAACTCTGAGAGGGAGGGATCTGGTTCATTTGGTTATGGGCTTCGCAATGGAGCATCCGATGTTCTTGCTAGAAGTCCCTCTGGTTACGGTGGTGGTTACGGTGGTGGTTACAGTGTTACTGAGAGACAAACAAATGGCGGTAAGTGCCCATCATTAGTAACTTCTAGCTAGTTCCCACTCAATGCTAGTATTAAACTTTATCTTCCTACTAAAGCGTGCAGTCCTTTATCTTACTTTGGACATTATGCATTTGCTCCATTGATAGTTCCAATACGTGATACCATTGATAAATAAAGTTGATATGTATTTTTTAGAGCCCTCTTTTTTGCACTCGTTGGATGAGTAATGTTTAAGAATTCATGAAAGAGTGGTTAATTTATGTGTGGAGGGTGCAAAACATCGCTTCCATCCAATAGTCCTTCCTTGCGGGCACCAACTTGGGAATGAACTTGTTATGAAGTTTCAATCCCAACGAAGAACTACGTTTTTGGTTTTAGTTCCATTGTTTTGCAGTCTAAGCTATTAAGATGTTTGGCTGGTTTCCTTTACGCTAATGGAGAGAATAAACCAACAGAACTGTTGTGAAACTCACGGCTAAGGTGTGAAATTTACCATGTGGCTGTTGGAATGAGAAAATTTTGGAACTGCACATCTGACCCTTGATGTTTTGAGCTTACAATACTTGATCCATTCCTCCTTCTGAAACCTTGATTATGCAATCTTGAAGCTGATTCTTGTCTTAACATCAACCCTAAGTTTGGAAGCTAGTTTCTACTCCCCAAACTCAATGCCTATCATTATGGGCATGAATGCATGGGAGCATCCCTAAATGACACCTTTCAATATAAACCTTGCTTCTCAAAAGAGCCCCAAACTTGAGTTTCACATGCTGCAACCTGCAACCATGAAATTTACTCTTGTTGTTTTTATTCTTTCAAGAATCATTTGACTAACATAGCAACATTGATAAAAAACATTCTCTCAGTGAGGCATTAATAAAAATGGCCATGTGTGCAGGGAGGGGCAATCATGCTGTAACATTAGCTTTGAGACTGAAAATTTGGTAAATATTACAAACTTTTTGACACAACTTGTAACTAGTTTTGCGAAAACTGGTAAAAGGGAGAAATTCAGAATAACTTTGGCACATTATTCCTTAGGACACTTTGTTTCTCCTGTTGTACTGTTATCATTTATTGCGCGTTAAAAATTACGGGAAGAACATGAGACATGATAGTACGTTTAGAGGAAACAAGTGGTGAAGCCTGAACCCTTGTGGTTATACAAGAATGTTCCTTTGTTCAGACCTCAGAGTCCTGTACTAGGTCAGAGACATTTTATGCGGGCGATGTTATTGCGATTATAATGAGAGATGATCAATGTAGTACTCCTATGTTGCATGTGATTGAGAAAAAAGGTAGTCACAAGTCACCTATTGGACCATGTTCTGGCATTCTGCTTTTGCACATTTTTACATCGGTGATTCATGTATGATTGCATTTATGTGCTAGCGAATCGAGCATACCACTGTTCTCAGCTTTTCATCCACTATATCTATTAGACAATTGTTGAGGCTTAGTTTTGCTACTCTTAGTGTGTGTGGGGGCGTTTGCCGTTGAAGTAGTATGATCCCGACCACCGACTTTAAATCTATTATGTCTGAAGTTGGTAGTGGGCAACACGGACACTGAAAGTGGCGCTGCCCTTTATATCCGTGGACATGGCCCTGCCCCAAACCTGATGGAGGAAAACTCAATCGAAACCCCCGGTAAAACCACCTAGAGATATTATTGGCAGTTTTTTTGGTTCTTTCATTGCAAGGTCCTTTTTCAACAAATACCTTCTTCATTGCCTAATATTTAGAACTAAAGTTTCTTGTGGAATCTATGGACACACACACACAGGTATAATTTTGCATATCATTTCATTGTATTCATCATTTCTTTGGCTGGATGAGAAGGGTTATTCTTTGCAGGAGAACTCTTGTTCTCCTATGTCTTGTGGTGCACTGCAGGCCTCCAGAGTTTGCAAAATACAAACCCTCATTCCAATGCACACCGTTATTTGGCTTTTTCTTGGCGGGGAAGCGTTGAGTAGATAAGAGTCATTTTGTATTGTCACATGGAGAATTCTACCTATTGAGAAATTGATGAGAAATTTCTTCCACAACAATTTTATAGCAATTCATCTATTAAATTGTGGTTCTTTGCTTCTACAGTGATAGGACTGCATAAGTACAGCCTTTTTGTATAGAAATTTTGGACTTGTGTATATTGCTTTCCTTAATCTCAAGGATAAGAGGAACCACATGGTTAAACCTCGTAAGTCTTAATAGTCTTAATTCAGTCATCAGTTATCCAGAGATGGAGCATGCATGAGGTCTATAACTGAGAATCATTTTGTTGAGGATTGGGAAAAGAAGTAGCCCGGGAAGCTCGTATTCTTACACATGGAAATATGTCTTATTAGTGTTTGTTCATAGTTTTTTGGAACCTGATACTCTTTGGACACTTGGGGGACACATATGTCCATTACTTAGAGATGAATGAAACATGTTACAATGTTGTAGATTAATGATACAATGAGAACAATGTAGATTTGTACCTATTAATATCTCGTTGTCTTTACTTATTGATCTTAGGATCTTTGTGTTACATTATTGGTGTCCACTATCCGGTATGTACTTATATATTATGTAGCCATTTCTATTATGCATGGCGACATCTAAAAATTGCTAATGTCTTTAAGGTGTGTCCTGCAATTTTTATTAGCATTTTTTTTTTAAAAATTGGCATTTTGTATTTCAGCAGTCCTTATTGTGTCTGTGTCTGGGCTACTTGGGAAAATACATTTTTGTTGTGTCACTTGTCTCTGTCCCTGCTACTCGGGTAGCAACGAACATAGTACTGCTACTTAACTATTCCCTTTTGTAGTCTATGCAGAGACATGGACTATTATAGATCATTTCTTGACATTGATTCAATCATTTGAACAAGTGTCTCCCCGGGTTCCATTGAAAACATTTAGGAAGGTCTTTTATTGCAGACACCATCGTTTCGACTTATATTCTTGTGTTGGACAACAACATTGCTATCTTGCCCCATGGTGACTGTAGATTGATCAATGTAAGAAAAGAAAGAATGCACTTAAATTTATACCTATTTCTCAAACATTCAAGTAGTAGTAAGTGGTATATTTTGAGTACGATTGCCTAAACTTTAATGTTACTTGCGAACTAGTATGGTACCTAAACCATGTTCCATAACTGTCAGCCATCTTGTCTCTTGCAATCGCAGTGCCAACACACGGTACATAGCTTTGTAATAATTTGTTTAGGTAATTCCAACTTTGTCAGCAATTTTTGCGGAAAATGTTGATTGAATAATTTGGACGTTGTTATTCACCATTTGTTGTGGTCATGCTCTGGTTATTGCTATGTGAATTTTGAATGATTTTTAGTAATGGAATAGTGTATGTTATTTACACTCGTTATAATGGGGAAATGCGTATGTTCACACCAGTATTGTTTTTCACTATGAAGTCATTATCCTGCAGAACACTTTCAGTTTATTACCTTATTAAGCAAATTGGCCTTTAGTTCATGTGAGAGGCAGCTGAGACCATGTTCTCCATTGCTTACTCTTTTTTTTTTTTTTGGCTGAGGGATGAAGTTATATTATTTGTAGCCAATTTCCAGTTTTGTTTCGTGCTTTTGGAATAGGGCGTGTTTCGACTGGAAAGACTATGTTATAATCAGGCTACTTTCTTTTGAACCATATAAGCCAGAATGGAATATCTCTCACGATACTTACTGGTTCTTTGTTTTCATTCGTTGCAGGAATTGCCGGTTAGGAGGATACCTTATATCAGTAGTAGGCAAAGAAATTTGGTGTAGCTGGTCAACTGTGAATTTTGCACACTCTCTTGCGAATTATATATCAGTCTAAAAACGTTGGAAAAGAAATTCGTTACTTCCTTTATGGCTAACTGGAGTGCCTGTTTTGAAGAATCATGCTCAGAGATAGAAATCACATGAGATTTTGTGGTAGGTTTTGAATTTTACCATTTTGAGGTTTCTTTTTGGCATTGAGTGAGTTGTAAAATCAGATTGCGGAATATAGTCGGAAACGTACCATGCATCTCTGGTGAAGGGGGTGAAACGTTTCTTTGACCAAAAAAAAAAAAAAAAACAGAAAAAAGATAGACTACGATTTTGGGTTCAGTTTCTGGAATTGTATTTCCTTCTGTATTTTTCTCTGCAAAGGTGCAGGTTCTTGTCAGGTAATCCTTGGTTTTTTCTTGTTCCTGTCACCGGGTTTTGCTCAAACTGTACCAGATGTTATGAACACTTGGTTTAGTATTGTTAAACTTAAAAACATTTGAGGGATACAGTCTAAGGTCCCTTGCAATGAGTTGCAATATTCTGGTTCTTTTTTCATTAGAATTTCTTTGCTGCAAGTTGAAGTTTGATATTATGCTTTTCTTTCGCAATGTGGTGTAGATTTGGGTTGATCGTTCTTGTTGGTGTAGATTTGGGTTGATCGTTTTCTTGTTGCTGTTTTTTATCGTTCTTGTTGCTGTTTTTTCGGTTTTTTTTTTGTTCTGTTATTTGCTATTCCGATGTACCAAAAAAAAAAAAGAAAAGTTTTTTCCATTTCAAAACCCAGGCTTTTTAAGTGAGACGAAGAACAGACTTGACTATTTCATCTCTGTTTTTCATGCCAAAGTTTCTGATATTACATCCTGCAGAGCACATCTCATAGCTTTCAATACCTACATTTCGGATTTCAATTTCCTTTTTCTTTGACAATGATCATTGTAAGAAAACTGGCCTCGTGCCACATTTCGGGAGCCTTAAGGCGAACTCCAAAATGGGCGCCTTAAGTTTTATCATTTGGGCTTTATGCGTAATTGGGTACTAAAAATATTTGAGGGCTTTATTTAGGGATGACAATTCAACCCGCCCTACCCCGCCCCGATAGGATAGGGTTTTTTCCCTTTTTTTTGGGTAACGGATAGGGGTAGGGGGTGGTTTTGAAAAATCCGTCAGGGGTATGGTCACCCCGCCCTGATATTACCCGCCCTGACATATATATATATATATATAAAGCCGATCTCCTAAGGGCTCCCTTAGCCAAAATTCCGTGCGGACCAAGCCCTTTTTCAACTTTCCGGATCAAATTTTGACGATCCGAACCGCTCAATGTTTTTAAAATTTTTTAAGGGTCCACGCGGAAAATCTTCAAAAAAAAAATACCCGGAAGGGCTTGATCCACACAGTTTTCGGTAAAACTGATCGTCAAAATTTGATCCGGAAGGGCTTGGTCCGCACGGAATTTGGCTAAGGGAGCCCTTAGGAGATCATTCTCTTATATATATATATATATATATATATATATATATATAGCCCACGGTTCACATCCACACCTCCCGGAAATAAGAAAAACATGAATTTTTTTGTGTTGCAAATTATTTTTGGAAAATCCGATCCGTCCAATGTGTTCAGAAGGTGTTTTCAAGGGTCTACGCGGGAAATCTTCAAAACAAAATACTGGGAAGGGCTTGATCCAAGCAGTTTTCGCAAAAAATGTAAATATATATTTTCTCCCTTATATGCATCAAATATTATTTGTATTCTTATAATTTTATTTTTACAACTATACAACATTAGATAGTAGATTTTGGTTAAGCTGTGAGTTATTTTGTGAACTTTTATCATTTGTGCTCACTAATATTAGAGTCTACAATATATTTTACTAATATGTGAAAAAAAATAGGGGTGGGGTGGGTAAACCCGATACCCGATAGCGGCGGGGTACCCATAAATTACCCGATCGGGTTAGGGGTGGGTTAGGGGTGATTCGGGAATTTTAGGATCGAGACCGGGATCATCAAAACCCGCCCCGTTGCCAACCCTAGCTTTATTTTTTTCTGGGCTCATGAGTGGAATGGTCCCTCTCTCTCCATCTCTCTCTAGGAAACATGATGGAGAGACCTTGAAAGAGTGACCATTGTGTAAGCCACCACCACATGCCCTTTTGTACTACTATCTGAGGGGAAGAAGAAAATGGTGTTGGTCACAATTGTCCTCCACAAGTTAAAGTTGAAAACACAGGGAGGAAATCATGGAGCGTTGCCTTTTCTAACCTTTTGGATTCTCAGCATGTTGAATCTGATGAATTTAATCTTCACATTTACAGGTTAATTATGACCAAAACGAAAAAAGTTTGGGTCCACGAAAACTTTCCTTGAAAACGTCTAGGAAAAAGATCGGACAGCTCTGATCTAATTATTTTTTTTTACTAGATATGAATCGTCTATTTCTCTTTCTTGGGTGATTTCGGGAATTTTTTTTCCGGACCCTACTACTTCTTTGACCAAAACTTGAAAGCAAAAAATACTGTAGTAGCCAGTGAGCAATAACCCAACAAACAATGGCCAAGATTAAGGCAATATGGCGGATGTACTGAGTTGTAACGTAACAATCAAAACAATTGAGTAAAAATATTGAATGCATAGAGTCAAGATGGCCGAGTTGGTCTAAGGCGCCAGTTTCAGGTACTGGTCCGAAAGGGCATGGGTTCGAATCCCATTCTTGACAAAAGCATTTTATTTTGCTTCCCCTTTGTGCTTTCCAAAAAGAAAACAAAAACAAATTACCTCCCATATTGTACATCTAAAAATTTCAGAAGCCATCAAACATTAAAAAATATTGTAATGCACGTGGATGGACTATGCAACTATTGTTAAACAACGACCATGGGATTTGGCCAAGTGAGTACGAGAAAGCGATTAGTACTAGTTTTTTACGAGGTCACATGTTCGAATTTTATGGAAGCCAAACATTATAAATCTTGGGAACGTTTTGCTCAATTGTTAACTTTAAGGTCACGGATCGAATAAATTGAGGTGCGCGAAAAGCGGGTTTGGAAATCCGGTTATCGAAAACAAGAACCATTGTTAGCGGAATCGCGGGCCCTGTAGTGAGTGAGCTCCATTGTTAGCACGAAGATTCAAGAAAAAATTAATTTAATAACAACATTGAATCATCAAGATTTCATTCACCTTCTCAGTTAATGAGTAAAACAAAGTTTAACAAACTAATGAACTGCTTTTTGATTAATGAACAAAAATCAACATATACTCTGTGTTATGTACATGCACACACAATATTCATCCCTGATTCTTATCTACTCATGCATAGGCGCACGATAAAGGGAAACGGGGTGGGTGCTGCATAGCATGTTGTGCGGCACCCGGCGTAACTGCGCCAGTTGGTCTGACAATTGGATACACCCACCGCTTAGAGCTCATTGAGTACTGCAAGTGTACCACAAATCAACTCGACCAGATATTGTTAAGAGCGTAATTAAAACACATATAACTTGAAAAAAAAAATCGAAAGACAACTTGAAAAAAATCGAAACACATATAACTTGAAATACTGGATGAAAACCACCAAACCCATTTTTTTCAAGTTATTTGTGTTTTGATGAGACACCTAACGATATTCGATCGAGTTGATTTTTGGTACACTTGCAGTACTCGACAAGATCTACGCGGTGGACGTCTCCAATAGTCAGCTGTGTGAAGTGTGAACGATTAAGCCTTCGGTTGTATATGATAAATATACTAGTTGGGGAGATGATACATGCACTCATTTTTTATGGTCTTACATCCATTTTTTTTTTTGCTGAAATTACCAAACTATCATTATTTAAAGATTCACTTTTCACGCGTATCAAGGCTATTTTTGTCATTTCATGTTAACAAAAACAAGAAAAGAAATGTACAAATTAATTCTTAACCAGTATCATTAATTACGCGCTATATAGTCCTAGTAGCAGGAGGAGTAAGAGCGCTTCGTGACTCATTTCCATGCATGTTCCTTCGTGTAACATATTTTTGAATATTTTTGTGACACCCGGATGTGCTGGTCAACATGAGTGTAAATTGGTCACAAATGAAAAATGAATCTTTAAATAATGTTCGCCGTGATTGTGATCATCTTTGTCATTTATAAGCCATCAAATGGATTGGTAAGGGTTACGTAGTGTACGCAAATAGTTTCAGGGCAAATTAAACTCAAAGTCGAGGTCGATGGCACAATAGTATTGAGCTTATAAATGACAGAGATGATCATAATCACGGCGATATTCGGGAGGTGGTCTCGGAGTGTAGGTTGCTTCTCGAACGATTTGGTTTGACGACGCCTAAGCATGTATATTGCGAAGCAAATAAGTGTGCGGATATCTTGGCTAATTATGTACCCGCGGTTGGCGAATGTATTCCTAATTAGGATTGATTGACTAAATTTGATAAAGATGCTCCCCGTTGTGTCATGGATAGGATGTTAGCGGATGCTTTTAACTGACTTATGGCGACTAATTTAATTTTCGCCGGTATACATGTTGTCGCTAAAAGATAACTGCCGATGAAAAGTTTTTGGTCGCAAATGCATTCGCCGACGTCAAATTGGCACCTGCATTATTAGTAGCCAATTCCTTTTGCAGACCAAATATTGTACATTTGCCGACTATTCCGCTAGTCAGCAATTGTGTTTTTTCTAATAGTGAAAACAGGACCAAGATACTGCGCAAGTTACTAGACAAGGGATGCTTACACAAAGAGAATGATAATACTAAAGGAAAGGATTGCAATGGGGATGAGAGAAATGTGTAGCCCTCTAGCCCCAACACTCTTATTTATAGGCCTCATGGAAGATTTTAGAACATACCATTTAGTTCTACAACCACCACTACAATAGCTAGTTCTAGAACACGCAACATGTTCATATTAATTGAAAGGCAATTGATAATTTGTTTGTTAATCTTTAAGTTAAAATTACATGAGAAGGTGAAGAAACATAGTTTCTTTCAAGTGCATTATGAAATAATGAAATTATGGTTATTTTCATTTTTTTTGGGTAATAAGAAATCTTGGTTGTTCAATGTTGTTATTAAGTTAATTTGTGATTGAATATGTGCGCTAATATCTTCTTATCCTATGTCATAAACTAAGGTCTTGGTTGATAACTCAGATTCAACATTTAAGACTGAATTAGTTAAGTAATAAGTAATTTAAGTAAGTTCGATAACCACATTTTACATTACTTAAAAGATTAAGTGGCTTTTAAAATGTAAGCTAAAAGGTTGACAAAATTTAAGTAGCTTCAAGCTACTTAATTTTGAAGCTACTTAAATTTTGTCTGAATTTATGAATTTATTCAACAATTGCCGGCACTATACCACCACCACCCTGCCACTTCCACCACAACTACACTCCTACCACCTTCATAACCTCCACTCCCACCACCACTCTGCCACTACACCACCACCACCACTTTACCATTCGTACCACTACCAGCACCACCACTGACACCACCATCACCACTCTACCATTCGTACCACTACCAGCACCACCACTGACACCACCATTACCACCACTACACCTCCACCACCACCATTGCCGCAGCTGCCACCCCACCACCACCACCACTCCGCGAATACACAACCACCACCAATCTGTCGCTCCCACCCCTACTACTATCACCATTGACACCACCATCACCACCACTACACCACCACTACTCTGTCACTCTCACCACTACTCCCACCAGCACTGACAACCCCACCACTTCTACCACCACTGCTGCCATGGCACCACCACGCGACCACCACTCCACAATCACAACCACTACTCAACAATCACAACCACCACCATCTTGTCAATATTCTGTATATTTTTGTTATTTTGATAAATGTACATTTTTTTTAATTTCATTTTTGTATTTCAGTATGAATATATAAAATGAAAGGCAAAGTAAAAAAATTAGTGAATTTAATACCACCACTGCTATACCAACATCTTGCCAATATTTTGCATATTTTTATTATTTTGATAAATGTATGTTATTTTTTCATTTATACACTCTAGTATGAATATATGAAAGGCAAAGTAAGAAATTAGTGAATTTAATACTTCAGCTCTTTATACAGATCAAACAACTTATTTATTTCTGTGCTTAAGATTCAATACATATCAAACAGCTTATTAGCTTAATGAATTCAGCATTCAGTTTTCACTACTTAATTTTCAGTTTTCAAATTTTAGCTTTATCAAACAGCTTGCTCAGAGTCTGAAATATAATTGTCAATTTCAGCTTTTTAAATTTTTTAAAAAATATTATACTTTAGTTAGAATCATTTGCTGAAGTCCTAACCAAATCCCCATCAATTGCTGGTCCAAAATTTATTTCTTTTTTCAGGCAGCTGATGGTAAAAAGTTTTTAATTAATAAATAAAATTAACTAAGATTAATTTAATCAAATGGCGACCGGAGTCGCATGGCTTCTGTGAGTCCCGTTTCAAAAAAAAAAAAATTAAAATACTCAAATTTGAATGATAATTTAGGAATGGTAACGGGCGGGGTTTGCATCGGGGTTGTTCCTTACAAACCTGATTTGCATGCTCACCTTTATACTCGTATGGCCGTACCTATACTCAAGGGATTTGGCCAAGTGAATACGAGAAAGCGATAAGTACTCGTTCTTTACAAGGTCACATGTTCGAATTTTATAGAAGCCAAACATTATAAATCTTGGGAAGGTTTTGCTCAATTGTTAACTTTAAGGTCACGGAACAAATTGAGGTGCGCGAAAAGCGGGTTTGGAAATCCGGTTATCTAAAACAAGAACCATTGTTAGCACGAAGATTCAAGCAAAAATTAATTTAATAACAGCATTGAATCATCAAGATTTCATTCACCTTCTCATTTAATGAGTAAATAAAAGTTTAACAAACTAATGAACTGCTTTTTGATTAATGAACAACAATCAACATGTACTCTGTGTTATTTACATGCACACACAATATCCATCCCTGATTCTTATCTACTCATGCAAAGGCACACGATAAAGGGAAATGGGGTGGGTGCTGCGTAGCATGTTGCCCGTCATAGCTGCGCCAGTTGGTCTGACGATCGGAGATGCCTATCGCGTAGAGCTCGTCGAGTACTCCAAGTGTATCACAAATCAACTCGATCAGATATTGTTAAGAGCGTCGTCGAAACACATACATCTTGAAAAAAACTGAAAATCGAAACACGTATAACTTGAAAAAAAATTGAAACACATATAGTTGTGGATGAAAACCACTGAACCCATTTTTTTCAAGTTATTTGTGTTCCTATGAGACACCTAATGATATCTGATCGAGTTAATTTTTGGTACATTTGCAGTACTCGACGAGATCTACGTGGAGGACGTCTCCAATCGTCAGATCGACACCGGCACGGCCGATCGTTAACATGTTCGAATTTTATGAAGGCTAAATATTTAAATCTTGGAGAGGGTTTGCCCGATCCTTAACTGTAAGGCCACAGAATAAATTGAGGTGCGGGCAAGCGGGCGAGACATCCGTTTATCGAAAACAAAAACCAATATTGCAAGATTCAAGGACTAATTAACTTAATAAGAGCATTGAACAATCAAGATTTCATTCACCATCTCATTTAATGCTAAATCATAGTTTAACAAACCAATGAATTACTTTTAGATTAATGAACAACAATCCACATAAATTTGTTATGTACATGCACCCATGCTTGTTCGTGGCATCCCCATCTCCTCATGCAAAGCCTTGAGATAAACCGTCCCGGAAGCATCCACTAACATCCTTTCCTTGACACAATGCGGAGCCTCTTTATCAATCCATCTTCATCAGGAATACCCTCGCCAACTGCGGGAACATAATTAGCCAAGATATCCGCACACTGATTTGCTTCGCGATATACATGCTTAGGCGTCATCAAACCGAACCGTTCGTCCGAGGCCACCTCCTGAAGATCGCCTTGTGATCATCTCTGTCATTTATAAGCCATCAAATGGTTTGGTAAGGGTTACGCAAAAACTGATGGGGCATTGACCTCGACTTTGAGTTTAATTTCCCCCGAAACTATTTGCGTAACCCTTACCAAACCATTTGATGGCTTATAAATGACAGAGACGATCACAATCATGACGATCTTCGGGAGTTGGTCTCGGATTGTAGTTTGCTTCTCAAACGGTTCAGTTTGACGACGCCTAAGCATGTATATCGCGAATCAAATCAATGTGCAGATATCTAGGCCAATTATGTACCCGCGGTCAGGGAAGGTATTCCTGATCAAGATGGATTGACTAAATTTGATAAAGATGCTGTGTGTTGTATCAATGATAGGATGTTAGCGGATGCTTTTAACTGACTTATGACGACTGATTAAATTTTCGCCGGTATACATGTTGTCGATAACTGCCGATGAAAAGTTTTTAATCGCAAATGCATTCACCGACCTCAAATTGGCGACTGCATTATTAGGCGGCAATTCTTTTTGCAGAGCAAATATTGTACATTTGCCGACTATTCCGCTAGCCAGCAATGGTGTTTTTCCTAATAGTGAAAACAGGATCAAGATACTACACAAGTTACTAGACAAGGGATGCTTACACAAAGAAGAATGATATTACTAGAGTAAAGGATTGCAATGGGGATGGGAGAGATGTGTAGCCCTCTAGCCCCAACACTCTTATTTATAGGCCACATGGAAGATTTTAGAACATACTATTTGGTTCTACAACCACAACTACAATTACGAGTTCTAGAACACCCTACTTGTTCATATTAATTCAAAGGCAATTGATAATAAGTTTGTTAATCTTTAAGTGAAAATTACAGAAGAAGGTGAAGAAACATAGTTTCTATCAAGTGCAATCTGAAATAATGAAATTACGGTAATTTTCATTTCTTTTGGGTGATAAGAAATCTTGGTTGTTCAATGTTGTTATTAAGTTAAGTTGTGATTGAATATGTGCGCTAATATCTTTTTATCCTATGTCGCCTTGTTTGATAACCCAGATTCAACACTTAAAAATGAATTAATTAAGTAATAAATAATTAAGTAGGTTTGATAACCACATTTTACATTACTTAAAAGACTAAATGGCTCTTAAAATGTAAGCTAAAATGTTGTAAAAAATTAAGTAGCTTGAGCAACTTAATTTTGACTGAATTTATAAATTTATTCAACCCTCCACCACTACCTTCACACCACCATCACCACCACTCACACCACCATACCACTCTTCCACTCCTACCGGCCACCACTGCTGTCACTATACCACCACCACCTCGTCACTTCCACCACAACTACACTCCCGACACCACCATAACCACCACTACACCACCACCATCACTCTTTCATTCCTACCACTATCGCCACCACCACCACCACCACCACTGACACCACCACTACTACTCTGCCACTCTCACCACCACTCCCACCACCACTGACACCATCGTCACCACCACCACTGCCGCCACGGCACCACCACGAGCCCACCACTCCACAATTACAACCACTACTCAACAATCACAACCACCACCACCACTACTCAACAATCACAACCACCACCACCACTGCTGTACTACCATCTTGTCAATATTCCGAATATTTTTACTATTTTGATAAATGTACGTTTTTTTTTATTGATTTCATTTTTGTATTTCAATATGAATATACAAAAATGAAGGGCAAAGTAAGAAAATTAGTGAATTTAATACCACCACTGCTATACCACCGTCTTGCCAATATTCTGCATATTTTTATTATTTTGATAAATGTACGTTCTTTTTTCATTTATGCACTCCAGTATGAATTTATGGAAGGCAAAATAAGAAAATTAGTGAATTTAATACTTCAACTCCTTATACAGATCAAACAACTTATTTATTTCTATGCTTAAGATTCAGTACATATCAAACAACTTATTAGCTTAATGAATTTAACATTCAGTTTTCAAATTTCAGCTTTCAACTTTATCAAACATCTATCTTTGAGTCTGAAATGTAATTGTCAATTTTAGCTTTTTAATTTAAAAAAAAATTATACTTTAGTCAGAATCATCTGCTGAAGTCCTAATCGAGTCCTCATCAATTGCTGGTGGAAAATTTACTTATTTTTTCAGGCAGCCGATGGTAAAAAGTGTTTAATTAATAAATAAAATTAACCTTTATTTTTAAGATTAACTTAATCAAATGGCGACCGGAGTTGCATGGCTTCTGTGAGTCCCATTTCCAAAAAAAAAAAAAAAATACTCAAAGATTTGAATGATAATTTAGGAATGGTAACGGGTGGGGTTTGCATTAGGGTTGTTCCTTCCAAACCTGATCTGCAAATTCCATGCTACCTTTATACCCGTACGGCTGTACCTATACCCAATTGGGGATACTTGAAAGTCATCAAATCCATATCTATTTGAATAACGAGTGCTACAAGTATTACCCAATACTCAATTAAATTTAGAAAAAGAGAAAAATACACGACAAAAAAAGTTATAAAATCTTAAGAGATCGAAATAGTCATTAAATAAATATATATCCAAATATAACAATATCATGTCCAAAATTTCATACCTATTAGTACTAACAGTACTATAGTAGTACTAAGGCATTAACACGACGTCCAAAATAAAAGTACAAAAAAAAAACATCATAAAGCAATCTACATAATTATAAAAATGAAGTCAATGCAACACAGATACATAAGTAACTAAGTGACTAGTACAAAATAAAAAAAGGATCATTTGTTAGTGACTAATGTAAGACAAATATAATTGTCCAAGAGAGACGTATATATAATGAGGAACGGGTATATATGATGGTGTGGTACGAATATTTGGATGCGGGGATAGTAAAATCATACCCACTCCCGGTATTAGAGCTTGCCAAATTAGGTAAAATAGAGAAGTTGGGCCCAAATTTCATCTGCAACAGGTGCACTGAATGGTATTCAGTTTGCAATTTGAATGGCAATTCAATTGCATGGTTAGTTGCCCTATTGAATGGAGAGGCTCCCCCGTACTATCATATAAGAGGGTCCTTGCCTCTTGTTTCAACACACCTAAAATCATCATTCTCGTTCTATAGTTTTTTGTTCCGTTTTAAAGAGAGAGTTTAGACATAGCTCGTTTGACAGGACAATCCGCTAGGTGTTACCGATTGATCGTTTGTAGCCACTGTATCCTTTGAGATGAACGTCGATCAACCCATCAAACACGTGGTGAGGCGACGAATTTGCTTTAAGGAAGGCCGTGTGAAACATGGGTCCTGGCTTGTTTTTGTGTTTCTGATTTTTCCATTTCTTAATTTCCATAATTTGTTAAATTCAAAACTGTTTTTCCACATAATTTTCCTACAACTATAACTATACATCTCCATTTCCATCCCCATTGGAGTTGCTCTAAGATTATGAATTCTACATGCAACTGGAATTAACGGAGCCTCAGCCATCTGAGTTGTTCATTTGGTATGGCTCTAAACGCAAACAATTAAGGGATATATTTACGTTGCGGGCCAGGATGGAGCCACAATCTTACTTTAGTATGTATATTTAAAAAAAAAATGGACAACAATATAAATAGTTATTGACTTTCAAAAAATCAAAATAAAATAGTTATCAATTTTTTTTTTGCCCTCTTTTTTTAGATAAAAACTAGAGTAAATACTTTCAATATAACAAAAGAACAATAAAATAAAAAAAGGAAAATGCTACAATACACATCTCTTATTTGAGTGTGTATGATACACACCCCTATAAAAGTTACAGATTTTTTTATAAAAGTTATGAGACACACCAAAATGTCACGAATCATATTGCTGAAAAGTTATAAAAAACTAAAAAATGTTACGATTGCCAATGAGGTGGCACAATCTGGACCATACAAAAGGTGCATATAGTACACACCTTTAATGGGTGTATATTGTAGCCATTTCCTAAAAAAAAAAAGGGTTTTGTTAACTTCTGTCCTTTAGGCGGAGGACAATAGGCAAGTAATGACAAACAAGTTTGGATATCAATACGCATTTCACAGATATCAATATACTTTCACGGATATCAATGCACTTTTCTCCAATATCGATACACTTTTTACACATTATCCTCTGTCCTAAGGGTTGAAGTTAGCATTTTCTGTATACAAAAATCTACTGGTGGCCAGACTCTATATATAATTTGGGGATGATTTTTTTGTTTTTAACATCATAGTATCATTTAAATTGGTGGCCGTTACCACCACTACTTGTCTCCACTTGCTCCATCCTTGTTTGCAGAGAAATCAATAACTACATTTTTTTTTGAACGGCGAAGAATAAATTTCATTCAACTTAGAGAGAGGTACAATGAAAAGGGTACAGAGAGGAAAACATCATATCTAAGGGAGGGGCCAAAAAAATTGTCGCACTCAAGTAGATAATCATATGAAACTCTAGGACCCATGAAGTTGGCAAGGCACCAACAGATTAAGAGAACAAACCCTTCAATTTGCAACCAATAGACAGAAAAAAACATATGGTAAATATATCTAGATAGAATCCAACACACTTTGGAGCCTAAAGATATAATCTTCCACTGATTATTTACCCCTCCCGCTTCCATCATCCTCCTTTGTTTTAACCCATAGAGCAACCCTGGTTTTAATGAGATCAGTGATGTCTTCCCAGTCAGGAGTTACCGCTTCAAAAATGAGAGCATTCCTCTTATTCCGTATGGTCCACATGACTGCCAAAGGGATGCAGTCCCAAATAATATTTTTCGCAGATTTCATATTCCAGTCGTTCCACCAATTAAAGAAGTAAATCCACCACTGATTTTGGTGTCGCCCATTGAACACCCCACCAAAGCAATATTTTTGTCTATACAATCCAAACAAAATCACAATGAAGCAGTAGATGGTTTAGAGTTTCCAAACTTGAGTTACAGAATTTGCAATTGGTTTCTCCTACGTTCTGAATCATACCAATCCTAAATAAAAATTCTGAAGTTTTGATTCTTCCAAGGTGAACCAACCATCCAAAACATTGAACACAATAAGGCGCCACATTTCTCCATATGAGATAATAAGCTGAATTAATTATGATAGCATTTGGTCTAGCAAGTTCATAGAAAGATTTTACCGTGAACACATTTGAATTGCAAGCAGACCAGACAAGTGTATCCTTTGCTCCACTGTTTGCTGCAACACCAAATTCATCAAGAAGTTGATAGAGTTCAGCTAGCATAACCTCCTCCCAATCATACAATCTCCTTCTAAATTGCAAGTCCCAATGGTATGCATCATCTCTTCTTGACAGCACTTGACTAAGAAGTTCATCTTTTGAGTTGACAACTCTAAACAGTGAGGGGTACGCTTCAGCAAGACAAGGGTTTCCAAGCCAAACATCTTTCCAGAAAAGAATAGATGATCGTTGTTTTATGCAAGAAAGCAGAAATAATAATTGTGCTTTAAGATGGACCATGCACTTTAAAATTTTCAAGCCAGACCGGATCAATAGTTGGAGAAAACATTCCTATATTTATTGAATAATTTTGCCAATAAAAAAAAAAAAGTTGCAGAAAACCAAACCAAACCAATTTTTCGGAAGGTTTTTTCGGTTTCACCGGTTTTTTGTTTCACTTCTAATGAATTATAAGGCCATTTTTTATTTCAACCAAACTACATATATATTTTTAATTATAACTCAGGTTAACTAGGTCATATGATCCTTTATGTAGTAAAAAACTCTTTTTCTAGGGTGGTATTTCCCATAATTTAACCGTACGTACGAAGAAAATGAGGTATAATCTTATAGTTATGTCACGTTGCTATTGAATTTTGGACAATATTTATCGTATCTTCGTATGGGATCGATACAAAAGGAACAATTCAAGAATTCTACAAACCATACAGTTCAATATTTATATTTCTTTTCTTGATTTTATTAACATGAAATGACAAAAACGGCCTTGATACGCGTAAAAAGTGAATCTTTAAATAATGAAAGTTTGGTAATTTCAGCAAAATATGAATGTAAGAGCATACAAAATGAGTGCATGTATCATCTCCCCCAACTACTATATATATATGATATACGGCCGAGGCTTAATAGTTCACACTTCACACAGCCGACTTTCCTTTCTGACCTACCATTATAAAAACCTATTCTTGGTCTTACTTCACTTAACGTTCTTCACCTTCGACTTCGAAATTCATGAGTCTCACGGCTGGTGTTGGTTCGACTTATTTTGGTGACGGCTACGGTTTCGGATACGGCCCATACGGGTATGGCTATGGCTATGGCTACGGCTACGGCTACGGAGGTGGCGTCTACGGGGCTGGCGGATGTGGTGGTGTAGGTTTGAGCAAGGGTGATTTCTGCGCTCTAGATGGGAGATCGGTTCAAAGAAAGTTTAAAGAGGTTTCTTGGACAAAACCAAAACCTGGTTGCTTCAAACTGAACACGGACGGGGCATCAAAAGGGAACCCGGGACCATCGTCTTGTGGCGGCATCATTCGGGACAGCGAAGGTAAATGGATTTACGGGTTTCACCGCGATATGGGGTACGCTTCGAGTCTAAAAGCGGAACTCTGGGCTCTTCGGGACGGATTGGTAATCGCTGCGCATGTGGGTTTTCTGGAAAATAAACTTGAAGTGGAGGTCGACGCCACGGCAGTATTGAAGCTTATAGATGACAGAGATCATGATAACATTCATGGCGATCTTAAGAAGGTGGTCGCAGATTGTAGGCTGCTTCTGGAAAAACTCGGTTCGACAACGCCAAATCATGTGTATCGTGAGGCCAATCAATGTGCAGACATCTTGGCAAACATTCACGATGTCGATGAGGGTATCAGTCTAGATGGATTGACTGTTTACATTCACGAGGGCGATGAGGAGGGTATCAGTCTAGATGGATTGACGGTTTTTGAAAATGCTCCAAGTTGTGTCGAGGATAAGAGGTTAGCGGATGCATCTGGGGTGGTTTATCGTAGGTTTTTGTGCGAGTAGATGCATGGGGGATCAGAGGATGGATATCTAGAAATTTAAATGTGTTTAATTTGTGTACAAAGCTGAAGACAATTATGCGTGCATGTACATGACAGAAATATGTTGATTGTTGTTCATTAAATGAGAAGTGAATAAAATCTTGATTGTTTTCAATGCTATTATTAAGTTAATTTATGCTTGAATCGTTGTGCTAATTAATATCTCTGTGCTTGAAATCTTGGGAAGCGGGGGAGGTGTTGCGCAGGGGCTGCTGTGCAGCGCGCTGTGCGTCAAAACGAGCACAGTTTTGACGTGTTTTTTGGTCTCCAAATTCGGCTGAGAAGGGATCTGTTTGGGGCTGTTGAAAATCTATTTTTCTTCCATTCCATTTTTCTTAGACTGTCGTTCTGGCTTAGCATGAGTCTCCGACTTCCCAACAGAAACACATGCGATGCCCAACATAAAAAAAGTCAATTCAAAAAATTTAAATAAAACGTAAAGCAAAACAAATGAATTCAAATCCATCAAATACCGCAGGATAACTCATCCATTCAATCTCACACATCGTAAATCAAATGAATTCAAATCCGTCAAATACCCCAGCCCCTTTGGAGTGATCCAGATTGTAAACATTCGGCTGCATTGGAACGGAAGAAAAATGGATTATTTCAACGGCCCCAAACAGAGCCCTTCCCAGCCGAATTTGGAGACCAAAAAACGCGTCAAAACTGCGCCGTTTTGACACACAACGCGCTGCATAGCAGCCCCCGCGCAGCACCTCCCCCGCTTCCGAAATCTTGACTGTTCGATGACCAGATCTCCGGGGTTTCTTGCGCGTATTTCTTGAAGTTATAACAATCGAACATACTCTTTCCAAGATTTTAAATGTTTGGCTTCTATAAAATTCGAACATGTGACCTCATGAAAAACGTGCATTATAATATTTTTGGACACTTGGTGACTTCAAAAATTAATTTACTACGTTTAAGCCAACGAGGCGAAGGAGCAACCTTGACTAGAAATTGTTAATAAGAAAATATAATCCATTTGAATCAATCAACATATCATTAATTTACTTTAGTAGAATAATATTCTACTACAAAAAACGTTTTACTGGAAGCTATTGTATTCTTTCAGGAACTAGTACTTGGGTGAATGGTTTATAATAAAATATGTATTTGCTATTTGTGTCAATTTTTTTTTAATTATTGGTTGGTCATGACGAAAGGAATCTAAAGAGTAACAAAGTATTATAAGAGTATTTTAAAATTCACTAAAGACAAAAATAACCAAATTTTTGTGGATTATGGGATTATTTTTGTCTTTATTCAGGAGAATTATATTTTTGTTAACAATTTTTTACTTTCTAGATTCCTCTCCGAGATGAATCAATAATCGTCAAAAAAAAATTACGCAGAACTAATAAACAAAAAAATATTTTTGGATAGAGACAAAAAAATAAACCATTTGGTTCATTTTATCCAAAGCACCACGGATTATTTTTTAAAAAGTGGTAATTTTTAGGTTTTCATCTTTTGTAGGGTTCCTTTTAGGTACTATTTAGTATTTATGATATCTCATATTACTTATTATTGCGAAGATTTTGCTAAAATGATAGAATGGCTAACTCGATCTTGATATTTTATCTCAAGGCCAACTCTAGTATGTTTTGAGGCTGTTCAAGGGTCGGCTTTATATCTCAAGCGAACTCTTTGAATTTAAGAAGAAATGGACTTAAATTGTAGTATGTATAATTTATACAAACAATTTACTAGCTTTTCTCTAAGTTGATATATGCACTAGATCACTCGTTACCAAGCATAATAAAGGACCATTTTATCAAAATTTGTGACTAACTAGATGATATGGCTCAGCAAAAGAAAATAAAATCATGCAAGAGTCCGATAAATTTTCAATCAAAATAAACGACTCAATTTCATAAAGAATTTTGTTTAGAAAAACTTTCAAAACTGTTTCATTAAATGAGAAGGTGAATGAAATATTTTGTTTAGAATTTTGTTTTTGTCATGGTCGAATTTCAATTGGCTTTATGTGGGACGGAGGCGGCTCCACCCTTTGCAAAGGGTGGTCACTTGCACACCCTAAAAAAAATTATGGAATAAAATATGTCGTAATTTTAATTTAGCTTGATTTGAACACCCAATTTTCACACCCAATTTAGCGTAATTACTGATAATGGTTAAGAATTTGTCCTCGTGCATTTCTTTTCTGGTTTCTATTTGTGTGAAATGACAAAAAAGACCTTGGTACACATGAAAAGTGAATCTAAAAATGATGTTAGTTTGGTAATTTTATGTAAGCGATCGAGAGCAAAAAAGGAGTGCAAGAGAATAAAAAATGCGTGCATGTATCAATAGTTAATGCAGCCGTCTTTCCTTTCTGGCCTTCCATTTGCACAAACCCTATTCTCAAATATTTTAGGTCTTAGTTTACTCAACGTTCTTGATTAATCTTCCGAAGTTCATGAGTCTCACGGTAGGCGTTGGTCCGAAACTGTGATGCTTTTTGCGCTTGGCTCCCTTTAATCTTTGCAATCCGTTTTCAAAGATTAATAAATTTTTTGCCGTTCAAAAAATATCAAATGTACAAAATTTTTATAATGCACTTACGATAGATGGATTATGCAACTATTGTTAAGTTACAACCCACAGAGCTTGGCTAAGTGGACACTTCTTTTTTTTTTTTTCATGAGGTTACAAGTTCGAATTTTACAGAGGCCAAATATTTAAAATCTTGGATCTCGTATGTTCGATTGTTATAACTTCAAGAAGTACGCGCAAGAAAACCCGGAGATCTGGTCATCAAACAGTCAAGATTTCAAGCACAGAGATATTAATTTCACAACGATTCAAGCACAAATTAACTTAATAATAGCATTGAAAACAATCAAGATTTTATTCACTTCTCATTTAATGAACAACAATCAACATATTTCTGTCATGTACATGCATGCATAATTGTCTTCAGCTTTGTACACAAATTAAACACATTTAAATTTCTAGATATCCATCCTCTGATCCCCCACGCATCTACTCGTACAAAAACCTACGATAAACCACCCCAGATGCATCCGCTAACCTCTTATCCTCGACACAACTCGGAGCATTTTCAAAAACCGTCAATCCATCTAGACTGATACCCTCCTCATCGCCCTCGTGAATGTAAACAGTCAATCCATCTAGACTGATACCCTCATCGACATCGTGAATGTTTGCCAAGATGTCTGCACATTGATTGGCCTCACGATACACATGATTTGGCGTTGTTGAACCGAGTTTTTCCAGAAGCAGCCTACAATCTGCGACCACCTTCTTAAGATCGCCATGCATGTTATCATGATCTCTGTCATCTATAAGCTTCAATACTGCCGTGGCGTCGACCTCCACTTCAAGTTTATTTTCCAGAAAACCCACATGCGCAGCGATTACCAATCCGTCCCGAAGAGCCCAGAGTTCCGCTTTTAAACTCGAAGCGTACCCCATATCGCGGTGAAACCCGTAAATCCATTTACCTTCGCTGTCCCGAATGATGCCGCCACAAGACGATGGTCCCGGGTTCCCTTTCGATGCCCCATCCGTGTTGAGTTTGAAGCAACCAGGTTTTGGTTTTGTCCAAGAAACCTCTTTAAACTTTCTTTGAACCGATCTCCCATCTAGAGTGCAGAAATCACCCTTGCTCAAACCTACACCACCACATCCGCCAGCCCCGTAGACGACACCTCCGTAGCCGTAGCCATAGCAATAGCCATAGCCATAGCCATACCCGTATGGGCCGTATCCGAAACCGTAGCCGTCACCAAAATAAGTCGAACCAACACCAGCCGTGAGACTCATGAATTTCGAAGTCGAAGGTGAAGAACGTTAAGTGAAGTAAGACCAAGAATAGGTTTTTGTAATTGTAATGGTAGGTCAGAAAGGAAAGTCGGCTGTGTGAAGTGTGAACTATTAAGCCTCGGCCGTATATCATATATATATAGTAGTTGGGGAGATGATACATGCACTCATTTTGTATGCTCTTACATTCATTTTTTGATGAAATTACTAAACTATCATTATTTAAAGATTCACTTTTTACGCGTATCAAGGCCGTTTTTGTCATTTCATGTTAATAAAATCAAGAACAGAAATGTAGTAAAAATTCTTAACCGGTATTCTTAATTACGCGCTATATAGTCCTAGCGGTTGAAGGAATACGAGCGCTTCGCTACTCATTTCCATGCATGTTCCTATCTTTCGTGGGTCCAACGTAAATCTAATAGAAATTCAACCATGACAAAAATGTATATTTGGTATTTGGAAAATTTTTCAAGATCAAGTTAGCCATGGGCCTGAACTTGGTATACTTGCTGGCCGACTAAACACATTTTTCGTAATATAAGAGATCATAAATCGTACCTATAAGCAGGGACGGATCCAAGAATCTAATAGTGTACAAATATTTTTTCCTGTTTCTATCTGGTCTTGCACCAACATCATTGGATGGTTGGTTCACCTTGGAAGAATCAAAACTTCAGAATTTTTATTTAGGATTGGTATGATTCATAACGTTATTAACGTAGGAGAAACCTATTGTGTAACTCAAGTTTGGAAACTCTAGACCATCTACTGCTTCATTGTGATTTTGTTTGGATTTGTATCGACAAAAATATTGCTTTGGTGGGGTGTTCAATGGGCGACACCAAAATCAGAGGTGGATTTACTTCTTTGGTGGAACGCCTGGAATATGAAATTTGCGAAAAAGATTATTTGGGACTGCATTCGTTTGGCAGTCATGTGGACCATATGGAATAAGAGGAATGCTCTCATTTTTTAAGCGGTAACTCCTGACTGGGAAGACATCACTGATCTCATTAAAACCAGGGTTGCTCTCTGAGTTAAAACAAAGGAGGATGATGGAAGCGGGAGGGGTAAATATTCAGTGGAAGATTATATCTTTAGGCTCCCAAGTGTGTTGGATTCTATCTAGATATCTTTACCATATGTTTTTTCTGTTTGTTGCTTGTCCTTCATTTTGACGCTAATTTTTGTTCTCTTAATCTGTTGGTGCCTTGCCAACTTCTTGGGTCCTAGAGTTTCATATGATTATCTACTTGAGTGTGCCAATTTTTTTGGCCCCTCCCTTAGATATGATGTTTTCCTCTCTTTACCCTTTTCATTGTACCTTTCTCTAAGTTGAATGAAATTTATTCTTTGTCGTTCAATAAAAAAAAAATTGTAGTTATTGATTTCTCTGCAAACAAGGATGGAGCAAGTGGAGACATGTAGTGGTGGTGACGGCCACCAATTTAAATGATACTATGATGTTAAAAACAAAAAATTCATCCCCAAATTATATATAGAGGCTGGCCACCGGTAGATTTTTTATACAAAAAATGCTAACTTCAATCCTTAGGACAGAGGATAGTGTGTAAAAAGTGTATCGATATTGGAGAAAAGTGCATTGATATCCGTGAAAGTATATTGATATCTGTGAAATGCGTATATATTGATATCCGAACTTGTTTGTCATTACATGCCTATTGTCCTCCGCCTAATGGGCAGAAGTTAGCAAAACCCATTTTTGTTTTTAAGAAAATGGCTACAATATGCACTCATTAAAGGTGTGTACTATATGCACCTATTGTATGGTCCAGATTGTGCCACCTCATTGGCAATCGTAACATTTTCTAGTTTTTCGTAACTTTTCAGCAATATGATTCGTAACATTTTGGTGTCTTGTAAATTTTATAAAAAAATTTGTAACTTTTATAGTGGTGTGTATCATACACACTCAAATAGGAGATGTATAGTGTAGCCTTTTCCTTTTTATTTTTATTTTTTATTGTCCTCTTTTGTTATATTGAAGGTATTTACTCTAGTTTTTATCTAAAAAAAGTGGGCAAAAAAAAAAAAAAAACTTGAAAGCCAAATTTAATGGGTGTCTAGATGAAATTTGAGGTCTAAATTAAGAAAAAGCAAACTTCAAACTTTGTCTTTTATGTAACTCTGTTTGTATATTTAAGGTGCTTTTAGATCAACACAAAAAAAAGTGAAACATAACAGCAAATCAAAGAAAGAAAAATTGTGTGTCAAGCGAGGTCCGGTGGCTGTGATACATTGATACATGCTTATGAGTTATGACATGTGGTATTTTATTTTGATTTTTTGAAAGTCAATAACTATTTATATTGTTGTCCATTTTTTTTTTTAAATATACATACTAAAGTAAGATTGTGGCTCCATCCTGGCCCGCAACGTAAATATATCCGTTAATTGTTTGCGTTTAGAGCCAAACCAAATGAACAACTCAGATGGCTGAGGCTCCGTTAATTCCAGTTGCATGTAGAATTCATAATCTTAGAGCAACTCCAATGGGGATGGAAATGGAGATGTATGGTTATAGTTGTAGGAAAATTATGTGGAAAAACAGTTTTGAATTTAACAAATTATGGAAATTAAGAAATGGAAAAATCAGAAACACAAAAACAAGCCAGGACCCATGTTTCACACGGCCTTCCTTAAAGCAAATTCGTCGCCTCACCACATGTGTTTGATGGGTTGATCGACGTTCGTCTCAAAGGATACAGTGGCTACAAACTATCAATCGGTAACACCTAGCAGATTGTCCTGTCAAACGAGCTATGTCTAAACTCTCTCTCTTTAAAACGGAACAAAAAACTATAGAACGAGAATGATGATTTTAGGTGTGTTGAAACAAGAGGCAAGGACCCTCTTATATGATAGTACGGGGGAGCCTCTCCATTCAATAGGGCAACTAACCATGCAATTGAATTGCCATTCAAATTGCAAACTGAATATCATTCAGTGCACCAACAATTGAAATCGCCCTTATAAGAATACCATTACCATGGGCAATTTAAGGAGCAATATCATAACAATTGATTTTGCCATCAAGCAGGCCATTACTCCGTGAGAGTTCAATGAGCATAACTAAGAAATCAAAATTGATTTCCTACTCTTTTGTGGGTCTAAATCAAGCGGGTACAATCCGTACCCAAACCCACTAATTTCTGGGATGTAAATAATTATGAGAAAACTAGGCCTAAGCCCATTTAATCACCTAGCTAGCCAGCCAGCGAAGCCCAAGCCCAACGACCACGGACCTCGAACGTACTGTCCCGGTCACGGTCCGGTCCGGGTGGGTGGCGGTGCACGCATGGCTTATGGGTCGAAGCCCAAAGCCCACATAGTGTGTGTGCTCCCTTCGAAAAATTTGGGCCAATCATAAGGCCAATAAACCCACTTTGAGAGTTCTCATTCATCTCTAATTGAAATTTTCTCATACCTCTATCAGCTAACACAGGAGTGTCTATTGGCTATTGCTGCTAAAAACCCCACCTCACGCAGTGTGGGTCCCACTTTAATTTAAGGGTCACAACCTGGACATATTTAATGGAAAAATTCCAATTTTCCAACAATAGTTTTGGCACTAATTATACGACTCAATGCTCCAATGGTGATGAAAAATGGATTGTAAAATGGCAAAATTCAGTACGTGGTTCCACCCAAGGATATGAGTATAGCTATTCTTGTGACCTCACCAATTCCAACTAAAATGTACCAAAAAATAAAAATCCAAAGCTACCTGAGTTCACCGAAAAAAGGCAGGATATGCAAACCTTGTTGGAGGGAGTAGTTGAATTTCCAAGGCCAAAGGTTTTCTCGCTTAACAATAACTAAAAGCAAAGGGTAGGCGTTTGCTTTTTGCTTAAAAAATGATAGGAAACTTAGAGAGAGATTAAGAGAGGAGAGAAGTCCTTACCTCGTGAATACTCCTTAGGTAAGTTTGGAGAACTGTAGCAATAACAAGGATACCTAAGAGGATGCACAACCTGTTGGGGGTGACATTTGGGGCTGTACCTAATTTGGCTCTAATACCAGGTCGGGTATTGTGTGGGTCTGATTTTACTATTCCCATATCCAAATATCCGTACCGCCCCATCATATCCGTTTCTCATTGTATATAAGTCTCTTTTGGACAATTATATTTGTCTTACATTAGTCACCGACGAGTAATCATTTTTTTATTTTGTACTACCCACTTAGTTACTTATGTATCTTTGTTAGATTAACTTGCATTTTTACAATTATGTAAATTGCCTTATGATTTTTTTGTTGTGTACTTTTATTTTGGAAATTGTGTTAATGCATTTTAGTACTATATTACAGTTGGTACTATAATAGGTATGAAATCTTGGACATGATATTGTTATATTTGGATATATATTTACTTAATGACTATTTCGATCTCTTAAGATTTTATAACTTTTTTTTTGTTGTGTATTTTTCTCTTTTTCTAAATGTAATTGGGTATTTGGTAATCGCCGTCGCACTCGTTATCCAAATTGATATGGATTTGATGACTTTTAAGTATTCCCAATTGGGTATAGGTATGACAGTATGGGTATAGAGATGAGCAAGGAATTTGCAGATCAGGTTTGGAAGGAACAACCCCGATGCAAACCCGTCCGTTACCATTCCTAAATTATCATTCAAAATTTGAGTATTTTGATTTAATTTTTTTTGGAAACGGGACTCACAGAAGCCATGCAGACTCCGGTCGCCATTTGATTTAAAAGGTTAATTTTATTTATTAATTAAACACTTCTATACCATCTGTTGCCTTGAAAAAGAAGAAAATTTTCAACCAGCAATTGATGGGGACTTGGTTAGGACTTCTGCAGATTATTGTGACTAAAATTATAAATTATTTTTTGTTTAAATTAAAAAAGATGAAATTAACAATTACATTTTAGACTCAGAGTTAGTTTATGACATAGGATAAAAAGATATTAGCACACAGATTCAATCACCAATTAAATTAATAACAACATTGAAAAACCAAGATTTCTGTATTTCGGAATGCGCTTGAAAGAAACAATTCTGTTTCTTCATTATTTCGGAATGCACTTGAAAGAAACCCAAAACAACCATGATTTAATATGAACAAGTGGGGTGTTCTAGAACCGGTAATTGTAGTGGTGGTTGTAGAACTAAATGGTAGTATGTTCTAAAATCTTCCATGAGGCCTATAAATAAGAGTGCTGGGGCTAGAGGGCTACACATCTCTCCCATCCCCATTGCAATCCTTTACTCTAGTAACATCATTCTTTGTGTAAGCATCCCTTGTCTAGTAACTTGTGTAGTATCTTTATTCTGTTTTCACTATTAGAAAAAACACCATTGCTGGCTAGCAAAATAGTCGCCAAATGTACAATATTTGGTCTGCAAAAGGAATTGCCGACTAATAATGCAGTAGCCAATTTGAGGTCGGCTAATGCATTTGCGACCAAAAACTTTTCGTCGGCAGTTATCTTTTAGCGACAACATGTACCGACGAAAATTTAATTAGTCACCACAAGTCAGTTAAAAACCGACAAAATATGAACACATCCATATTAGCAGCGACAAAATTAGTAAGTCACCAATGTGACTAAACAACGACCAAATATTTAGAATGTGACTAATTTACATTGCATTAAAGTATTAGTTATCCTTGAACAGAATAAAAACTTTTCTGTAATTTATCTCACGTGGCAAAAATTTCCAACACATTTGATGTGCATCTTGAAAAGCTTAAAAAGATAGGGAAAGATTAAAAAGATAGGGGGATAATGCAAACCTTGAGTCAATTCTTTTGAATCAAATGCAATCACCTGCTTTTTATCATAAAATCCAACGAGTGGCTTGATATCTTCCAATTCATCGAAAAAAATTTGGTTAGTATCATTAACCACAATTGTCAATGAAGAAGAAGAAACAACTTCAATATCCTTTGCGGTTGTGCCTCCTTCATGTTTGTCTTATTGGTAAGCCTAGAGTTCTGCTTATATACTACAAGCAAACCTCATCTCCCGGTGAAACCCATGAACCCATTTTCAATCGCTGTCTCGAATGATGCCCCCATAAGATGAAGGTCACAGATCCACTTTCGATGCCCCGTCTGTGTTGAGTTTGAATCAATCGGGTTTCGTTATCCTGTGGACTCTCCTTGAACTGATCTCAGATCTCAAGTGCCATTGCTTAAACTTATACGACCACGTGAGCCAGCTGTTCTTCTGTATACGCTACCTCCCTAGACATAACTGTAGACGTACCAGCAGTCGTTACCACGATAAGTCTAGCCAACTGGTCTAGCCGTGACACTCATCAAATTTTGAGCTGTCAAAACTCTTGTAAGGTGAAGAATGTACTCTCTCTCACTCACTTTGAGAAACATTTTGTGTAATGGTAGGTTCGAGAAATAGATTTGTGTAAGGAAAGACGACTGTATCATTCTTTTATATAAAGAGCCATTGCAAATGAACATTACATGGATTTCCTGATATTCTTTTTTTCCAATATGATATCATGACGGGTAAGATTTCTATGCTTTTTCGCTATCCAGAATTCCATTCATTTCTTTACAAGTTCCAATTAGAGATTGTTTTGCCTGTTTTTCAACTTTTGATGGATGAATGTGAAACTAAAGCATGAGCGTACCAAGGTCCTCGTAGTGACCCAAGTCACTACACTTTCGTAGTGACCTTAATTGTGGATCCTCTATAATCTTTATTTGAGATTAAAACTGTTCAATTTGTCGGGAATTTAAATAGATCATTCATGTAAAAAATCAAATTAATTAGATATTGGTAGCCATACAGATGGATATCATTTAGCTAGAGGATAAATTGTAAGTAAAATTTGTCTTAATTGCGTCTACCAATCTCCGATGATCATAATTTTTTTCCCATAATGTGTTCAACATTCCTGAAAAAATGAACAATTTATCAAAAGAAGGTTTCAAAGGAACCACAATTGAGGTCACTACAGGGACTCAAGACCGAAGATTGGAGTGTTAAGAATTGAAGGAAAAGAGATGTATTTAAAACGTACAAACTTGCAATACAATACTGCAAACACATGAGCCAAATGACAACTTGGCTAGCTTAAAATGCACTTAAATCCTTTTGTGCGATCATTTATAGATCCAGGGACCTTGTAGTGCGCATGACAGCCGTCCAACTTGTCAATCAACGGTTTGGATTTGCAGAAGCTTTCTTAAGAAAGCTTTACCGGTTAAAAAGAGTTTGTGAATCCAGACCATTAAAAACAACTTTGAACGGCTATTATTGGGGCCTACAACCCTGTAGTGCCTAAGTTACTACAGGGTCCCTGGGAGTGGGCAAACATCGAACAAATTGTAACATATAAAAGGTGAAATTACTTTTTCCTATATAAGTTCTAAGAATACTACCAAATTAACTATTATTAATTATATGTGTACAATTGACCAAAGTGTTCTTACCATTAACATTATTTTCCCAGAACTCTTAGTTTGACGGGAGTTGGCTGGTTCAAAATTATGTTGGGCGGACGAACATACATTTTAAACGTTTAATTTTGAGATAAATACCTACCATAATTCGAGTAAATATTTAAAAGCGTGAATAGGACAGTCGACCGAGTACGTCCGCCCCTCAGTCCGTCCTTAAAACTGTTATGAAGTGTAAAAGCTGGTGGTAGAGTAAGCCAAAAACTATGCGCGTCACAAATTCAACTCTTAGATAACGTGGGATGGTGGGAGTCCAAACATACTTTTGGCATTTTCACATATTTATAACCCTAACCATTTATTGAAGCAACACAGTGAAACATGTAAATTTGATGCAACTCTTCTATGCTTTTTGTTCACAACAAACCTGCGTTGACCTCAACATAGTCTCCATTAAGTGAACCACATAATTTCATGGTCTTCAAATATTTGTGCTTCCAATTTTTCTAATATTTTTCTGTATTCGTCCTAGATTGGAAAGTCTACGTACCCAACTCCAGACTCAACTCTATAAGAAAATGCACGTGCATCCAATGGTTCCGGACACAACTGTGTTTTAAAATTGTGTTTGTAGCATTGCTCGCGGCAGATTCTTAATACAAACCAAATTCTTCCTCACTAATCTCAAAAGCCCCCAACTTTCTTACTCTTTCCCCCACCTTACAAATCTATAAAATTCATGTGCTCCCCTTTTTTCTCATAGAAAATTCTAAAATCAGTTCGTTGGACTCTTCTTATGGTTTAAAAAGTTTATTGAAATATGTAAAAATTAAAGTGTATAGAAATATTTGTAAGTGTGTAGAAAAGTGAAAAAATACATTGGAGTGTGTATTTTTTTTTCTTTTTGTCTTCTTGATTTATCGTTAGTCGAGTGGGTTGACAATAGAATGACCATTTTCTCATTGATCAAAACAGTTTCTATATAAATCCATTACCCAGAACCAGAAACACCTCAGAAATCAAGATTTACCCAGTGGGTCTCCCCCAGACAACAAAAACTAATTTTTCAAAGGATTTAAACACAATGACCAACCCCTTTAAAACTGTCCTGTTTTCTTTTCTCCTAATCTCTCTGTTTTCCTCAACCTCTTCTCAAACTTGCAACAACTACACATTTTCCAGCAACATATTCTTCACTCAATGCACTGCCCTCCCTTACCTCAATGCTTTCCTCCACTGGACCTACCACCGGTCAACCGGAACGGTTGATATTGCCTATCGCCACACCGGAATTTCTTCCTCCGGGTGGGTTGCTTGGGCACTCAATCTCAAAAGCCAAGGCATGATAGGGGCACAATGCCTGGTTGCTTTGCACAATTCCAATGGCCTCCCTTATGCTTACACCTCCTCCATCGATTCATATGACACTTCGCTCAGGGAAACTCCGGTGAGCTTTCCGGTGCAGAGGTTATCGGCGGAGTATGTGAGCAGTGAGATGATAATTTTTGCTACATTGGTGCTTCCAAATAACCATACCAGTTTCCACCAAGTGTGGAATGATGGCCCGGTGTCTGGGGGTACTCCGCAATCTCATCTGACGACTGGAGATAATTTGAAGTCTTTGGGGTCTGTTGATTTCGCTTCTGGAAATAGTGATTCAAGCGTTGGAAGTGGAGTTTCCCAACTAAAAAAAAGAAGAATGTAAGTTAATTATCTTCTCTCTCTCTGCTTGATGAGCTTTAGAGGGAGCCTCCTCTTGGTGGGGCGGGGTGGGGTGGCACGTGACACCCGGTTCTAATAGAGTTTTATTTTACATTATGGATTAGACACTTACCAATAATCAAACGATTTGATTTATAACAAGCATGGTTCAAAAATAGTTTTGATTAAGAGATAAATTGTTCGGATCATAAAGAAAATATCTCAAAAGACTTTCATTTAGAGAATTGAATTTTTCTTTAACGAAAAATATAGCCCAAGACAAAGCCTCACTTTGACTTGTAACCTTTTTCTTTATTTTTTTACTAAAAATATACAACGAACACGTGTGGACTTTGTCGATTCAGTTCACGAGCAGTGGCAGAGCCAGAATTTAGGTTCGGGTTGGTACTTTTGCTTTTTTGTAAATTTGTGTATCTACATCAATTCATCAAGGCTAAAGGAGGATTTTTAACTAGGAACAACATGATATATATAATGTACAATTTTTACAGTGCATCAACTTTATGTCCTTAAAACTTGCTCTCACGGTCCCAATTTCTTGTCTATTTTCTACATGCTTGCCATTTTTCAATTGCCTAAATCTTTCAATCTCTAATGTTATTTATAATATTAAAAACTTTGTTTAATAGAACTCATCAAGAACTATCAAACAAGATCTGTATTGCATATATATTATAGATTTGAAAATATGAACATTTTTTTAGATATAGGGACAAGAAATCCGGGACAGAGGGACTTCAATTTTATTTTCTTTGCCTTCATTTGATGGACATAGGGGAAATCTCAAGAATGATTTGAGTTGAAATTTCAGGCCCATGGAGTGCTGAATACACTAAGTTTTGGCACTTTGATGCCTATTGGAGCTATGACTGCTAGGTACATGAAAGTCTTCAAGTCAGCAGATCCAGCATGGTTCTACCTACATGTTGCTTGCCAATGCTCCGCCTATATCATCGGCGTCGCCGGGTGGGCGACCGGTCTAACACTCGGTAACAATACCGGAATTCACACTCGCAGCCACGGCAACATTGGCATGACCCTCTTCATCCTTGGAACACTTCAGGTATTCCTAATGCATCTTTCCTTGATTTTCCAATACCACCATGTTTTTCCCTTCTAATGCCAACAATTACAGGGCCAGCCCAGGCCCTAGGTCCAAGAGGCCTGGGCCTATGGCATCCAAAAAAATCCCAAAAATAGGGGCAACCCCATATTTATAATATTACATTTGAGTAGGGTTTTTTTTAGCCCAATAGAAAAGATAAAAGGCCCAATTTTATTTTAAAAAAGTCCTAAACAATTGTAAAGAGCATTGAGCCTCTAGGCCCACACTAAAACAAAACCCCCTGATCCAAAAAAGAAAATTTAGTTTTAAACTTGACCGCACACCCAAAAGCAGAAAAGGGAAAGTAGATAAGGGTACTCGATCAGAAATTCAGATGCCTGCAAGTCAAAAACATTCCATTGGATGAATTATACACACACTTGTACAAAGAAAATACTACGCCAATCGTTCTGGGCTCCCAAATTTCGGCAAAAAATAAGGCTGTTAAGGAGTCTAGGCGTATAGCCATTATACGATGAGAATTGTTTTGTTAACCCCATTATATCAATTGTTATTTATTGTATTAGCTATTACATAACGGTATTTTAGATCTTTGATGCCATTATTTTCCTACATAGTGGCGGATAACATTGAGCATCGGCCTATACTGTCCACCTTCATATCACAGTTAACATTCCATATCCAGATATCGCGACTTAGAATCTGGATAACTACAAAAGAAAACAATCAGTGATTGAGTACCTAATCAATACTCATATCGGGCAACAATTAACCATTTTAGCTTCAATCACTATGAAAACAAATGTTTTTCGACGTTCTCTCTATCAAACCTTCTTGATTATGTAGCTGATTGTATCACGTCAAATTTGTTTTCCCATACAATGGCCCATGTCACCTATTCCCTTAGGAACTCAAAAAAGTTCATAGCCAGCCCTCGTCATTTGTTTTAGTTTTGTTCTTCTGAAACATGGTGTTTCTTTTGTTTGTAATTTGTAGGTCTGTGCCCTGCTTTTGAGGCCGAAGAAGGATCACACGTACAGAATATACTGGAACATCTACCACTGGAGTGTCGGATACCTGGTGATCATCCTCAGTATTGTGAACATCTTTGAGGGTTTTGACATCTTGGACCCTGCTCAAAAATGGAAGAGAGCATACATTGGCATCCTCATTTTTCTGGGCTTGAGCGCCGCTTTCTTGGAAATGTACACATGGTATGTAGTACTGGAGAGGAAGGAAAGGGAATCCCAAAAATACCCTAATGTCGGAAATGGAGCTTGTGATGTCGATGGGTGTGGAACTAGCTCACAACAGGAGGTATAAGGAATGGGAATGCGAAGTACTAATTTTAGTGAATTCTGAGCTACTGATTTCAAATTCTAGTCAATTTCGGGTACTATTTCTGGGTATTGTAGCACTGCTGACAGGGAATAGTATTAGTTCAGTTTCTTGCATTGTGCTTTATTTTGTACTTCCTTATTGTCAGAATGTGTTATATTTATTGGTTCAGGGTTCCTTGAGGGAGGTTGTTGATAGTTTGTGTAGGAAAGGTCAGCGCGTAAGGTGACGAGGCAGTTGAACAACCAATTATAGCTATCCACGTGGTTCGATAAGATTCAACGGACACGTCATCAGTCAACCAAACCAGAGGACTGAGGAAGAGCCCCACCGCGAGGAGACGACCTCGCGGGAGGACATAGCAGAACTAAAGACACCCAAGCAAGGGATGCCCTATACAAGGGAAATGCTACTAAGAAGAAGTTCACCCCTCGCGAGGACCTCAGAGAAGAGGACCAACGCGACGGGATAGAGCGAACACTCACACAAGTACGCGAACCGAGCTCGCGACTGTACCTGACCAAAGGGCTAAAGGGCGAGCTAAAGGGCTCGCGACCATACCCAACACAGCGGGAATAGGGGAGAAACAAGTGGCTTGGTGGCTTTAAGGGATTAAGGGTCGCGACGAAGGGAAAACGATGCACTGGTACGATCTAATGGAAGCTTCCTAACGGCCAGTGACATCACCCACGTCGCCCGAATATACGGAGAGAGCACGTGTCATCATGTTATTGGGGAAATGTCTGCAGCCCCATGATTGGGTGTGGATCCCTATAAATATGAGACATTCATTCATAAATCCCAGAGACAGAGATTGAGAGATTCATTCGTCTAAGGAACACGGAAATCTTAGAAAGGAAAGGTGACTCAGAGCTCTGGAAACAAGGACTCTGTTCTTGCTAGTGCTCGCGAGCACATCTTTCTTCTAAGACTGTGATTCGAGGACAATGATGATCCAAATGGGAATGGACTGAACGTTGCTGCCTTCTCTTTCTGTATATTTGGCTTAATCCTTTACCCCTTTACACACTCTCTTATTCCTGATTCAATTGTTAGCTATTGTTTGCCTCTCCAAGTTAATTAATTGACTGTAACAACGAACCGAACCTACAGTTTGTCAATAGTGATGCTAGTTTATCCTTTTGTATTGTCTGTTTCTTTGGTGTAATTCGGTTCTATTTTACTACCAGGTTTTGTTCATTGAAAAGTTGGGTAAAATGGTGATTGAGAAACGTAGATGAGAAAAATAGCTGAAAAGTTGGGTTTAGAATGGTGGCCGAGAAACGTAGATGTAAAAAATATTCGCAAAATTAGATAAAATAGGGGTTGAGAAAGGTAGATCACAAAACTAGCTGAAAAATTAGGTAGAACGGGGGTTGAAAATGGTGGATGGAAAAATATCTAAAAAATTAGGTAGAACAGGGGTTCAGAATGGTGGATTGAAAAATATCCGAAAAATTAGGTAGAATTGGGGTTGAAGATTTAGTTGGGAATGAGGTTAAAAATTTTGATAACAATTGGGTTGAAAATAACATAGATAGTTGAATTGGGGTTGAAAAAGTAGTGAAAAGTGAGGTGGAGGAAAAATTAGTTAAATTTGGTAACCATTGAGACTGGTTTTATATGTTGGCACAAAATTAGTTTTTAAAAATATGGCAATGGCTATAGCTATTTTGCATTGAATTTTCTCTAAGTTGATTATCAACATGATGAGTTATAGTGAAGAAAAATCAAACGGATAAAACTTAGCAAGATGGACCAACCTCTCCTTATCAAAAGAGCAAAATGAGTGAATCTAGTGTGTGCCTGTGTGGTGTCACTATTAAATTCACATGTTGTTACTTATAAATTTCAAAAAAAAAAGTACTAGAGTAATAGTAAATTTTATTTTCAGCTACAATGTTGCGCTAGGAGGTTGAGGGGGCTTAGTGAAGGGACTCACTACATGCTTTTAGTGAGCTCCCTCATAACCGTTATCGGCGATCAAAGGTCCGGATCAATTGGAATTAAAGTAAATGTAAAATATATTTTTAAAATGTAAGATTTATCCAGGACCTTTGATTGTCGATCGAACGGCCAAAAGAGCTCACTACACGTATGTAGTGAGTCCCCTCACTACAGGCCTCCCGGTTCCTGAGATCAGCTTGGTTATCATTTTGCCTCGTAAATAAGGCAATATTGAAGTAATTCTTTTTCCTTTCAGGGAATCCAACTTCTTAAGGAGACAAAATTATGGTATTTTAGAGTTTCAAAATTATTCGTCAAAACTGTGAAGTTTATTTAATGGTTTTACATTGTTTATATCTTTGAATATGGATCTCAAAAAATATGCAATATGAAATTTGTTTGATATATATCAATTAATTGTTTTATCAAAAGTTTTGGAAAAATATAAATACATTAAAAACTAAAAGATATAAACAATTTAGAAATGATATGAAATCCAAAACTGTGAGAAAAATAATACTCTTAAAGGTAAAATTGGATACTTGACATATATTTTGATGGCAAATTCTATAATCCGCCCAAAGGGCTGACTATAAGTGGGTTTCGTACACATTGATTCTTGTAGCATAGTGTGGCAGGCAAAGGTCTATAGGTTGTAGCTCCAAAGTGACGGAAATATCCTCCTCTCACTTCAAATACCACAACGAACATAACATGAGGCGCACTTTTTCGGTTTTTCCAACAAAATATTACTTTTTCCTGTGTCCTTTTTTTTTTTTTTTCGAACTTTACTGTTTCATTTTACATTTTCCATGCGCCCTACAAATTCTAAATAAGTGTTCCACTAACAAAAAACTGTTTTTTCCAAAAACCGAGACAGATCATTTTCTCACAATACATCACATAAAAAACAGTGAAAAACCAATTTTTTTCAAAAAACCACCTTAGGGGGTGTTCCACTAACTCAATTTTTTGAAAAAACTGATTTTTCACGGTTTTTTATGTGATGTGTTGTGAGAGAATGACCTGTCTCGGTGTTTGAAAAAAATATTTTTTTGTTAGTGGAACACCCCCTTAGTGGAACACCCCCTATCTCTATCAGATTGAGCTACTTTTTTTTACAGGTACCTATAAAAGATATCTTAAGAATAACGAGCGGTTTGAATCATCTTTGTGGAGTCCAGAGTGACCCCTTAAAAAATCGATAAATCATTAATCTTAATTATGTGTTTCACTTTATGAATTCTGAAAGAGCCCCTACTAATATTGAATTGAGCTAATTTTTTGCACGAAACCATTGAAAAACACCTTGAATGCTTTTAGCAATGGTAGATCGAAGTAGTAAAAGTTGTGGGAACTAAAAATGGAAAACTTACCCTGAAGCAAGAACTTAAAATTATTCTTTCTATATATTTTTTTTGTCATTTGTTATTCTTAATCTATTAAATGAGAGGGGAAGTGAGACTTGATCCCGGAATGCAGTGTGAGGCATCCAAGAGCTCTACCGCATGAGATAGCCACCACTTGCACTTAAAACTATTCAATTGAATAGATTTTTGCTAGGTAACTTGAAAAATCATTTTGAAGTTAAAGAATGACTTGGATTATTTTATAGAACTCGTAAGTGGGCCTCACAGGCCGATCTGTGGACCATCGATCGGTGGACTATACTGATTTTGTACAAATTGGTTAGTTTGGGCCCACTCTGGGCTCCATACAAATTATCGGAGTCATTCATGTTTTTCAAAATAATGTATATTTGTACTCAAAAAAATCAACTCAATCGGATGTCATTAAGTGCTCCACCGGTTCATCCAATTTTTGAAAACCGATGGAGCACTTAACATTCAATTGAGCTGATTTTTTACGATGTACAAGTGAAACATTATTTTGAACAATATGAAAATCTCCGATCATTTATGTGGTGTCCGGAGTGGGCTCAAACCAACTGATTTGTTCAAAATCTGTACCCATAGTAGTGTCAAAAAAGAAAAAAAAAACTTCGTGAAAAGGTTGGAAAAAAGGAAGGCTAAAGTTGTAAAATGAAACAATGTTAGTACAGCAAAAACTGAAAAAAGACAGCTTCTGAAGAGGAAATTAAAATGCTGTCAGTGGAGAGGCACCTGGCTTTTGCTCAAATAAAGAAGATTATTTTATTTCATCTTAAATGTTCGCGTAGAAAAACCGCAAACCAAATAAAAAGAGGGTCAGCAATTTGGGGGCGGTGGGAGCAGTAAATTTCTAGTAAATCACACCTGAACAATAAACAGCTCAAACTCGTTCGGTTCGTTTATCAGCCCCAAGTTACTGGGGTTGGTTTTGATCGGCCTCGTTGATCAGGTAATTTGAAGAGGTGCCGATGAAATTAACCCTTTCTTTTAAGTCTAGGCTGGGGTTTAATCTTCCTTTTGAAGTCAACCCCTTGTTTCGTATTCGGAGGTGGAAAAAAAATTGACAATGAATGGAAGCAGACCAAGCACGCAGGACGCAGCGATGGATCCCACCATATTCTCCCTCCCAGATTACCTTCTCATGGAAATTCTGAGCAAACTACCCATCTTCACAATCTGCAATTGCAGGTGCGTATGTTCATATTTCCGCAACTTGATTTCAGACCCTCAATTTGTTCAACTTCACATTTCTAGATCACAGCCCTCGCTCATGATTCGTTCCTCCCGTTATTTTTCAATGTACTTAGTAGAATCGATTGATTCATGTGTTGTGGATAGTGGTGTAAACGGCGATATTTTTGTACCCAATAACACCATATTGAAATTCAAGCCTAAATTTGATTTACCCACTGATCTATTGGAGGTTTCAAGTTCTTGCAATGGTTTAATTTGCTTCTACTGGCCTAGGACTTATAACCCATATGTTATATGCAATCCTGTTATCAATGAGTATGTCATTGTGCCCCAAGTAGAAAAGGATTTGTACCATCATAGCGGTTCTGGGTTTGGATTCTGTTCAGGGACTTATCAGTACAAAGTGTTGCGGTTTTTATCTTTTAGTATAGGGTTTGGGCCAAAATTGGAGGCTGAAATCAACACTTTAGGGTCCAATTTGTGGAGGAGAGTTGGAGATGCTCCGCTCTATCTGCATTGTTATTCGGGTGGTTGCTTTTTGAATGGGGTTCTCCATTGGATTGTCCACGACACCGAAAATTGTTTCGAATCAATGTGCTGTTTCGATTTTGGCAAGGAGCATTTCCAGCCATTTCCAGGGCCATATCAATTTTGTGGAGTTCCCGGACAGCTTAGGGTGGATGCAATGAAAATGGGGGTATTGAAGGATAGTCTGTCAGTATTTCATCATCCTACTAATGATAAGCTTGATATATGGGTGATGAAAGATTATGCGGAGCAGGACTCTTGGACGAAAGATTTTGTCATCGAAATCCCATGGGTA